>CM044965.1:21880658-22277427 GCA_024516035.1 Bactericera cockerelli
CCCAGCCAGACTGCTGGGAGAAGTAGTAATAGAATCAACCAAAAACAGACAGACACAAAACCAAAATAGCTCAGGAGGTTATGAAACGTCCAGAAATATGAAAGGGGGAAAAAAAATGAATTCGGAGCAAGAAAAGAAGAAGAATAAAGTGTAGGTCTCAGAATACGAGGCATGGCGTGTAACTCTGGGCCATGCCTCACCTGGTAGAGACCTGGTAGTGTAGGCAATGCCTGCACCCTGGGATACAAACAGTGGATATCCCTGAAGTAAGCAGTCCGTGAAACTATTGCCGAAAAAGTGTTTTACCTTACATAAAACCAAACGTAATTTTCAATAGCTAATGTCAAATCAAATCTACTCGCTGGAAGTTTACCAACCAGTTACCCACATTAACCTCACCCAGCAGCATTGAATGGTCACTAAAACCCCGTTGTGATATGACCATCATAATACAAAACCCAAATGATAATATTGCCTTGTGTATACCAGGTATACCTACAATACGATTAGGATTATTATTTCCTATTATTATGTGGTAAAAATCCCAAATGGGAGGATAACTTGTCGTGTCCCGGCTGGGTTTCGAACCCGCGACCTCATATATGTCCTTACTAATAAAGTGTAAAATAATAACAATAATAAAGTCGGGGACAACTAACACAAGGTCTGAATGTTCTTCGGGTCCTTCAGCCGATATACTTTATTTTTTCTCCATTCTTTTTTTTTTTTTCTTTTCTTTTCTATCTTATATTGTTTCCAACATTGTATATTAATTAGTAATTATCTGTTTGTATACATACATTAGAAACGTGTTACTAATGAGAATAGGATTCTCCAAAAGATAATTCTGATTTTCAAGCAATTTTAAGCGAATCAGTAACCTGTTTAACTTTATCTGACTCTGATTTAAGACTTATTAATAATTGTCCTTACTAATAATGTTAGTCCTTTAGTTAGGACATATATTATGTAGGTATATATTTATTTATTTTTTCTTTATTTTTTACTTCTATTCCATTGTATTTTAATTTGTAATTATTTGTATTGTATATTGTCGTCCCAAACACGAAGTGGCGTATCTCAAAAAATGGACATTTGAGATTTTTGGCGTATCTAGTTCTAATCATGGTTTTTTATCACCTCACGAAGTGGCGTATATCTCAAAGCGTTCCAATTTTATGAGTATATTTAATTTCGGAGTATATTGTTTCGAATATTTCTTTCAAAGAACGAGCTGACGTATCTCGATTTACGCTACTAAAGTTTGTATTTTGAAGATACGCCACTTCATGTTTGGGACGACGATATAATATGTCCTATTAATAAAGTCGTCGGACACAACTTACACAAGGTCTGAATGTTCCTCGGGTCCCTCAGCCTCTCTGTATACATATATCTCCTTATTAATAAAATATAAAATAATAATAACAATAATAAAGTCGGACACAACTTACACAAGGTCTGAATGTTCCTCGGGTCCCTCAGCCTCTCTGTATACATATATCTCCTTATTAATAAAATATAAAATAATAATAACAATAATAAAGTCGGACACAACTTACACAAGGTCTGAATGTTCCTCGGGTCCCTCAGCCTCTCTGTATACATATATCTCCTTATTAATAAAATATAAAATAATAATAACAATAATAAAGTCGGACACAACTTACACAAGGTCTGAATGTTCCTCGGGTCCCTCAGCCTCTCTGTATACATATATCTCCTTATTAATAAAATATAAAATAATAATAACAATAATAAAGTCGGACACAACTTACACAAGGTCTGAATGTTCCTCGGGTCCCTCAGCCTCTCATTCTCAGGGTCCTCCGCCTCGGGGGGCACGTAGTGCTCCGTCAGGGCCGCGTCTATGAAGGGGGACAGGTGGGGGGGCAGGGCCACGCCCATGAAGTACTGCTCCACGGGCGCCAGCTGCTTCGAGTTGATCGAGTCGAACACCCACTGGGGCTGCACGTAGTACCTGGGGACAGAGTAGTTTTTTTTTAAGATATTATTTTTTTTTTTTTTTTGGTTGAAGGCAGAAAAAAATCTTTTAAAGACACCCAGGTCATCCTGACTTGGGGTGTGGGATTTCCACCCACTAAAAACCCACCTTCTCAAAGAGCTAACCGCACCTGGGACCGAAAAATATTACTACCTCTGTAACCAAACTCTTACTGTAAAACACCTCCTTGACGAATGTACAGAATTCTCCTCCATAAAAATCAATCTCAAACTTCCATTCATATACTGTCACCTCTACTCAAAGACGAACAAACAAAAATAATATCTTTTCTCCAGGTTACTAACATCATTAAACTTTTATAAGTAACTACTGCAAAGAGTGGTGTATATAACTTAAAAGTTGAAAAACACCACTTTAATATAATAGAATATAGATAGATAAACTAGCTCTGTCCCGGTAGCTCAGTGGTAAAGGCGGCACTCTGTGAATCCAGAGTTTCCCGAAGTCGTGGGTTCGAAGCCCAACCAAGACATGACAAGTTATCCTCCCATTCGGGATTTTTAACCAAATAATAATATGTCTTTGGTTTACTGCTGGAATAATGGGACTTTAGTAGTCTTAATCGGGCAGTATAAATAAGGCGATATTATTATTATTACTATTAATATTTTTTTTTTCCGGAGAGGAGCTAAATTTATCATTATTAAATCTGTAATCTGTATATTATAATTGTAATAAATAAATGGAAAATTAAAAAATAAAAAAAAATCACCTCGAGATGTACTGCTTTCCCAGGGACGGCCGGTCGACGATCTGATGGGTGATGGTCTCGTCGTCCTCCGAGAAAGTGGCGCCCACAAACATGTCCCTGTCCCAGGAGACCTGCGCGCCGAAGCTGCGCAGTGCCAGGGTGAGTGGCTCACGCGGCACCTCCCGGTTGAGAAAGATGCGCAGACCGGAGAAGAGACGCTTGAGGGCGCGCACCTTCTCCGCCTCCCGCTTCAAGTTCTCCATTTTTTCTGCGTCTGCTTCCGAGTTCTGCGAGAGAGATTGGATTGAATTGAATTGAAATTTATAGTGATAATATACAATATTGTATGAACACAATTGCTTAAATCTAATATAATAATAACATTCCAATATAATATAATTTATTATATTATAATATAATTTGATTTTCTATAATTTGAAAAAAAAAAAAGATATATTTGATTTTCAACATTACGTTTATTTATATTTATTTTGTATGATACATTTATATAAACTACATCAGTACTAACTTTTTTTGTATTAGCATTAGATCAGGTGATGTAATTTATGTAAATTACATCGTCTAAGAGAGAGAGAATTGCGAGAGAGATTGATTTGATTTTCAACATTCCATTTATTTGTATTTATTTTTTTATGATACATTTACATAAATTACATCCCCTAAGCTAGTGCTAACTTTTTTTTGGGTTAGCATTAGCTTAGGTGATGTAATTTATGTAAATTATTGAGGGAGAGGGAGGGAGGGAGGGAGGGAGAGAGAGAGGGAGGGAGGGAGGGAGAGAGAGAGGGAGGGAGAGAGAGAGAGAGGGAGGGAGAGAGGGAGGGGAGAGAGAGAGAGAGAGAGAGAGAGAGAGAGAATTAAATGGAATAATATTGTTTTTTATTTGTACAATAATAATATGTCTTAATATTATCTCCTAAGCTTATGCAAACTTCTGAGAGAGAGAAATTACTAAGAGAGAGTTGTAATTCTAATGGGTTGTAACATGACGCGATGTTGGTAGATTTTGGCACACTTACTTCCCCATTTTACGACTGAATGCTCTTCTTAACGCCAGCCCTGTTTAGGGCGTCCCCAGCGGGACAGCTCCCCAGGACTAATAAGTTCCACTATTCCCATAAAATATACAAGACCTGTTTGACTGCTAGAGTAAAGGGACTTTCCAGTCTTACCTCGGCAGTATAAACAAGGTATATTCTATTCTACTTCAGAAGTAAGCCTCAAGACGTATTATTATGTGGTCAAAATTGCAAATGGGAGGATAACCTGTCATATCCCGGCTGGGTTTCGAACCCACGACCTCTGGTTTACCAGACCAACGCCGACGTCCTGACCACTTAGCTACCATGACGACACCAAGTAGGTTTGGGAAAGGGAAAAGTGATAGAAGAAGAAGAATAAAGTGTAGGTCTCAGAATACGAGGCATGACGTGTAACTCTGGGCCATGCCTCACCTGGTAGAGACCTGGTAGTGTAGGCAATGCCTGCACCCAGGGATACAAACAGTGGATATCCCTGAAGAGAGCAGTCCGTGAAACTATTGCCGAAAATCAATAAGAATCGTTCATTCATTGAGCTATTAACACTTAACTTGTATGTATGGATGATTTTGTTTCACTACAGCTGGGCTTTAGTGCAGCATTATGCAACTCCTGATCGCAATTTTGATTTGATGTATGCGAGTAAATTTATCGTTTTGATTTTTATTTTATTTTTAATTGTTTATGGACTACAAAGTATGTATTACATTGAACATAAGGTCTTGTGAAATATTCATCTTTAAAAATAAAATAATGATTATGTAAGGAAAAATATAATATCACAACTTTATTGGGTGGCTCACAGCATTACAATTCCAATCTACTGAGTAGAAAATTTTCCACCCAGCCAGAATTCAAACCCCCAGGTCTCCGGGTGTGCCAGCCTCGGCGGTACTTGGAGGTCGATGGTTCGAGTCCCACGTTAAGCAAATATTTAGTCAAACAAGTTTGAGTAGTTGTGATATCACACTTGTGATCAACACAAATATGAGAAGTTATAACTTTTTTTTAACTCATAATCATAGGGTTGCGTCATCGTGAACGATGGTAGCCAGACAGTGGAGGAATGACTCAGCACTTCTACCACTGTGTTTACAAGGAGGCTAATTATTGAGAAGGGCCCCCAGAACCTAGCCAATGCTGGTCTACTCCCTGTTTATAGTCCCCCAGCCAGACTGCTGGTCTACTTCCTGTTTATAGTCCTTCAGCCAGACTGCTGGTCTACTTCCTGTTTATAGTCCCCCAACCAGACTGCTGGTCTACTCCCTGTTTATAGTCCCCCGGCCAGACTGCTGGTCTACTCCCTGTGTATAGTCCCCCAGCCAGACTTTTTAACTCACCGTTGGGAAATAGTCAAACTCTCCGCCCTCTTCCTCCTCCTGGCCATGAGCCCCTTCACTCCCTGTGGCCGCTAGGGGCAGGTTGAGAGCCGCCACGCGCTCCTCGTGCAACACCTGAATAAGAGAGGATTTTTTATAGACTAATAATAATAATTCCGTGTCCGTGAGATATGTATTGATACCTCACAGTGGTGAGAGGATTATATGGACGCGAAAGAAAAGGAGATAATGAATGAGAAAAGGAAGTGAGACCGAAATAAATAATAAATTAGACAGAAAAAGAAAAATAAACCAAAGAAAGAAAGAAAGAAAGAAAGAAAGAGAGAGAGAAAATGAAATCAAGTGAGAAAAATAGCACTATCCCACAAAACAAGAAAATCACTAAATTTCTTAGTGTGGGTAGTTTAGGACATGTTATGTGAGTTAATATGTTATCTATTTAGTATTTAAGTTAATCTTACGTATCTATTGTAAAAATGTATTTTCAATGTATTGTCATCATCAATAAAATCAAAATCAAACCATCACTCACCCCTCCAGCTTTAGCCAAGCTGGCTACAACAACAACTTATAAACAAAGAATACTGCTAATATTTCAAATAAAAACCAGAATGCTGCAAAATTTTAAATTAAAAATAAAAGTTCAGATGTAAAAAACAAAATATTATTATTTCGATACCATTGGAAGTAGAACCAATCACAGTAGCTCTATCACCGAGACCCTGTGAAATCTACTGATTAAACAAATATGAAAACGAAAAGAACAGTTTTGATGGTACATTGAATGCACTAGTTCTTCTTTTGCCACTGAATATAACACAAGTCCAGTGAGTTTCGGAATTCCTTGGTGTGACAAACCCTTGGAAGGCTGGCTATTCCCAGCTTCACACAAATCACACACAGACTGGGTGAGGTTAGAGTGTGTTGCTAGTTTGAGAGTTTAAATCATCTCAAATGACCTAGACTTGACATCACTATATAAAAAAAAACACTCAACAAAAAGGAAAAAACAGTATTATTTAATTTTTCTTGGTAACTAATAATAATAATACTCTTTAGTGGAAGGTAACCACCAGGCGAGGTTAATGCTCAAAGCATTTTCTACCACCTAACCCTCAGAGTTTTATTATTATGTGGTCACAAACTCACAATGAATGAGGAAAAATTCGTGCACTGGGTGGGATTCGAACCAACGGATCCCTACGCTACCTGGTGGATTACCAGACTAGCGCGTTAACCACTTGGCTACCAGTAACTAACCTCATCGTCCACCAATTCCTTGTCATGGACGGGCAGCGAGCGAAAGTTGGCGAACACAGGCGGGTAGGCGAGGTTGAGTGAGTGGTAGAGCCGGTACAGGGTGAACCCGAGAAGTGAGGTGTAGAACTCGGCAAATGTGAGCATGGTACGGATGTCGATCTGTTTCTTGTCGTACGGCTGAGGAAGAGAAGAAAAAAATCAGGGTGTTTTCTGTGTGTTGGTGAACAAAAATTCTTGTTGCCAAAAATTCATAGCTTTATTGTGCAATTTTTTTTGGCTGGATGCCTTTCCTAACACCAACCCCCTTAAAAAGGTGCCATCTTGTTGCACTGTAGAAGATGCCATTGTTAGGTATGATCCAAATCAAGTTCTTGGTCAACAACCTCCATCTGTTGCTTAAAAAAAAAAAAAAAAAGATGAGTGAGTGTTTCACAGCCTTTTTTATTTCGTAGCCATGAAACAGGAGCTACTGTAGACGCTTGTGGTCTGTGTTGTAGCCTGCCCATCCCGTAGTATGCCTCCCCTCTGATGGGCGAGAAGTGACACAATACTTCCCATTTAGGTGCTGGGTCAACACGAGCGCACCGGAAGCTATTCCTTACAAACAACTGTAACCAAATTTTGAATACAATTTTTTGTCGGCGCGGGGGTTCGAACCCGGGACCTTCCGCATGACAAGCGAGTGCTTAACCACTGAGCTGTTTGTGTTGCTGAAGAAGATGATCTACCTAGAAGCACGCGTTTCCAGCTAGCACAACATTGCTCTGGATGGTCCAGGATACTAAATTGCTACATCAACAGATTGGACTCAACCATACTAAACAAATGTAACTTGCACAACAAAGAACCCAATGACAAACATCATCTATTTAGCTGCCCACAGAACCCTCTAACTTTATCTGTCATTGACCTTTGGGTGAAACCCAAGGAAAATACAGCATTCCTTGGACTCAACACTGATTGATTGGATTCTGCCTATCACTATAACAACAACAAGTAGTCACTGTGGCAGAGCGAGTTAGCGCGCTAGGCATTGCACACATGGTGACCTGGGTTCGATTCCCAGCGGGGGAGGATTTTTTCTGCTCTGTACTTGGATGTTCGGGGTCCACTCATACCTCGTGAGGAAAAATGAGTAGTTACTTGTATGAGTAACGACCAGTGGCGACATTACCAAAGTAAAAAGAAATTAATGTAATAGAATAATTCGAAATGTAAAGGAGGCTCTTAGTAATGCTGCGCTACCCACAAAAATTGTGAAGAGGCCTTGTGCTTCACCACAAAGAAATTCGTACAAACATATAACAACAACAATGCAATCATCTTTTTATAATAAATCTTTTTTTTTTCTTCTCTTATTTTCTTTATACAGAAACTCATCATCCTCAGTCATTTTTATTTTACTTTTAAGATGTTTTTTCTAATCTAATATTTACTTCATATCAGGCAGTATAAATAAATGTCTAATATTAACTTAACTTAGGGCAGAATTAATACACAACATCAATAACTTAAGTCGTTGGTAAGTGTCAGTTTTCCCTATCTTACACAATACGCAATCCATGACTTAGCGCCACAGAGGTATTACAAAGACGTCTATTAATTCCGTCCTTAAACCTCAATACACACTTACCCGCCCTTTAGTTAGGACATATTATATTATGTATATATTTATTTATTTATTTTTTCTTTTCTTTTTTCTTCTGTTATATTGTATAATTATTGTATTTTCATTTGTAATTATTTGTATTGTATATGTCCTATCACCTAATAAAGTGTAAATAAATAAATAAAATAAATACACACCTGATGTCCGTACAAGTGCGGAATGATCCACGTCACCTTCTGTCCCTTGAACTCGGCCTGGAAGTAGAAGCCCTTGATGGACACGGACTAAACCTAACTAAACCTAAACCTCAATACACACCTGATGTCCGTACAAGTGCGGAATGATCCACGTCACCTTCTGTCCCTTGAACTCGGCCTGGAAGTAGAAGCCCTTGATTGACACGAACACCTTGCGCAGGGCGCGTGCATGGATCACGGCATGCATGAACTCCAGCGGCAAGCGGCAGCACAGCTCCATCAGGCCTTTGTCCATGCCCAGGCGCTGGCGTCGCAGTCCAGGCATGCGCCCTAGCAGGATACACAGAGTCAGGGCGTCGTCAAGATCCCGCAGTGCGTCGAGAAATGTTGGGTACCTGGTGGGCAATTATGAAGATTTTTATAATAATAATAATAATAATACTCTTTAGTGGAAGGTAACCACCAGGCGAGGTTAATACTCAAAACATTTTCTACCACCTAACTCTCAGAATCTTCTTATTATTATGTGGTCACAAACTCAAATTAATGAGAAAAAATTCGTGCACTGGGTGGGATTCGAACCAACGGATCCCTACACTACCTGAATTACCAGACCAGCGCGTTAACTACTTGACTACCAGTGCACATTTATTCAATTAGGCCTCTAGACTAAAATGTAAGGCAATGAAAAGTAATGAAATCAAACCTGGATATAAGAGTTCTCTTATAAGAGAACTCTTATATCCAGGTTTGATTATTGGATATAAGAGAACTCTTATATCCAGGTTTGATTATTGGATATAAGAGAACTCTTATATCCAGGTTTGATTATTGGATATAAGAGAACTCTTATATCCAGGTTTGATTATTGGATATAAGAGAACTCTTATATCCAGGTTTGATTATTGGATATAAGAGAACTCTTATATCCAGGTTTGATTATTGGATATAAGAGAACTCTTATACCGAGGTATAGAACTCAAGGGGCAGATTTTTTTCCTCTTATAATTAGTGTTCCCTGAAAGATGTTTTTTTCCCTTATGGAGAGGTCAATTCGAACTGGAAATCATTTTCTTATTTCCAGGTTTGACTGTATTACTTATGTTATATTCCAGCAACAAACTATTTTTTATCATTTTTTTGATTAACTAAATAAGTTAGTTAGTCCATATATTAGAAACATTCTTTCAGGGATAATTTCATTATAAAATGAATTTTAATGTTTTTTTCCTCTGACATTCTCTGGGTGAAATTCAAGCAGACTTTAGTCTTATAAAAGAAAATGCCTCTTTATATACACTGAGGCACAAATTTAGCGGAACGCGCAAGTATTTTCTCACCTAACGTGAGTATTTCTTGTTGGACAAAAACATTTTTTTATATATTTTCTAATTGAGGAAATCACACAAAAATTGGTACAAAAATAGCAAAAATATGAAGGCCAATTTTCATAATTGAATGAAGTGCTTGTCACTGTCGACCTTTCCCATATAGGGTGAACAAAAAAACTGTTTTTCAATGATTTTTTCAAAATTCATTATTTTGGATTAAGAGTAATATTGTCTTGCTCTATGTATTGATCCTCATTCCTTCTTGTCTCAAAAATGTTGAGCCTTGATGGACACGTCATTATTCCTCTGAATCCAAAATAATAAAATTTAAAAAAAAATCATTGAAAAACAGTTTTTTTTCTACACCCTGTATGGGAAAAACCGACAATGACAAGTACTTCATTCAATTTTTAAAATTGGCTTTCATGTCTTTGCTATCTCTGTACCAATTTTTGTGTAATTTCTGCAATCAGAAAAAATATGAAAAATGTTTTTGTCCAACAAGAAATACACACGTTTTACGAGAAAAAACCTATGCGTTCCGCTAAATTTGTCACTTAGTGTATTTGAGTATGTTAACTGACCTCAGAAGATTGATCAATAAGGTGGCAGACTTGTAACCTGGAGTTTTCAGCATAGAATATTAACCTTTTACGGTCCAGTGCATGTCCCACATGCAACCATAGAAACACCACTACACTCCAGTATAAAATTCACTAGAACAGTCCTTAAGGTCCAGTGCATGTCCCACATGCATTGTTTTGTTTGTTCATCAGGTCGAGTTGTTTCGGAAAGAAACGAAGCGCTACGGTCCAGTAGATTTTTTCTTTCAAATTACAGACCTCGTATACAGGGTGTTTGTAGAAGACCCATACTTTTGACTTTTTAAAAAAGAACAATGGATCCCCAATTAGCGATATGGGAGCTAAAAATGGGTAAATAATTAGGTATAAAACACTGTTAAAAGAAGGTAGGTAGTGGAAGTACAAAAAGACAATGTGTTGAAGAGGGTCGTAAAATCAATGCTAACAACGCCACCCTGTATCACACATCATCCATCTTTGTCTAACTCATGTCAACAAGTGTGCTAGAAAGAGACAGAGATATACTTTGCAGAGGTATCTTTGACCCTCAAATAAACATATAAAGAAAATAAATTACTTACCACAAAGTAAATTTCGAATTTTCTTTGCTTCTTCTTTACCTATAAAACTATACAGTTTTCTTTTAGACATTTTTATCACAGAAATAAAGACAATAGAACAGGTACTACACTGAACCAACCTTCCTCAGGTTGCACTGATAATAATGTTTGTTTACACAGCTGGATTACATTTTAGACACTTTTGACTTGTTTGTAAATATTCTACGGAATATCACAAATTGACTAGAATAAATCTGATAGGCTGATAATTAAAGGAAAATATAAAATGAAATTGAATAAAGTGGAGGGAAATCTTGCATGTGGGACATGCACTGGATCGTAAGAGTGTTATTAATAGTTGCATGTGGGACATGCACTGGACCGTATGGGCAGTTCCACTTTTTTTTCACTGGAGTGCAAAAGGTTAAAGCAAGTTTGAGCAGTTGTGATATCACAAAAATGATTAACACAAAAATGATATCTTTTTTTTTTATTCTATCAATCATTATTTGAGTATGTTCACAGGACAAAACCTTACCTTTCTTTGACTATATGGTCAAGTTTAACATGTGGGAAGTTGGTCTTTAATTTTTTCTTTGCTATGTGGTCATGCTGTTCTTTTTTGCTTTTCAATTTCTCAAACAGTGCCTGTAAATGTAAAAATAAAATGTTGAGATTAAAGTAATAAATGTCACATGAAAGTTCTTCTTCTTTCACTTTACCTTTTCCCAAACCTACTTGGGGTCAGCATTGATCAACTTCATGGTTGAGTTTGGTTGGTTGAGGCACATTTATACGGCTGGATGCCCTTCCTAATGCCAACAAATCTATTCAATTCAACATTGATTTAGGATGGGGGTTTTACCCTCCTTTGGCTGGGAATCATACCAGCTACCCTAATTAACCTCACCCAGCCTGGGAAGGGCTGGAAATGCCAGTCTCACATGTAGAGAGGGGACAGAATTTTCTGTGTGAAAAGTCTGCTCCGGCCAGGGATCAAACTCAGAATTTCTGGACTACGGACATGAGTCACAACCATTATGTGACAGAGGCTGTTAATTTCACATGTAAGTAAACCTAGTTAATTTACAACCTGGGTCCTGTCTTGAATAAGCATGTTCACAAACAGATAAACTTCAGTGAACTTCCCAATGTTCTTGTTAGGATTAATCAACATGCATTTTACAACTTTCTTAGTACTATCAAACTAAAATAACATGGAGGGACTGAGTAGCCCGCCATTGTTGAATACCCTTACAATGATGTGTTGTGATTGAGCTAGTTTGCTGTGAAAAAACAACAAACACTTACCCTCTGCTGCCTCATTATCACAAGGTTTGGCTCGTGCAGCAAGAAGTTAATATCTTTCCTATAGTACAAAATTTTCACACCAGGTTTTCCTCTTTGAGCTCTCTTGCGTTTGATTGGTTCTCTTGGGTAGACACCCTTGAGAATACACAGTGTGCGGAATTGTTTCAATGTGACTTGCAGCTTCTTCAGGGCACCTCTACGAGTGATGTATCGCACAGCCTCTCCAGCCTCATACTGTTGATAAAATAAATTTGATACAAATATTGTTTTAGAATAACTAAATGTAATAGAAGAAAATCACAAGTACTTCAGATAAAGATATGGTAAAGGGTAATCATTTAATGAAATTTAAGGGAGACAGGCAAGTATGAAAGAGGTCACAGAAAACTGCAAAAAATAAAAAGTGCACCATAAATTTAGGGCCATAATGACAAGGTTCTGTCTAAGGCAGTAGTCTGCAACCTTTTCGGGACCCTTTTTTTGACCTCTTAGTTCAGCAGCACCCCAAGAGAGAGAATAAAAAGTCATAGGGACTTTACAGGCCTGTATTGAGAGTATTCAGATGATGAAAAATGTTAGCTGAGTAGGCCAATTTAGTTCTCCCCTCATCAATTGGCAATAGATCACAAACACTTTCATTGTTTTCTTGCATGAAAAACACCAAAACACTAAAATTTAAATAATGATTTGTAAATCACACGGCACCCCTGAAGGTGGCTCATGGCACCCCAGTTGTGGACCACTGGTCTAAGGAATGTGATCATGAGTATCATTGAACACCAGTGTCCCATTCCAGAAACACTCTCCACTCTCAAAATCCCAAAACTCCCTTTCAACCATCACACTCTGATTGGTTATTGCATTTAAATCAACAAATCAGAGTGTGTTGTGTGACAGTTGAAAGGGAGAGTGAGAGTGCTTTCTGGAACTAGGGCCAGTTCTCCACATAATGATATCAACTTATGCAGCAACCAACAAATAGACCACATTGTACCTCTTCCTATTAATTTCTGTTAGCTTTTTGTGTGTGTTGACTAGAAATATTAACGCGGATTATGCCTTTTCTTTTTTTCCAGATTCTATAATTTCTACGCAAAGATTTGGACCTTGTTCCTGGAAGCACTCTCGAATTTCCCAATAGAAGCATCAAATTTCATTACTTATTGCTTTCAGAGAGTGCTAAGTGCGATTATTGAATGAAATTTGATACTAAAAGAGGAGATTTGGGGATTTTGAATGAGTATGAGTGCTTTCAAAAGAAGGGCCTTGGATTCATGTTAGTTATAGGTATATGGAAAGAATGGCTACATAATGTAAACTTACCTTTTTCTGTCGGATAACCATTGTGAATGTGACGAGTGAATTTTATTGTAAAGGCTGCTTTCGTTCAAATTTATGTCAATTTGAGTTGATTTTCTAGAAATTTTCACTCCACTTCGCTAGTCACATGCAGCAAAATAAAATGTTTATCAAATCAAAACAATTTTTATCAAACAGAACCACGTGCTGGTTTCTAAAATACACTTTGAACAGAAATTTTTAAAATACGTACCGCAAACATCACATTGAACAGATTTTTCTACAAATAAATCTGTTGTGCACATCTGTTGTGCACAAGGAGGTTAGTTTAAGAGGAAGTCATTATTCCTATTAGGTACCTAGAATTAGATCTAGATAATATTATGTTAAAAAATCGGTATTTTTTCCTGATATTTTTTCTCAATTTATAATAATTATGATAACTTAATCGTCAATATAAATAAGGGATCCATGAAAGGGCTCTGGGCGGGCGAACGAGAGGAATTAAGATAGTTTTGGCATAATCTATCTATCTATCTATCTTTTGTTAGACTATAGTGGTGCATGTCAACATCTATAGTCATACACTCTACACACAGTAGCTTTACTTATAAAGCTTTGCCCTTAAAAGATTTCCTTTTATTATTATTATTTTACTAAATTACTGATTTATTTTTAAAGATGATCGAGTGTTTCACAGCCTTTTCCATTTTCCTCGACACAGAACTACGCATGGTAAGCGAGTATCTTACCAGTGGGCTAGATGTGCTTTTATTTTCTATCAGTTGACTATTTTCGAGGAGCTTGAACAAAAATAAACACGTTTGTATTTTTTATTACCTAATCAGATGAAATGAATAAGACGTTTTGGTATCATGTTACAAAAGAATAATAAGTCTAGGGTAGGGTGTGTTCTTTTCTACCGTCTCCTCCGTTTTTCTATCTTTTTGTCCATGTTTGTTGGGTTCGGTCGTTTGACAGCAGTGCAGACATTTTTAGACTGCACGCTTCTCTCCAGTTCCGTTTCTCTGGCGTCTTCCGGTTGATTGAAGCTGTTGGTTTTACCCTGCCAGGGGTGACCCATGGGGAGTATTTGCTGCCCTTCCGGTCGATAACTTCTGTGAGGGATGTAATCCACAGGGACAAGTTCTTGACAAGATTGAGCTTTACTGGCGTGGGGCCGCGAGGTGAATACTTCAGGGCAAGTACTATTGTCCGGATAGACAGACATCTGTCGCGTTGAATTTTCGAAAGCGCGATCGTTTGTTGGAATCGTTTGGTATTTGTTGGATTGGTAGGTCTTTTTGCAAGGTTCTGCAGGATAAGCATCGTAGTCCATGCGGTGTCCACAAGATGGGTCATCATTCCTACGGACACAAGTGTTAGGATCATCAACTCTACGGGCACAAAAGTTTGGATCTTCTCGTCGTCTGTTCACGACCCCGCAACTATTCTGGCAGGGCGGCATGTCTGGGCACGCCCCTGCCTCTGGCTGCTGGCGGTTGCGACAGCTGTTGTTGAGCCGCTGCCCATCTCCTCTCTGCCTTTGGCTGTCGAAATTCTCGGCTGGGCATGGCCTCTGCCACTTGGGCTGAGCACAGTTCTGGTTCGCACAGGACGTGACGTCATGCGACTTGCACGGATATTCCTCACACACATCCGGTTTGTTCCGCCGGCTCTCACAGGGCGGAACGCTTTTGCCCCTTCCACCACACATTCTGCGATTGAAATCCCCATAGTCCTGCGTCTTGGCGTCGAACCTTCCTTGTTGGTTTGCTTGACCCCAATCATTGCAGGTACTTTGCGGGTGACAGGTGTGGTCGCCGCATTGGCTGCGGACGCACGTATTGCATTGGGGTTCCTGGGCCCACTCGGTGCCGGAGTCTGGCACCCTGCTCATGTTGCAAGACCTGTTGCCGCGGCAGCAGTTGTTCTTCCAGGGAGGTGCTCGCCAGGGGTGGAACATTTCCCCCGAGTCTGAGAAGAGCGAGCTGGGGGAGAGAATGGAGCTCATAGAGTCTTCCTCCCCCGGAGGAGGGGGTCTCGCGGGAGGAGGAGGCGGGGGAGGAGGAGGCGGCGGGGGAGGTCCTTGCTGAGCCTGAGCCTCCTGGTTGCAGGACCCGTCCTGCGTCCCCCCTGGGTTCTCGCACGCTTGACCTTCAAAGTGACCTTGACACTGACCTTGAGGTGGCTGGTTCTGTCCTTGAACATTTACAGGGTTCACGTAACCTTCGTAGAAATAAGACTTCCTCTGGGGAGGCTGCTGAACGGCCTCCGCTTGCTCCGAGTATTTGTTGTGCAGGTTGCTACAAGAGTTCCGCTCAAGACTTTGCCTTGGTTTGGCGTCCGGTTGTTGTGCGGAATTGAAGAAGGTGCGGTCAGAGTAGAGTTCGCCCATGTCCATCAGGAGAGGATGGTTACTGGTTGGGCCTTTCTGAGACATATCTACCTTCGACGTCAACCTTTTAGAAAGACGTTATATGATACAATTTCCAAAAAGTAAAACCTGAAGACTTTAAAAGTTAGTACTGGAAATTTTTAAATCTATTTGGTAGATTTCCCTAGAGCGAGTAGCCTAGTTTATATGAGAATGACTCTTAACTGGCCTACCATCAATGTTCTCACCAGAATTATATGAGAAGTCAGAACTGAGGAATCGTCACCCAGCTAGAATCCTGCTCAACAAGCTCATGTTGAAATTTAAAATGGAAGGCAGGACTTTCATTGTTAAATCTTCCTTTTATAAAACAAATTGTTCTAAAAAAAAATTAAAATACCTGCCTATTATACGTAGATTTATTTCTATATTTTCTATTAGGACATTAGAAATAATATTCCACTTGAATTCGCTCTTTTTAAAAGGTACGTTTCTAAAATGAAATTTATTCATTGCAAAAAAAAGTTACATCCCTTCTAGGTATACTATTTTAAAACATAAAACAAAATAAAACTGAACTACCTACATAAACAAACTATTAGTGCAGTAATAAAATTACGAACGGTAAAGAGAAAACTTGTTAATTCAGCTTTGTTTCTGAAGTCTTTTTTTAACTAATAAAAATCTCCATAAAATTTATCGTAATAAATTATTGTAAGAATTTAAAATTTTCCACTTAAGTGCATTTCAATATTATAGGAAGGAGAGCTTTTTGTTCAATAATCAAAGCAAAGTAAAGTTAGCGAAGATGAATTAATATTATATTTTACTCGTCGTATCTCAGTATTACGGTACTTCGCAACGAAACTAAGGGCGAAATTAATAGAAGTTTTGTAATACCTCTTCGGAGCCAGCCTCCGTAACGTAATGGTTGTGACTACTGCCCGTAGTTCAGAGATTCCGAGTTCGATCCCTGGTTGGAGCAGACTTTTCGGAGAAAATTCTGTTCCCTCCAAACACGTGAGGCTGGCATTTCCGGCCCTACTCAGGCTAGGTGAGGTTAATGTGGGTAGCTGGAAACCCCCGTCCTGATTATCTCAATCAGGACGTTAAAACCAAATAGAATCAACTGGTCACAGCAGACCTAATTAGGTTGCAGTGTTAATTGTTAGGGTTTCACGGAAAACCCTGCAACCAGATCAGATAATAATAAATACCTCTCTGGCGCTAAGTCATGGATTGCGTACTGTGTAAGATAGGGAAAACCGACGCTTAGCAATGACTTGAGTTATAGAATTTGTCAATTTCACCGTAAATGATAGGTGCTAGGATCGATGTGATATCAAGGCATTAATTACCTAAAACCTGGCCAGGTCGGGGTGCAATTGTCCCGGCCCATCTAGATTTAGTTCATAAATAATATGAAACACAATTATGGGCGAAATTAATAGACAAAATCGATAACGTAAGTCATACCAACTAATACCTAGGTCCTAGATTAACCTCACCCAGCCTGGGTTGGAAATAGCCAGCATCACGAGGATTTAAATTTGAATAGTCATCCATCCAAGTCCTAACCTCGCTGGACGTTGCTTACCATTAGTGACAGAACGAGAACTGATGTATTCAACGTGCTTTCGATGCAGGCAATTTTAATTTTTCTTTGTTGTTTTTTGAATTTCAATGTAATGTTTAATGTAGACTATTGTTTTTGAAATGTATTCTCGTTTAATTTGTACATTGGGTTCGACCGTTAGTAAATAAAAATATATTTTCTATTTTACCACTTTCGCATTACTTCAGGGCACTTTACCTTTTTTTTTTTTTTTTTATAGATGTTTATTTTACAAAAAAGGTTTATAACAGCACTTTACCTTTAATATTTATTATTAAATTCTTATTAAAAATGGTCTCACATTAGATATCTCAGTCTCTAGATGCACACTTTGACGGTGTCCCATCTCCTTCTGTTTTGTTGGATTGTGGACAGTCTGGACAGGTTGAAATGATGCTGTGCATTATCTCTCTGATACATTACATATAAGGTATGTCATAAGGGGGGGGGGAGGAGAGAGAGACAGAGAGAGGGAGAGAGAGAGAGAGAGGGAGAGAGACAGTGAGACATAGAGAGAGAGAGAGAGGAAGAGAGGAAAAAAGTGGGAAAGGGAAAAGAGGAAAAGAAAGAGAGAGAGAGAGAGAGAGACAGTGAGAGAGAAAGAGTGAAAGAAAAAAAGTGGGAAAGGAATAAAAGGAAGATAAAGAGAGAGAGAAAGAGTGAGACCGAAAGAAAGAGAGAGAGAGACGAAGAAAGTGGGAGACAAAAAGAGAGAGAGAGTGAGAGAGGAAGAGTGAAAGTAAAAAAAGTGGGATGGGATAAGAGGAAGAGAAAGAGAGAGAGATAGAGACAGAGAGAGGAAGAGAGACAGAAAGAAGAAGAGAGAGAGAGAGTGAGAAGAAGAAAGTGGGAGAGGGATGAGAGGAGGAGAGAGAGAGAGAGAGAGAGAGAGAGAGAGAGAGAGAGAGAGAGAGGGAAATAATAAGTAAGGGAGTGAGAAAGATAGAGAAAAAAGTGAAAAAGCAATGAAATATAAGAGAGGGGAAAAAAGGATAGATAAATAAATTATCCTTACAGAGTGTGTTGACGGTATTTTTTGCCTGGAAAATTGTCCTAAGTTAGCCTGGATTTATACGAAATAAATGATATGTAAGAAAGAGACAGAGTGTCTCTTCTGTAAATGAGTGAGACAAAGAGAGAGAGAGAGAGAAATGGATAGAGAAGGAAATGAGATGATAGAGAGGGAGAGAAAAAGAAGGTAGAAACAGAGAGAGAGGGAGAGATAAATGTATAGAGAAAAAAGAGAGAGAAAAAGAATATGACATATTGAGAGAGAGAGAAATAGATAGAGAAAGAAATGAGATGATAGAGAGGGAGAGAAAAAGAAGGTAGAGTGAGAGAGAATTGAATTGAATTGAATTTTGAGGGGAGAGAATAAGATGGAGAAAGAGAGAGAGAGAGAAACCGGTAGGGAAAAACTGAGAGAGAGAGAGAGAGAAAGAGAGAGAGAGATAATCAGGTAGGGAAAAACTGAAAGAGAGAGAGAGAGAAAGAGAGAGAGAATCAGGTAGGGAAAAACTGAAAGAGAGAGAGAGAGAGAGAGAATTATGAATGTAATATGTGTGAGTGAGATGGAACCAATGGTCAATGTAAAAAAAAAGATAAATATGACACTCTGATGATATGCAGTAGCAGGGATGCCCTTTTCTGGAAACATTTTCAAAATAAATACATCATTTTCCCTCACATGATGACGGAACCTCCATACTCTGTTTTTTGTTAAAAATCACCACACACTATTTGAAAATGCGGTGCCCTTCATTTACACACAGAGTATGTTTTTTGACATAATGCTTCCAATTTTTCACCTCATCTCACTCTATCTCTCTTTGAGTCTCTCTTGTTCTCTCCCTCTCTCCTTCTAGCTAGATTCTAGCTCTTTTTCTTTCTTTTCCTCTCTCATTCTAGCTATGTATGTCCCTCTTTTTTTTCTTTCCCTATTTCTCTTCTTCTAGGTATGTTTCTTTTTCTTTTATTCTCTCTCCGTCTGCTTTGCACTTTTTTCTGCATATATCTTTATAACACTTTAAACGCTTCTTCTTTCTCTCTTTTTTTTTTTTTTTTTTTTTCCTCTCTTTTTATCTAAATCTTTATCTCTCTCTCTTTCATTCCTTGCCTATTTTTCATTTTCTCTATTTTTCTCTTCGTCTCTGTCTTTCTCTCGTCCTCTCTCCATAAGTTGTCTAATTTTTTTAAATCTTTTTTGTTACGTCACAATTGCAGCAAATTAATCAAACTCACACTCCTAAATGTTTACCGAACTTGGGACTCAAACCTCCGTTTTCCATATTGCAAGTTCACCGCCTTATCGATCCAGCTACTGAGGTCATTGAACTACAGTGCATCATCTCTATTTGTGTTACACAACATATACATACACCAGTTTTCGTAGGATCACCGAAGATGAGGTTAATGTGGGTAGCAGATTATTATTAAACATGTTAGATCAAGTTTTATTTACAATAAAGTACATAGAATATTTACTTATGATGTAATAATGTATATTTATTTTAGTTTTTTTTCAATTTTTGTGGCTCTCTCCCTAAGGAATACTTCTAAGGAAATTGAAATTAATTAAACAAAACTTGATCAAGGGCGGTGCTAATGCCAACGGCATTCTCTTCCAATTGTGAGTTTCCTGCGAATGGAGGGTAAAACCCCCGCCGTATATAAAATCTTATAAAACAATCATATTCATATTCCCGACCCGATGATCATTGCGGGAGAAAAAATGACGGGAACTAATTTCAGAGACAAAAAAAAAAAATGCGAGAAATTAGAGGGGAGAGAAATTAAAAAGGCAAAAAACATTGTACTAATTCCATTAACTTAATCAAAAAGAAAGTTTTTTCATGCTTATTCTCCTTCCTCTCTCCCTCTCCTCCTCTTTCTTTCTTTTTTTCTCTTTCCTCCTACTGTCATTACACTCCTCTTTCTCCTGCTTTTCTTCCTTCTCCTCCTCCTTTTCCTTCTTCGACCTCCCTTTCCCTTATTTTTCTCATCTTTCCTCTTCTCTTCTACTTCTATCACTCTTTCTCTTCATTCTCCTTCTTTTCTTCTTCTCTTTGCTCTTCCTACTTCTTCTCCTTCTCCTCTTCTCTTAAAAAATTCTTCTTTTTTTTTGATCTCCTCTTCCTCTGTTTTTCTCCTACTTCTTTCACTCTTCCTCTTTATTCTTCTTCTTCACCTTTTCACCTCTACTCCTACTTTTTTTTCTCCTGCTCCTCCTCCTCTTTCTTTTTTTTCTCTTTAAAAAATTCTTCTCCTTCTGTTAGACCTGCCTTTCTCTTCCATCCTATCTGTTTCTCTCATCATTCCTCTCTTCTTTTCTCTTCTTCTTCTACTTTCCTTACTCCTTTTCTTTCTCTTTAAATATGTCTTCTATTTCTTTTTGACCTGTCTTTCTCTTCCATTCCATCTGTTTCTCTCATATCTCCTCTTTTCTCTTCTCCTATTCGTATACAAATAATAATAATGTTTTTTTTTATGCTGTTATTATGTCAAAATTTTAGTGGGGAGCGTAGAATCATAGGACTTTACCACTTTATTATAAGTATAATATCTTTTTTTTGCTTCTAATTCAGCCACTGGCCACTCATTTTTTCTCACGAGATATGGGTGGACCCCGAACATCCAAGAACAGAGTGCACTGGTAGTCCAGTGATTAACACGCTAGTCTGGTAATCCAGGTAGCGTAGGGGTCCGTTGGTTCGAATCCCACCCAGTGCATGAATTTTTCCTCATTAATTTGAGTTGGTGACCATATAATAATAAGACTCTGAGGGTTAGGTGGTAGAAAATGCTTTGAGCATTAAACTCGCCTGATGGTTAGCTTCCACTAAAGATTGTTATTATTATTATTATTATTATAATAATAATAAGAGAGCAAAAAAAATCCTGCCACTCTGAAGATCGAGCCCAGGTGCGCTAACTCACTCGGCAAAGGTGACTACTCTCCTTAACTTCTACTTCTTCGACTATGCCTCTTACTTCTACTCCTACTTCATTAACTACTCTTCCTTCTTCTCCTCTTTATATCTCTTTATTGTGACCTTCCTTTCTCTGTCTCTCCTTTCTCACCCTCCATATTTTTCTCATCAGTTCTCTCTTCCTCTTCCTTGTTTTACTCATTATCCCCCTCCATTTACCGCTCTCACTTCCTTTTTGACTTTCTCCTTTTCTTCTCTTTCTCCTTCTCATTCTTTTCCGTCCCTTCCTCTCTCTTCCTTCTTCCTGTTTCACTTTCTCCTCCTCCTCTTGTCTTTCTCCTTCTCATTTTTCTCCCTTCCTTTCTCCCCCCTCTCTCTCAAACTTTTCATTCCTTCTTCTTCCTTCTTCCTGTTTCACTTTCTCCTCCTCTTGTCTTTCTCCTTCTCATTCTTCACCCCCCTTTTCTCCCCCCCCTCTCCTCCCCTCCATTTCACCCTCACCCTCTTCCTCCAACTTCTAATTTCAAAGTTATTTTTTCTTCATTTGAAGAGACAAAAATGAAGAGACCTCGACACAGTCACAAAAGCAGAGCACATTGCTTTTCAGTATTTGAGGAATTACTTTTCCATAGTAAATTACCATTAGTACTAAGCAGAATAAGCTAAAATATTATCAATATATTTTTTTAATGTGTTTCTTATGTTATTATATACTAATTTTAGTGGGTAGCGCAGAATTATAGGACTTTTCCATAATTATCTTTAATATCCCAATATCTTATTTTTGCCTATGATTCCGCCACCGGTCGCTGCTAACATTCAAGCAGCTACTTATTTTTCCTCACGAGGTTGAGTACCTATATAGTTGTAATATCACGAAAGTGAACACAAATACGATTTTATTCAGAAACTAAAATCTAACAGACCGGATAGACAGCCACAAAACCAAAGTTGCTCAGGAGGTTATTAAATGTCCAGAAATATGAAAACATTGAAATCGGAGCAAAAAATATTTTTTTTACTATACAGAAACGAACACAATACTTCCGATTTCTAATATTCGAAATTTATCGTCTGTGTTGTAGCTTGCCCATCCCGTACTATGCCTCCCCTCTGATGGGCGAGAACTGCGAGAAGTGACACAATACTTCTCAATTAGGTGATATGTGTTGGGCTGTTGGGTCAACACGAGCGCACTGGACCCTTACAAACAACTGAAAGATTTTTTTTTCAATTTGGGCTTAAAATATTTATCTAATAAATAAGAGATTTTTCAACTGCTAGTAGAAATGGACTCTTCAGTCCTACACCGTGGACTGGCTGTATAAATTGTATATAAAAAAATAAAATAATCAAAAGCATATTGTAAAAAGCTTCCCCGAAGAAAGTTTAAAGACAAATGGAGAAAGCACTCTGCAAAAAATAATTGAGAAAGGAGAAAAAAAGAAGAAGGAAGAAAATGATTATCAGTTAAATTATTTTAATTAAAGTGAAGAGGAGGGGGGGGGGGGCAGGGTGGAAAGAAAGTTGAGGAGGAGGGGCCTGATAGAGGGGGAAGGGAACGAGGGGAGGAGCCTAATAGAGGGGGGAGGAAGAAGGGGAGGGGTCTGATAGAGCGGGAAGGGAAGGAGGGGAGGGGTCTGATAGAGCGGGAAGGGAAGAGGGGAGGGGTCTGATAGAGCGGGAAGGGAAGGAGGGGAGGGGTCTGATAGAGCGGGAAGGGAAGAGGGGAGGGGTCTGATAGAGCGGGAAGGCAAAGAGGGGAGGGGTCTGATAGAGCGGGAAGGGAAGGAGGGGAGGGGCCTGATAGAAGGAGAAGGTACGGAGGGGTGGGGCCTAATAGAGAGAGGGTGGAGCGGGAAGGTATGGGGGAGGGGCTACTACTTTGAGTCACGCTCAAAGAAGATGAAGATTATTTCATTAGAAAAACAGAGAAAACTTTGTGACTAAAAGCTTGGAGAGAAAAAAAAAAATGTAGAATTTTGTGAAAACATTTTTTCTGCACCTACTCATCTTTTCTAATTTAAATATTTTTACCGTCTCTTTCTTTGTAATATTTACGCTTTTAATTTCAAAAATTGTTTCTTTGTAAAAAATAATATGTGATATATTAATAATTATAAGAGTAAGAGAGAGAGAGAGAAAGAGAGAAAGAGAGAAGGAGAGAGAGAGAGATATAAAAAGAGAAATAGAGAATTAATTTGATTTGATTTTGATTTATTCTTTATTTATAACAATGTAAATTTACATATAAAATGACACCTCTTTAGATAATTCTACCTTATTGTGGAGAAAGAAGAGAGAGAGAGAGAGAGAGAGAGAAAGCAAGAGAGAGAGAGAGAGATTGATTGATCGACAATATTATAAATTGGTTTATTGGTTTTCATATTTACAACATAATTCCCCTAAGCTAAGAGCTCACTTATAATGGGGAATCTCTCTTCCCAAATTATCTATAAGAAATACAAATTATCTATGAAAAATACAAAGATATAATAATAATATGTGATAAAAAAAACTATAATAATATGTGCCAGTACCTACAACATATAATTATGATACCATATTGGACCTCTTAATACTCATTTTTATTATTATAAAACCTGGTTGCAGGGTTTCAGCTGAAACACTCATTGGGTAATGCCAATATGACAATCTAAATAGGTAATACCAGCATTATAATTTGTTACATACATTTTATTATACAGGCGAAATTAAGAGGGAAAGAAGGAGAGAGAGAGAGAGAGAGAGAGAGAAAGAGAGAGAGAGAGAGAGAGAGAAGAGAGAGAGAGAGAGAGAGAGAGAATACGCGATGGGGAGAGATGGAAGAATAAAAAATGCAATAAATGTCCAATAATCAGCTAAATTAACTTGGCGTTATTTCTGAAGGGACCACAAATGATTGTTTAATTTACTAAATGAAAAAATAAATAACCTCACTTCTCCTGACTTTTATTTAAAAAACAGCGCGCCAATAATTTTCAACAGTTTTATTATTAATAAATATTAATTGGATTTCATATGAAAACACCGAGAGAGAGAGAGAGAAAGGAAATATTGGGGTAAGAGAGAGAGAGAGAGAAAGAAAAAAGAAAATATTGGGATAAAGAGAGAGAGAGAGAGAGAGAGAAAGGAAATATTGGGGTAGAGAGAGAGAGAAAGAAAAAAGAAAAATATTGGGATAAAGAGAGAGAGAGAGAGAGAGAGAGAGAGAGAGAGAGAAAAAAAAAAATATTGGGGTGAGAGAGAGAGAGAGAGAAAGAAAAAAGAAAATATTGGGATAAAGAGAGAGAGAGAGAGAGAGAGAGAGAGAGAAAAGAAATATTGGGGTAGAGAGAGAGAGAGAGAAAGAAAAAAGAAAATATTGGGATAAAGAGAGAGAGAGAGAGAGAGAAAAAAAAAAGAAAATATTGGGATAGAGAGAGAGGAGAGAGAGAAAAAAGGAAATATTGGGATAAAGAGAGAGAGAGAAAAAAAGGAAATACTGGGATAAAGAGAGAGAGATAAAACAGGAAATATGAGATAAAGGTGGGGAAGAGCCAGGTAGAAAGGGAAAAAGAGGTGGGGAAAGGAGGGAAAGAACAGGGAAAGGGACTGAGAGAGAGAGAGAGAGAGAGAGAGAGAGAGAGAAAGGAAATATTGGGGTAGAGAGAGAGAGAGAGAGAAAAAAGGAAATATTGGGATAAAGAGAGAGAGAGAGAGAGAGAAAAAAAAAAGAAAAATATTGGGATAGAGAGAGAGAGAGAGAGAAAAAAGGAAATATTGGGATAAAGAGAGAGAGAGAAAAAAAGGAAATACTGGGATAAAGAGAGAGAGATAAAACAGGAATATGAGATAAAGGGTGGGAAGAGCCAGGTAGAAAGGGAAAAAGAGGTGGGGAAAGGAGGGAAAGAACAGGGAAAGGGACTGAGAGAGAGAGAGAGAGAGAGAGAGAGAGAGAGAAAGGAAATATTGGGGTAGAGAGAGAGAGAGAGATAAAAAAGGAAATATGAGATAAAGGGTGGGAAGAGCCAGGTAGAAAGGGAAAAAGAGGTGGGGAAAGGAGGGAAAGAACAGGGAAAGGGACTGAGAGAGAGAGAGAGAGAGAGAGAGAGAGAGAGAGAAAGGAAATATTGGGGTAGAGAGAGAGAGGAAAGAAAAAGGAAATATTGGGATAAAAGAGAGAGAGAGAAAGAAAAAGAAAATATTGGGATAAAGAGAGAGAGAGAGAGAGAAAAAAAAGAAATATTGGGGTAGAGAGAAAGAAAAAAGAAAATATTGGGATAAAGAGAGAGAGAGAGAGAGAGAAAAAAAGGAAATATTGGGATAGAGAGAGAGAGATAAAAAAGGAAATATGAGATAAAGGGTGGGAAGAGCCAGGTAGAAAGGGGAAAGAGGTGGGGAAAGGAGGGAAAGAACAGGGAAAGGGAGTGAGAGAAATATAGGGGAGAGATGAAGAAGAAGATTGGGTTAGGGAGAGAGAAAGAGAGTAATGTAAGGGGAGAGAGGGAGGGAAAAGGAGGCGGGAGAAGGAGAAAGAGATTGAGAGAGAGAGAGAGGGAATGTGTGGTAAGAAAGAGAGGGAAAGAGAAGAGGGATAATGCGGGGTAAATTGTCAGAGAGAGAAAGAGAGAGTCAGAGAGAGAAAGAGAGAGTCAGAGAGAGAAAGAGGGGAGAGGATAGTGGATGATGAGAGAAATGGAAATCTGAAGAGAAAATAATAAAAAGAGATACAAAGAAAGAATAAGATCTCTCTTTTCCTTTTTCTCTATCTCTTTCTTCTCTCTTTTCAATTTCTTCCCTCTCCCTCAATATCTCCCTCACACCATTTCTCTCCCACTCTTGCTTGTTTACTTCCTCACTTCTCTATCTCCCTTCCTCTCATTCCCTAATTCCTCCTTGTACGAGTACGTCTCTCTCTCTCTCTCTCTCTCTCTCTCTCTCTCTCTCTTCTCTCTTCCTTCCTCACTTCTCTTGCTCAACCACCCTTTCTT
Organism: Bactericera cockerelli; assembly: GCA_024516035.1. NCBI lineage: Eukaryota > Metazoa > Arthropoda > Insecta > Hemiptera > Triozidae > Bactericera > Bactericera cockerelli. The sequence goes on from CM044965.1 coordinate 21,906,822, forward strand.
TCATTCCCTCATAACTTTATAATAATAATAATAATACTCTTTAGTGGAAGGTAACCACCAGGCGAGGTTAATGCTTAAAGCATTTTCTACCACCTAACCCTCAGAGTCTTATTATAATGTGGTCACAAACACAAATGAATGAATAATATTAACGAGGAAAAAATTCATGCACTGGGTGTGATTCGAACCAACGGATCCCTACGCTACCTGGATCACCAGACTAGCGCGTTAACCACTTGACAACCAGTGCACTCTTCCTTTCTCTCTCTCTCTGATTCTCCTTCTCTCTCTCTCTCCCTCTCTCTCTCTCTCTCTCTCTCTGATTCTCTCTTTCTCCTTTATCCCTCCTCTCTTTACTTTTCCTCTCTTTCTTACCACACATACTCTCTCTCTTTTATCTCTTCAACAGAATTTCTTTTTTGATAACCACCTGATATATTAGCATTTTTTACGCGTTCTGTTGTTTTTGAGGTGTGTGAGAGGGAGAGAGAGAGGAAAAAGGTTTCGGAGGCAGAGAGAAATGAGATAGGGAATCACTTTATAGAAAGAGATAAGAGAGAATCTTTTTATAGTGAGTGAGTGAGAGAGATGAAGAAATAAATCAGGGGGAGAGGGAGGGAGGTACTTTCTATGTATGAATCAAATTCTTGTATCTATAGCTATCTAGTCTGTCCAAAGGGCAAAATAGACAAAGAAAAGGATGAGAAAGAGAGAGAGAGAGAGAGATAAAGATAGTCTAAAGAGAGAGAAGAGAGAGAAAAGATAGGTTTTAGTGGATGTGCCTGAAGTACCAGGATTTTTAGGATTTTTTTATATATGAATTAAATACTTGTATCTATAGCTATAGTCGGTTCAGAGGGCAAAATAGACAAAGAAAGAATGAGAGAGAGAGAGAGGGGGAGTATTAGAGAGAAGAGAGAGAGAGAGAGAGAGGAGAGGAGAGAGAGGAGAGAGAGAGAGAGAGATTAAAGAGAGAAAAGAAGAATTTTTTTTATATATGAATTAAATACTTGTATCTATAACTATAGTCTGTTCAGAAGGCAAAATAGAAAAAGAAAAGAATGAGAGAGAGTAAAAGAGAGATTGTAAGAGAGAGAGCGAGAGAGAAAGTGAGAGAGAGAGAGAGAGAGAGAGAGAGAGAAAGAGAGAAAGAAAAGGAGGATTTTTTTTATGTATGAATTAAATAGCTACACCTAAAGTCGGTACCCCAACTGCCAATGTATAACCCGTATACCATCAATGTGAGTTTTCCTATAATACCCTTTCACTTGTCGGGGTGTTGGTCAGTTAGCCAAATAGCCAGTGTCGATGGCACGTTAAATATACCAAATCTTGTTCTGTCATTGAAGGTAAGAACGTCCAGCAAGTTCAGCACTTGGATGGGTGACCATTCAAATTCAACCCTCGTGAGGATTGTGCTATCAATGACCTAACTCAGACTGGGTGAGGTTAACGTGAGTTGGTGAGTTCCCAGCGAATGGAGGGTAAATTTCGTGGTTCTTGCGTTATATAAAATCAAATTCTATACGAGTTTTTTTTAGTCTCTTACCGATGTTTACGGAACAATGACCGGAAACAACTTTTTTTGGTATCCTGTGAGTCTATGATTCGTACAGAAAAGTGAATAAAATAAGTGAAATAAAAGGTCAAATTTTTGAAGAATTCAATACTTTCTTTATTGTAAGATAAGGAAAGTAAAAAAAAAAATCTGGTGTAAAACATGACACACGACTTTCCTTTTCATATTAGGAATGGGAACAGGACCAAAAGCCACTGGGGACTCTAAGCTAACATTTAGCTAAAAATCAATGTCAAATTCGTAATTAGCACCTCAAAATCATTGGATTCACAGAGTACCGCCTTTACCACTGAGCTACCGGTACAGACGTAAATAAAGCTATCTTAATATATAAATGTCAAAGTCACTGACTGACTGACCACTGACTGATCATCGCTCTACAGCCCAAACCGTAAGTCATAGGAAGCTGAAATTTGGTAGGTAGCTTTGTCTTATAGTCTAGATGTGCAATAAGACGGGGATTTTTCGAAATTCCCACTAACACCTGCCATTGGCGAAAAAGGACTTTTTGCTTTCACGGCCATGCCTCGGCCCGCAAAGCGGGCGACAGCCCGCTAGTATCTTAATATATAAATGTCAAAGTCACTGACTGACTGACTGATCATCGCTCTACAGCCCAAAACCGTAATACCTAGCGAGCTAAAATTTTGACACAACATTCCTTGCATACTGAATACGTGCAATAAGAAAGGATTTTGCAAAAGTCCAAAACCGTTCCATAGATAGAGCCCTAACCATCGTGGCGAAGCACGGGTTAACTGCTAGTGATAAATAAATAAATACACATTCAACATACAGGGTTCATAAACAAGAAAAAATCCAACCATTGTGTGGGATCCGAATGTTATCATGATAGGCCTTTTTGTGTCCGCGGGTATTGAAAGGTCGACATCGTGTTACCTGGGAAAGCTATAAATTTTAATGTCTTATACATCAGGATAAATAAAACATTGGATCTCTCCTCCCTACTCAATATTCTACTCTCACAATCTTTCTATCTCTTTCATTCCATCCTTCTTTTATTATATTTCTCTCTCCCTCACAGTTTATCCCGCTATATATAAAAATCCCTCCTCTATCTCTTTTTCTCCTATTATTATATGAGGGGTTGTAGGGTTCTCAGTGAAACTCTTACAATTAAGAATGCGACCTAATTAGATTTGTGATGCTTTTTCGTTTTCACGTCCTGATTCGAGATATAGCCAGGACGGAGGTTTTAACCTCCATTCGCTACTCACATTAACCTCACGTGTATCTACGAAGGGAAAATAATTTTCTGTTATACAATTCTGCCCCATCAACTGGGAATCGAACTCAGGATCTCTGGACTACGGGCAGTAGTCATACGTCTGTCTGTCTGTAAACAACTGATAGAAATTTTGTATTTGAGCTCTGTGGCTCTAAAATGTGTTTTCATACTGAAACTGGCTATCAAAAACTATAATATCCTTTCTATAAATTCTAGAGGAAGTAAAGGCTATAGGAAAGTAAAAATCTGTTAGTAAAAAAGTGTTTTCATAACTTTTATATATTATATTTAATATATTGTATTTATTTCTGTAATTATATTATTATATAAAATATTATATTAATTTAATATATTATAATAATTATTGTCCGGCACTACCCCCACTGGTCGTATATTCATAAAATTTGTACCTAACTACCTACTCAATTTTCCTCACGAGATATGAGTTTACCCCGGATATCCAAGTACAGCGAGCAGAAAAATTGTTGCTCCTCTGTGAATCGAACCCAGGTTACCGTGCGTGCAAGCCAAGTGCTTCTATAACACGGGGGACAACCGGAATGTATAAATCTGTTGCAGCGCTGTTGTCAAGCTGAGATTTTCTCTGTGTTAAATACATAGCCAAAAAAATTAAATCAAGTAGTATTGCCAACGTTGCCCCACCTCCTGTGTGCATTATTTTGTGGGGGTTTGTTGTTCTGTAAATATCTGTGAGGTGGGAAATTTCAAAAAAATAAATAAAAAGTAAAAAACAATTTATTTTTTTTAAATTACCTTACTTATTTTAACTTACCACTTACTTACCACAATCTGAACTCCCTGACCTTACTCTATTAAAAGAAAGTTGTGTTTTTTCTTCATCCAGTTGGACCAAGAGAGTGATAAAGAAATACTAAAGTAGAGAATTGTCCATGGTTCCCAAATCTCCGCTTTCAAGTTCTAACTGGTGTAACAAGTGATTCAGAATATCCTTTCTGTGAGAAATTGCCAAGGTAAAATACATCTCCACATATTTGATGGTAAAGGTCTAGTTTAGGACGCCAAGCTTAAAAGAACAACTTCTGCCTCCCTCCATGGTGAAACAGTTCTGACTATTGCCCATAGTCCAGAGATAACATATTTGGTTCCAAGTTGCGGGCCAAGTTTTCTAATAGTTGGACATGTTAGGTGGGTGAGGGTAATGTGGGTAGCTGATATAATCCCCAGCAATTGGAGTGTAAAACACCTGTCCTGACTATCTCAAATCAAGACATTAAAAACATAGAATCAACTTATAACAACAGATCTAATCAGGTGGCAGTCTGCGTGTTTCACTGAAAACCCAACAACCCGGTCATATAACTCTGTGGACTTAAGTCCAGACTTAACATATGTTTTCAATGGGGAAACTAATTGTGATCTCAATTCGCCTCTGACAACACAAAGAGGTGTAAAACATATTTTTGAAATCGTTTTTATTGCTTAGATTGAGTCTACTTGTGCTATATTTTTGTTCTCACAAATAGACGTAACCCAAAATATGTATAATCAAAAGAAAATATACAACATAAATTAAAAATTTAAAATATAAATCCCTCATTTTCTCTTTTTCAGACAAATCAAATAGGCGTAAATCGATAGTCCCCAGTTAAATAATCAAATTTGGCAACAGAAAAAGTTTGCATGGTCATTCACGGGTACAGGGAAGTGATAATGTTCCTACCATGAACAGAAAATTTATGCACAAGAAAACTCATTTTGGCTTTCCTGTAAAATTGGAAAATGTTGTTTACGCCTCTTTGTGTTGTCAGAGGCGAATTTTGTCTATTGATTTTGCCCTGAGTCTAGAAAAATTTGTAATATTAATAATAGTGCCAGTAGGTATCTTTAAAATTGAAAAGACTAAAAAAAAAAAAATTAAAGCAGTGACATGAGCATAAATATCTGGGTATGTGTTTTATCAAAATTGATTTCCTTTCATAACTGGAAAACTGGTTTTTTTTTTTTTTTTTTTTCAAAAGGTAGAGTATTTTTTTTCATTATTTGGGGTGATATACTCTCATGATAGATTATAATTTAATATTGTCATCCTCTGTAAAGGGGGAAGGCAATTTTCATAGTTTTTTTGCAAGTTTTGGTTTAAATGTCATTACCTATGATACATTGTGTTTTTTTTTTTTTTTTTAAGCCCTGATCCATTTGTTATTGTTAAGAGAAAATAAATTTATCACCATTGTGGGAAAATTTCCCGGTAAGTGTAATTAAAAAAAGTTAAGTTAGTTTATCATTTTTTAAAACATTGTTTCTAACTGCATAGTCATATCATTTGCGGGAAACACAAACCAGCTACTCAAGTGAAGCTCAGCCAGCATAAGCTCAGCCAGGAATAGCCAGCATCATGAGGGTTTGATTTTTGAAGTCACCCACCAACTCCTAGCCTTACTGGATGTTGCTTTAACAATAGAACAAGAACGGTTGATGTATTCAATGTGCTATTGATGCTGACAAAATCATTTTAAGAGAAGGAGAAAACAAGTGGTAAAGAATCGAAAAAGGGCCAGTTGATATTTTTTAATTGAAACCTATCAAGTGGGGTAGTGAATGAAAGATCTTGAGTCCTCATGCTTGATTGAACATTTATAATGTGATAGTTGAATCTGTGTGAGGTTAACAGTTCACAGAACTACTAGTTTTTAAAAAAATCATTAAAACTACTGCCACTTTTGGGCCAATCGGCGCCAAATGGGGGCCATTTTGGTGAAAATTGAAAACATTAATCTGTGTGAGGTCAACAGTTCACAGAACTACTAGTTTTTAAAAGAAATCATTTAAAACTACTGCACTTTTGGGGCACTCGGCGCCAAATGGGGGGCCATTTTGGAAAACATTTTTCAATTTTTATTGAAACAAACGAGGCTCTTGAAATTTTGTAGAGTTGTTGAGAAAATATATTTGAGTTCAGTAGTGAAATTTGGTGATCGTGAAAGCTAAGGGGGCCACACTATGGTAAAAAAATCGAAAAGGGCTGGTTGATATATTTTAATTAAAACCTATCGAGTGGGGTATTGAATGAAAGGTCTCGATGTCCTCATGTTTGATTGAATAATTATTATGCAATATTTGAGTCTGTGTGAGGTTTACAGTTCACAGAACTACTAGATTTTAAAAATAATCATTAAAACTACTGCCACATGAGCACTTGTCATGAGAATGGAACATTTTCAATGGTGCAAATAAAAAACAAAGTATCATCCAATTAAATTTTTTTAAATGTTACTTATTTTTTAATTTAGATCTTAAAAAAAAAAAACAAAAATTCATAAGCATTGTCAATTATTCAGATGTATTATCATTCACTTGCTGGAAATACTACCATTCCACCCAAATTAGCTGCAACCACCAGTCTGGCTTTGCCAAGAAATGTTAATTCAATGTTTTTTTCTTTCTTTCTTGGGAGGTAACAGATTTTTGTCAAAAAAATTGTATCCCACTTGAGATTTGAACTCACAATCTCTAAAGAACCTAAATTCAACCTATGTACTTTGTGCCAAAATTATATGGTTAATGTATTTTTGAAAAATTAATTTACAGGCACCAGAAATAATTAAATACATACTGATGAGAACATTGATGGTACAAATGAAGTATCAAATTAGAAACTAGATCAAATGGAAATGATCCATTGTAGGTACATAACCTGAGAAAATTTATAAAATGGGAGCAACAGCAATGTAAACAAGCCGGTCAATTTTTTCCTGGAAATGTGAAAATTGATGTTCAAAATGTACAAAATCCTTTTATTGTGAAAGAACTCCTAGAAGATGATATAAAATCAGAACAAGTTAGTGAACAAACAGAATCAGGTGAAGAATTTATCACTGATTCCCCCATTGCAAATCAATTCCTCCATGTTGTAAAATTTGAGACACCGCATGAACTTCCTATTACACATACATGCTATGAAAATAAATTCCTGGTGAATGATATTCAAAAAGCACAATATCCTTTTATTGTGAATGAACTCCTAGAAGATGATATAAAATCAGAACAAGTTAGTGAACAAACAGAATCAGATGAAGAATTTATCACTGATTCCCCATTGCAAATCAATTCCTCCATGTTGTAAAAATTAGAGGCACCAGATGAACTTCCTATTACAAATACATGCTATGAAAATGAATTACTGTTGAATGATGTAAAATTAGAGCCACAAGAGAAAAATCTCATACTAATTCATCCAATGAAAATGAATTTCCTGTAGTTAATGTAAAATTAGAACAAATAGAATCAAGTAAACAATTTTTTACTGATTCAGAAAATAAAAAATGAATCCCTCATTGAGAAGCAATTATCAGTGGAAAAAAAGTCCATATGCAGGTTCGTGCAAAACAAACATCTTAAAACAAAGTCCGTAGCAATGGCATACAAATGTAATGTCTGTAAGGAGTCATTCTCTTCGAAAAAAATCTCTAAAAGACCACATGAAGCAGAGACATACGCAGAAAAGTCTTTTAGGTGTAATGTCTGTAGCAAAGTCATTAACCAACTCAAATAATCTTAAAATACATTATGAGGTTACACACAGGAAAAGCCCTATACATTGTGATGCCTGTGATAAAGTCCTTTTCTCAATCATCTAATTTAAAAACTCATATGAGGACACATACTGGAGAAAAACCCTACGAGTGTGAAGTTTGTAAGGAGTCATTCTCTCGAAAAGAATCTCTTAAAAAACACACCAAGAAAACATACTGGAGTAGATCTCTTAAAGTGTGATGTCTGCAGCAAGCCTTTTACAATTTCAAGTGAACTCAATAGGCAATGAGGACACATACTGGGGAAAAACCTTATAAGTGTGATGTCTTGGTCTATCATTTTCTCAATCATCAAATCTAAAAAAACACTTTAGGACACACAACGGTGAAAAACCTTTAAAAAAAATGTGATGTCTGCGGTTCATCATTTTCTCATCATCAAATTTTAAGACACACTTGAGGAAACATATTCAATGAATATCCTTACAAATGTGATTCCTGTCACAAGTTTTTGTTTACTAGATCAATATAACTAAAGAAAATCACATGAAAACACTCGATGGAGAAAACCTGCCAGTTTGATGTCCAAAAATTTCAAGGTATTAGAATATTCCAATTTCTGCTCGTTTTTTGAAATCCTAATTCGATTTATTTTTTCAACTCCATTGTTGTTGTAGCCAGCTCCAGCCAAATGAAGATAAAAGTTGGCTCGTTCTGAACCACATATTTCTATGTGCGATTGAACCATCGAGAGAACTTGGGCTTTCTTTATAAAGCCATTAAACTCTTGGGAACTGCAATCTTTTCTTCTGAAAAATATTACTGGATTTCATACAGCATCACTTTTTTTCTTCTGAAAAAGTAAAGCAAATTTCTTAAATTATTTTTAAATCATAGCCTGTTTTTGAACATTATTATAAATATATATTTTCTGTATCAGAAAGTTGAAAACATTTTACTTTCTTCGTACTTTTTGTGTTATTTCTTTTTTTTTTTTAAATCAATACAATACTTTATTATTATTATTATTATTATATTACACTTTATTAGATATGAATGGACATAATGTACAATGTAAATAAATTATTTAAACAATGAAAAAAAATGGAAACAATATAAACAAATAAAAATGAAAAAAGAATAGAAAAATACACAAAAACATATGTCCTAACTAAAGGGGGGGTTATTGCCAATGGCAATCTCTTCCACCAACCCCTTATGGGTTACAATACTATCGATATGGAACACAGCACTCCCGATATGGAATACAATACTTCCGATATGGAATACAATACTTTCGATATCCAAGTATAGATTCGATTAGAGTCTGATATCACAAGAAAAATGTTGAAATTTCTGAGCGTGTAATCCTAAGGTGAGGGTTTTCGAATAATTAATTGCTGTTTGAAATTTATTATCAGGCCAAAGCGAAACAAGGACCCGATGAATTGTTTGAATTTATGTTCTAACGCCTTCATGATAAGCCGGCCATACACGATGAGCTTGGTGTCGACTTGGGGGCCGAATTATAAAAAGGAATCTAGGATTTGTTTCTTAGTCTAGCTGGGGGGCGTTAAACAGGAAGAAGACCCGTGTCTCGCTAGAGGACTATAAACAGAGAACTGACTAGCCAACCCTAACAAGCCAGGCGGGGGGTGTTTAAACAGGGGGAAAACCAGTTTCTCGCTTGAGGACTCTAAACAGAGAATGACTAGCCAACCCTAACAAGCCAGGCTGGGGGGTGTTAAACAGGGGGAAGACCAGTGTCTCGTTAGAGGACTATAAACAGAGAATTGACTAGCCAACCCTGACAAGCCAGGCTGGGGGGCGTTTAAACAGGGAGAAGACCAGTGTCTCGCTAGTGTACTATAAACAGAGAACTGACTAGCCAACCCTAAGAAGCCAGGCTGGAGGGCGTTAAACAGGGAGAAGACCAGTGTTCGTTAGAGGACTATAAACAGAGAACTGACTAGCCAACCCGTAGTAGTTTTTCAAGGGTTTAATGGCTTGAAAAGAAAAAGTCCAAGTCCTCACGATGGTTGATCGCACATAAAAATATGTTGTTCAGGACGCCAACTTTGAAATATAGCCAGCTGTAGCCAAACTGTCTATGTCGCCAAGCTGTCTATGTCGTTTTAGAAGTAAAAAATATTTATTTTTCTTTTAGAAAATGCTTTGATCATTAACCTCGCCTCGCCTTCTACTGAATAGCATTTTGATTACAAGATACGACGGTCAACTACAGTTTTCCATCCTGTATAGTCACCTTGCCAAAAGGTATCTCCCATTAATTAATTTAAATTCCAGCAGACTTCAATCAGTTCCAGGGATGTAGAAGGAGAGGAGGGAGACTTGTAATATAATAGTGGGCTCCTAATACTTAACGCACAGATAAATCATTAGTTTTGCTATCGTCTGGATTGCCTATTTGAATAGCTGGACGTCCCACCAATCAGAGCGCACCATACCTCCGATAGGGGAAAGGGGGTCTTCCTTTATTCTCGACCCTCGTTGTACTTTATTTCATAATTTGGCACTTGGGTCAAACCTGGGTGCCCCAGTATTATTTTTAGAAATTTTCAGAAATCAACTCCAGGAGACATTCTAAGGCTAAAATAATCCCAGGTATTTTATTGGGAAAAAACTGGGTAGGTCGAATTTTCGACGAAACAGTACTCTCCTTATTATAGGATAAGGAGTGTAAAAATTCTTTAATACATATAGATATTTTGGACCAAATATAAAATTAATACCAAATTGGATTCAAAGGTTCTAGTCAGACTGCCCAGCATGCTGGCCGCATTGCCTCTCTGGATGGCTATCGACAATTTCTGTCCAAGATAGAATTCAGCCATCTTGTTTCCGGAAGTGGCACCAGCTTCTGACCAACAACATTAACAAGGTCTTTACACTCCTTACTCCAAGGACCGACCTCAGTAGCTTGATCGATAAGGCGGCGGACTTGTAACCTGGAGGTCGGTGGTTCAAGTCCGGGTTTCAGCGTAAAATTTGGTAAAGCTAGTTTAAGTAGTTGTAACATTACGAAAGTGATCAACACAAATATGATAACTTTAACTTTTAACTCCTTACTCCAGGGTCCAATGGGAAAACTAGAAATGTGTTCGCAAAGTTCTGCTGATGAGTCACCTTGACCTAGCAGTAGGATGCTCGGCTTGCACTTCAGGTGACCAGGGTTCAAATCTCGGCGGTGTTGTAATTTTTTCGGATCTGTACTTTGAATATCGGGACCTAGCCTCGTGATGACTGCACTGGTAGTCAAGTGGTTAACGCGCTAGTCTGGTAATCCAGGTAGCGTAGGAATCCGTTGGTTCGAATCTCACCCAGTGCACGAATTTTTCCTCATTAATTTGAGTTTGTGACCCATAATAATAAGACTCTAAGGGTTAGGTGGTAGAAAATGCTTTGAGCATTAACCTCGCCTGGTGGTTGCCTTCCACTAAAGAGTATTATTATTATGACTATTCCGGTTGTTGTTTATACTGATTTTACTTAATAGTGGGTAACAACCAGTGGCGCCATTACGAGATTGATATTGGAATATGATGGTTGGTTGGAGATATGATTTATTAGCATTCATTCTTGTAATGTCGATGCTACCCACTAAAAATTGTGACAAGTAGAAACGTGTCGCAATTTTTAGTGACATGCTATTACAAGTCACTAAAAATTATAACCAGCCAAGAAAAAGAGGAAGACCAAGAAAACGTTGGATTGATGGTGTCAGGAAGTGGAATGGAGAGGCCAAGCCCCAGAAAGTCCTGAAAATTTGAAAGATTTTGCTAAAGACAGGACTAGTTGGAGAAATATGGCGTATAAAGGTTTTGGTCCCCACGGCCTGTATCTACCTCCTCTGTAGCAAGTAACTGTGATTTAATGTAGCTAGATTTGTATTAGCGTGATTTCGGGTAGCGACACCTGTTTTTAGACCTATCCGCATTCCCCTCATGTTAGAAATTATGTACCTTAGTGTATTATTTAAAATTGCCATATTTATAAGAGAAGTATCAACACTGTACTAGTACCTAGTAGTAACACCTAACACAAATACTTCCAATTTCTAATATTAGACATTTATCGGAAGTAATAACTAGCTCTCTTTCTCCGGATGAGTGAATTACGAATTCCTACTTGTGAGGCCCGAATAATCCTCCCTCAAGTCGGAGTTTCAACCAATCACAGCGCACTAAATCCCGATGGTCAGTCTGGCGTATCTTAACCCTTTAAGTCATAGCGTCCCATGTATGGTAAGATTTTTAAAATACTCCTGACAGCTATTGTTAGTACGAAATGAGCAACACAGAGTTTGGAATCAATTTACAGTCTTGTCAACATCATCCTCCAACCATATTTTCAAACCCTCCTATTTTGATTTATTCGATACTTGTTATCAGTTGTTCACAGATTTTTGAAAACATCAAAATTGTCATTTTTTTTTTTATAAAAATAGTAATTAAAATAATAAATCCCGGTACTATACAAAAGGTCTAAGACATCGGGTTCTAGAAGAAGAAAAAAAAACTCTTTCAGTGTACTTATATTATTCGTCGCATAAAAGGGACTTCAATTTATAAGGACGATCCGTAACTCAAAAACGGTAATACTTCAAGAAATGAAACTTTTTTGATAAAAAAATCAAAATAAGAAATAGTCTACATATGAAATTTTAATTTTTTTGTGGAAGTATTTCATGAATCGTGACTGAAAGGGTTGAATTTAATCCGGTTTCACCATAAAAGGTCAGGTAATAGTGGCACCTTCAGTAACAGGTCTTCCAGAGCTTTAAGTTCAGCCCACATGAATTCTGAGGAACACATGTAGAAATTTGTGTGGGCTTAACCTGTTTGCTCTAAGTTTAAAGGCTTGAAGTAGATAGTGAAAAGTGATGAAACTTTAGTTGAAAGCACTGGTGGCTCTTGAGCGGTATTTTTCTTTCTAATCAAAGTGGATGCAACTGGAATAAAATGATCAAACTGGAAGCAAGTCATTTTTCTTTTGGAAGAGGAAAGATCTTCTTCCAGTTTGGTTAACCAAACTGGAAGGAAAAAATCTTGCCTCCAGTTCTTTTATAGGTTAAGTCCATTGTTTATCTTTAAAAGTACCGAAACGCTTTTTTGTTTCACGAATAGTGGGGAAGCTAAACTGGAAATATTTGGAAATATCGAACCTTGATTTTTTTTCCAAAAGAAAAATACCCCTAAATAGTTTTATGATATTTCTTTAAACAATCGTTTCATTTGTAAATAAATCAATAAAGTGATATGACGTTTACTTACTGATCTGGTTTATTACTTCTGTTACAGATTCTACATGAAACCCCATAAGATCTTTGTTTCTAGATGGCCATGACTTATACGGAATTTGAAATGTACGCAAAAAATCTTATTGAAATCTCCGACCACATAAGTGATGGCTGGAGAGAGCTGATTTGCTCAGAAAATAGGACAATATACCTGGCAAAAACCCAGCGATCTACAAAGGAATACGTTAACCACTTGGACCATACAGACCAGAAGATGACAACTAGCGTTAGCTCTTGCTCTAAAAAACACCTTAGGCTAGAAGATGTAGAAATTGGGCTAGAAAATGCAGACATTGGGCGAGAAGAGGCAAACATTGAGCTAGAAAATGCAGACATTAGGCTAGAAGATGCAAACATTGAGCTAAAAAGTGCAGACATTGGGCTAGAAGATGCAGACATTTCGCTAGAAAATGCAGACATTGGGCTAGAAAATACATACATTGGACTAAAAGATGCAAACATTGAGCTAGGAAATGCAGACATTGGGCTAGAAAATGCAAACATTGACCTAGAAAATGCAGACATTGACCTAGAAAATGCAGACATTGGGCTAGAAGATGCAAACATCGGGCTAGAGGATGACCCCCAAGCTCATATCCCTGGTGATGATGGAAACTCAAGTCTGACCTGGGACTATCACGTCCTGTTCAGCTCCAGCTACGGTGTCCCGGTGTTGTACTTCAACGTGTGGACGCCAGATGGCGCCTGTCTCAACCTGGATCAGGTGTGCCGGACTCTCGCTTTCGCTGTCGATAGATGGGGAGCCCTCACGCAAACCGAACATCCTTATCTGAGGAAACCCTTTTTCCAACTGCACCCGTGTCGGACTCAGAATCTGATTGAGCTCGTTACCAACAAGGGTCAACAAACTCTTGGGCACTCTAATGTCAACAAACTGATTTCGTGGTTAAGTTGCATTGCGCGCTATGTTCACCTTGACTTTCCTATAGAATATGGGACAGCTATCAAGTTCCTATAGAATATTGGACAGCTATCAAGTTCCTATAGAATATGGGACAGCTGTCAAGTTCCTATAGAATATGGGTTAAGTGGCAGAGAATGCCCAAGGCATGAACTTCGCCCCGGATTACAAGACAATTGCACATTTAAATTTTAATATTTTTTTTTATACCTTATTTTGTAAATATTGTTCTTTTTTTTATTATCTCTGTTAATATTTATGGGACAGCTGTCAAGCTCCTATAGAATATGGGACAGCTATCAAGGTCCTATAGAATATAGAACAGCTATCAAGTTCCTATAGAAAAGGGGACATCTATGCAGTTCCTATAGAATATGGGACACCTATCAAGTTCCTATAGAATATGGGGCAGCTTTCAAGTTCCTATAGTATATGGGACAGCTATCAAGTTCCTATAGAATATTGGACAGCTATCAAGTTCCTATAGAATATGGGACAGCTATCAAAAAGTTGTAGGGCCGAATTATGAAACAGGATTAAATAGCTAGGATTTGTTAATCCAAGCCACTATCACTTACCAGCTGATATAAATGCTCTGTGATTGGTTGAAATTCCCACCAGAGGGCGTGTTAAGGGATAGTGTAGGATTAGTGGATCTAATACTGATTCATAATTTGGATCGTACTCACCGTGGTTGAGTGGTATAGCGCACTTGGCTTTCCACGCAGGTGATCCGGGTTCGAATCCCGGTGGAGTCTTAATTTTTGGCTCTTTGGATGTTACCGGGTCCACTCACACGTTGTGAGGAAGTGACCAGTGACAGAATTTCACAGAATTAGGCGTATGTAATAAGTCAATTTTTATCATAGACTGGTTGGAGTTCTACAAGAGAAGCAATAATTATCACACCGACCTTTATTTAGATCTATTGTGACCTTAGTCACTTAGTAAGTAGACTCATAATGCTGACATATTGACTAGATTTGTGACATAATATAAGTAACAAAGAGGCACCACATAATTCCAAAATATCTTTAATGAATAGGTGTTTTAAACAAATAAAAATAAATATTATTTCTGTTGACTGTTAAACGCGATCTCTTTTCATTTTCTAATTTACCAATTCCTATTTAATATTATTCACAATTTATTTTTTCGTCTCTTTCAATAAAAGAAGAATACGTATAGTTTTTGTCATTTTATTTAAATTTTTAACGGTCACTTGCTGGAAACTCACAGACCAGCTACCCCCAGTAACCTTACAGGCCGTAAGCCAGCGTCAGGAGTGTTCGAATTTTAGTGGTCACCCACTAAGTCTCGAATTCGCTGGATGTTGCTTAACTTCAGTGATCAACGTGCCATCGACGCTAGCTCGACCTAGGGTCGAATTATGAAACCAACTTAGATTTTAATCAGTAACAAGCTCTCTAGTGGGAATTTCAACCAATCACAGCGCACTAAATTCCCACCAGAGGGTGTGTCAGACTTCGATCAAAATCCTAGCCTGTTTCATAATTCGACCTTAACTCTTTTGGTTTGACATTTTCTTGTCAAATCTACCCACTTTTACGAATACTCTTGAAATTAGCTAAGTTCATAGATTATACTACCCCTCCCGCTATTTTTTTGCAGCCATTTAATATTAAGTAGACATTAACCTATTTTTCTTTCTAACCAAAGTGGATTCAACTGGAATAAAATGGACAAACTTAAACTTAAATTCTTGCTTCCATTTCTTTTATAGGTTAAGTCCATTGTTTATCTTTAAAAGTACCGAAACGCGTTTTTCTTTCACGAATAGTGGGGAAGCTAAACTGGAAATATTTGGAATAAAATGGAAATATTTGGAAATACCGAACCTGGAATTTTTTTTTATCAAAAAAAAAAAAAAACACGGCTATTATATTATGTAGTACATTTTTTGTTGTTGTTTTTTTGTTTGTTTTTTTTTTTTTTTTTTTTTTTTGAAAACAGTGAAAATATACACAACCTTTTCACGAGTTTGCCTCCAAAATCCGCCCCAACTTACTTTGCAAATAGCAGCAGCACATATTCGGGTTTTCTCTGATACTTCTCTAGGTGTAGATATAGCGACGTCCATTACGGGTAATTATCTGCCTCCCCAGCTTTTATTTACTTAAGAAGCTTAGAGCATCAGGCGGCATCGCACATTGCTCACTCGTAGCAATATACAGGGTGTTCCTGAACATGTGTTCACCAGAAATAATTTCGTCCCTTTTTGAAATATTGAGAGAGCATGTGTTTCTTGGTTTTTAGCTGCGATTATATTGTTGATTATTATTAAACATGTTGGATCAAGTTTTATTTACAAATGACATAGAATATATACTTATGCATACATAGATATTAAAATAAATAAAACAAAAAATTGATCAAGGGCGGTGCTGATACCAACGGCATTCTCTTCCTTTTATAAAGGGTGGTTCAAAAGTTGGATTTTATTCTTACCCCTTATAATACCCTTAAATACAATAGTATTCCGTGTGTATTACATTAAAATATTAAACAAAATTAGAATAAGAAAGGTGGGTTTTTAGTGGGTGGAAGTCCCACACCCTAGGTTAAGACCTTAGTATTTTAAAATATTTTTCCCCGCATTTCCTTAAAAAAAAAGAATAAGAAAAAAAAAGCGTTTGCTGTTTCTGGGTACTGTCTAAAACTGCCGTCTCCGAGGAAGCATCCCGCTTTCTTTTTTCTCCTCCTACAAGAAGCTCCTAAACCAACAACAAGTGTTTAAACAATGGAACATAATTAGCTAAGTATTTACTTTTCACACCAGAGTCTGCACAGAGTTACTCCGCAGGGCCGGAGGAGGATGAAAATCTTTATGCTAGAGATTAAAAAATTAAAGGTAACTAAAGAACAAAAAAATTATTGGAGCTTTTTTTTTTTTTACAAAAAACGAATACAGTACTTATGACTCTATGAGTATTGTCAGTTAATAATTAAGATAAAATTGTCTATGTTAAAGTAAGATTACTTACTTTAACATAGACAATTTGATGTCTTTGTTTTTTTTTTTTTTGTATAAAAAAAAAATATGAAAAGCCACCCAGTGGGCAGTCACCTTATTTTTTTTTTTTGTTGTTTTTTTTTTGCTTTTCTATTGTTGCAGGGTTTATTTCCCATTATTTCAGCAGTAGGCCCAAGACATATTATTATGTGGTAAAAATCCCGAATGGAAGGATAACTTGTCATGTCCCGGCTGGGTTTCGAACCCACGACCTCTGGAATCTCTGGATTCACAGAGTGCCGCCTTTACCACTGAGCTACCAGGACAGACATATAATTACGTCAAGTCATCTAAAAAAGTGCATTGCTGGTTGCACCCCACTGGAGTTTCTTCTTATGGTTGAATCGTGTACGTTAGCTGCTCGAACTTTACATCAAAGATTCCATACCGGCCCCACTCAGGCTGGGTAACCAGTCTAATGTTGAAAGTAGCGTTGGTTAGTCCATAGCAAGCGTTACCAAATTTAGGATTATCAATTTCATTTCTTCACAAAAAATGCAACTAAATACTTCAAATTTTGATCTGTTTTTTTTTCTTCTAATTATAACATTTCAGTATTATTTTATTTCAAAATGTCAGTGGATTTTATTTGCTGGCCAATCTAGACAAATTTTACAAGATTAAATTTTAAAAAATCCGCTGAAATATGTACTGGTGATTAATTTAATAACATTGATGTTTTCATCAACTTGTTCAAACAAGCTACTGAGGTCGGGTTAATTCTTAATTTATAAACACAATAAAACAGCGAGAAAATTTTCTACCTTTCCGTGGAGAAAGAGAGAGAGAGAGAGAGAGAGAGAAAATGAGAAAGAAAGAGAGGTATGATAACAATTCGAAATTGAATTCGTGGGCCACACCTGAGCCTCTTTTCTTGACAGGTTATGCCTCTCACCCATCCATCAATACCAGTGGCGTGCCTCTCATACCAGTGCCTCTCACCCATCCATCAATACCAGTGGCGTGCCTCTCATACCAGTGCCTCTCCCTCATCCATCAATACCAGTGGCGTGGCTCTCATACCAGTGCCTCTCACCCATCCATCAATACCAGTGGCGTGGCTCTCATACCAGTGCCTCTCACCCATCCATCAATACCAGTGGTGTGCCTCTCATACCAGTGCCTCTCACCCATCCATCAATACCAGTGGCGTGCCTCTCATACCAGTGCCTCTCACCCATCCATCAATACCAGTGGCGTGCCTCTCATACCAGTGCCTCTCACCCATCCATCAATACCAGTGGCGTGGCTCTCATACCAGTGCCTCTCACCCATCCATCAATACCAGTGGTGTGCCTCTCATACCAGTGCCTCTCACCCATCCATCAATACCAGTGTCTCTCAACCATCCATCAATACCAGTCTCATACCAGTGCCCTAGGATAGTAGCACACACACAGAGATCTGGGTTCGAATTCCAGCTGGGTAGAAAAATTCTGTCCTGGGTCCACTCATACCTCGTCACGAAAAATGAGGAGTTATTTGTATGAGTGATGTCGTTTATGAGATTTATGAGGGAATTATAATACTATTAAACCTATTGAGGGCAAAGCATAAAAAGCTCTTAAGCCCAAAAGCCCAAATAAAAATTAGTTTAAAAAAAAAAAACAATTTTCATGAAACTGTTTCAGAAGCGTGCTGTGAACGCCCTCTAAGTTTTTTTTTCCTTTGACTTGATTGTTCTTAATGAAGCAACACCTATCGAAATACGATTTTATCTGCCAGTCCACCTCTCTTGATTTTTTTTTTTTTTTTCATCTTGTGTATAGGTGAACGCCCTCTAAGAACACACTGTATACTGTATATATCTATTTATGTACAGATGTGAAAGTGAGAGATTCTACTGTGTACATATAGCTCACTTTCATTCATTTTTAATTGCTAAGATTCCTCCGCGACCCCACAGCGCACACATTCTCGTTACGTACAACGCCATTTGCATAATTAATCAGGAAATAATGAAATTTTTCCAGCAGCCCCCACCGCCCCGAATTGGAAAGGGGGCGGAGATTCCAGAGGTGGGTGGGGAGAGCTGGAAAAGTGGAGTTAAAAGATGTGGGGGATTTAGGGGAAGGAGGAGATTGAAGAGAGAGAGGAGAGGGGAGTAAAAATTTAGAAGGAGGGAGTGAAGTTTTAAGGAGAGATGCAGGGATTTAGGAGAGAGGTGGGCATTGAGTAGAGAAGGGTAGAGGGTTTCAGAAGAGGGAGTGAAATTTTAGAAGAAGGGCGGTGCTTTTAAAGAGAGGTGGGAACATTCAGGAGAGAGGTTGCGTTGATTTAAGAGAGAGGAGGGGATTGAAGAGATGAGAGCTAGGTAGTTTTAGAAGAGACGAGGGGATATTTATAGGGTTGGAGTGATTTAAGAGAGAGGAGTAGGGAGGTTTAGAAGAGGGGAGGGTATGTATGAGAGGGTGGGGGAATTTTAAGAGAGGTTGAGGGATAATGAGGAGAGGGGCGGAAAGATTCAGGGCTTTTGTATTTCAAGAGAATAGGTAGACTATGTGCAAGTTGAACTTAAGTGAACTCTGGTCTATTTATGTATACGTACACAATACATATCTTATTTTTACGTTACTAACCATATTTAACCGGCCTCAGTAGCTTGATCAATAAGGCGGTGGATTTTTTTAAAATTGGGTTCAACGTCGCTTTCAACTGTATGGTCATATCATAACGGGGATATTACCCTTCATTCGCAGGAAACTCATAAACCTGCTACGCACATTAACCTCACCCAGACTGGGTTGGGCCGGAATGTCAGCATCACGAAGTTTTCACCTCGCTGGACGTTGCTGAACTTCGGTGTTCCTACGAGAACCGGTGCCATCGACGCTGGCTAGGCGGCGGATTTATTACCCATGAGATATATTATATAAATTATGAGGTGTCCATTTACTCTTTTTTACATAAGTCATCGTTTTATTTTATTAAACATAAAAACATTATTAAGAACATCACGCTAGCAGCATTGCCTCGTTGAACTGCAAGGCTTATTTGTT
This sequence comes from Bactericera cockerelli, assembly GCA_024516035.1. NCBI lineage: Eukaryota > Metazoa > Arthropoda > Insecta > Hemiptera > Triozidae > Bactericera > Bactericera cockerelli. Next base: position 21,926,439 of record CM044965.1, read on the forward strand.
GCAGCAAATAATTTCCCGATCTTGGGTCTCCATTTACCTAGTTCTCCATGCTACCTTCAACTTCAGAACAGTTGGCGCCACCGGGTAAAGTTAGCAAGTTACCACCACTGGCATTATCTTCCACCCAACCCTAATAGAACTATTTCAGACTCTCTCTCTTCATCCCCCCTCTCTTTCTTTCTCTTCCCTTTTTTGTATAACTCTCTTTCTCTCTCTCTATTATTTTGGCTATGTCTCTCCCTCTCTTGTTTTCTCCTATATCTCGCTCTCTTTCTCTCTTTCCCCTCTCTCTATTTTTCATCATACTATTTCTCTCTGTCTGTTATTTTCTGCTATATCTGACTCTCTTTCTCTTATTACTCTCCCCTATCTCTATTTCATTCCACTCTTTCTCTCCCTCTCTTATTTTCTCCTATATCTTACTCTCTTTCTCCCTCTCCCTCTCTCTCTCTCTCCTTCTCTCTCTCTCTCTCTCTCCCTCTCCCCCCTCCCCCATTTCTCATCAGCAGCCAGGTGTATGTCAGGTAATATTTTTGACGGCGAAAACTTCGTCCCATTCGTCCGAAAAGTCGACAGCTTCCCCCACTCCTTCCCTCCCTCCCAAAATCCTATCCCTTTTCCCCCTCCTATTTATAACCTCCTCCACAACCCTCTTGTTCCTCCCTTCCCATCTTCCCTCCCTCACAAAACCCCCGTTCTTTCCCTCCCATTTCCAATCCCCTTTTGCTCACCTCTTATTTCTAACTCTTTCTCTGTCCCTCCCAATAATTGTCCCATCTCTTCCACACCCTAACACCCTATTCATAACCCTCCAATATTTTGCCTCTACGTACCTCTCCCTCCGAATAGTTACCTCCTCTAATATTTCGCCCCCATCCACTTGGCCCCCCAAAAAACTACCCCCAATCCCCTCTTCCCCCTTTGCTTTTCTCCCTCCTTGTCCGTTCTAGTATTGTGAGCCGCTCCACGTCTCATTAGACAACACAATGGTGCCCATTGTTTTCGTTTCGGAGATATTGGAAAATTGTGGACGAGTCGAAAGGGCCCGTTTTTGTTTCTGGGAAAATAACAAAGAAATAACAATAAGGGCCTTCGCAAGGCCTGGAGGAAACTGAGGGGTTAAGGGGAACTGAGGGAATAGAGGGAACTGAGGGGTTAAGGGGAACTTAGGGGTTGAGGGGAACTTAGAGGTTATGGGGGACCTTAGGGTTAGGGGAACTTAGGGGTTAAGAGTAAGCTAGGGTCAAATATGTACAGTTCAAATTCGACGCTTCACATTACCCCGGCCCCTCTTTGTTCAATCTTATTGTCGTATCCTCTGGGACAGGTGTTCTCAACTTGTGGACTGAGGTTCCGCCTGCGTGGCCCTTGGATGGAATTATGAAGGGATCAGAAAAGGTGGAGAAAGTGAGAAAGACATGTGAGAGAGAAGAGGAGAGTTAGTGATAAAGAGAGAGGATGTAAAAACCTGATTTTTTTCTTGTAATAATAATTCTCTCCTACCTAACCCCCAGAGTCTTATTATTATGAGGTACTAATACTATTACCTAATGTCTTATAAAAAATGCTGAAACATGTGAAATGAAATGTACGATATCTCCGGCCCAATCAAAACATGATTAAAAATCTCAAACTTGTCTAAAAATACTTTTAATGTCAACTACTTCTCGGAAATGTTTAACAAAATATTGAGTTGACCCCTCTGGGGTCGCCCCTGGTAATGATAAAAAAACCAAAACCTAGTAGAAAAAGTTTCCCTCTCGATAATATATGAGGGTACACGTATTTTAGCATTTTTTAAAATTTTAGTCTGTTCTCTAGATATTTCGAGTGGCTCCTTTTTTTTGGCAGACCCTATACATATAAGGAATAGCACTTTAGTGAGACAAACCGTTTTTTCTCCCTCTCATTTTGTCATAATATGTAACTATTTAAGAACAATTTTGTGAGTTTGTGACAGAAAGAGAAATTTTTCGCGATTTTACTTTAAAATGAAGAAAAGCCAATGTCAAAGGCACGTATACCTACACCAGTTTTTGTTCTGTCACTCAAATGAAGTAACGTCCATCGAGGTTAAGACTTGGATTCATTTATTCATTTTGGTAATAAATTTTTATTTTAGTTTCAATTTTTACCGTCCATTTTTTTCTAATTTTTTTTTTTTTTAAGTTCCCATTTTTTTCGTCCACTTTGGGAACCCCTGCAGAGGGTTTGACTTATTAATTAAAAAATCCCACGACACAATAATCATTAAATCTGCAACGAGGGACAACCTGGTGTATGCTGAAATCCCTGTGGAATAATTATTATTGTGGCCTCGTTTTACATACAAAGGACTTTGTCTCTCTCTACCTCTCCTCTTTTCTTATCTCTCTCTCTCTCTCTCTCCTCTTTTCCTATCTCTCTCCCTCTCTCTCTCCTTCTTTTTTCTCCTCTCCCCTTAATCTTTTGTATCTGCCCTCCTTCTCTTTCTCTCTCTTCCCCTCTCTCTCTCTCTCTCTCTCCCTCCCTCCCCACCTTTCTCTCTCTCTCTCTCCCTCCCTCTCACTCTCTTCCCCTTCCTCCCTCTCCCTCCCTCCTCCCCCCGTCTCTTTCTATCTATCTCTTTCTCTCACACTCCCTTTCGAATAGTGGTTGAATGGGAATGATTTTTTCACCCATTCTTTCCACACACATTTAGCCCCAAGTCAAACTGCTTTATTGAAATCCTGCCTTGAATAAAATGGTGAGATTTTTAATGGTTTATACAGGATCCACTGAACGTGTATAAACCTGGTGGTAGTCAAGTGGTTAACGCGTTAGTCTGGTAATCCAGGCAGCGTAGGGATCCCACCCAGTTTATGAATTTTTTCCTCATTTATTTGTGTTTGTGACCACATAATAATAAGACTCTGAGGGTTAAGTGGTAGACTATGCTTTGAGCATTAACCTAGCCTGGTGGTTTCCAGAATTTTTCTGATCTGTACTCAGTGGTAAATGCGACACTCTGTGAATCTAGAGATTTCAGAGGTCGTGGCTTCGAAATATTAGGTACTAGGGGTCCTCGTGAGGAAAAATGAGAAACTGCTTTAATCTGAGGAGCAAGCGACCATTGGCGAAATCATATGCAAAAATGAGATAGTGAGATATAGATACGTAAAAGTCCTGTAATTCTACGCCATCCACTAAAATTGTCATATAATAACTCAAAGAAACACATTAATTTATTTATGTGGATCAAAGAATTATTATTATTATAGTATCCTTGATTAGGAGGACAATTAAAAAAGAAATGAAGGCTAATAGTTCAAAGAATCAATAGGTAATACCTATAGAAATCACATATTATTAATTTGTAATTTTTACCATTTAATTTTTATTTTCAAATTATGTCAACCCTTGTATCAAAAATTTAATTTTTACTACAAATAAATAAATATCTTATCTTATCTCTTATCTCTATATATAAAACAGAAAAAAGGACTACCTATGTTTGTTTGTCCGGAGTTGTTTAGCCAAAACGGTAAGAGATAGCGAAAAATGTCTCAGAATTGACCCCCCCAAAACCATTATCGCTTTGTCCAGAAAAATTATAAAAAGTTCAAAAAGGCATTGCTGTCCAGCAGTACGGCCATGCCTTAGTAAATTTGAAATTTAGTCCCGTTGCAAAGCACGGGCAAACGGCTAGTCTTATCTATTAGGAGGACAAAGTACAATGTTAACAGTATAAAATTAAGAAAAAACAAACAAATGACAAAATAATTCAGTAAAAAAGAAAATAACACTAATGTCCTACTTAAAGAGCGGGGTTATTGCCTGTGGCAATCTCTTCCACCCAACCCTTAATATGCATCGCCATCCAGAAAGGCAATGCAGCGTGCGTCATAGGTACCTTGCCGAGGTGTTTAAAAATGGAAGAGATATTTTTATTTGTAATATTTTAGAAAATAAATGACATGTTCTTCAGTGTTCTGTTTTCCACAAGACCAAGAATTTATTTATTATTTACATACTTCATGACTAATGGTAAGGTACTTATACAGGTATACACACATATACCCAGGTGAATAAAAAAATGAGCTAGGTGACTGTAATACCCAGTAAATCTATATGGTACCTAATATTTAAAATATGAATTGAATGCCATATATTATGAAAGCTTCACTTTTCTCTCTATATCCCTCTTTTTCTCTTTATCTCTCTTACTTTCTAATTTCTTTTCAATTTTTCCATCCATTATTCTTCCAATATCTTGGAAGTTATTCTTAACCTCTTTGACATTGCGAGATTACATAACCTGAGTACCTAGTTTTAAAAACAAAGAAGAAATCGAAAAATGAGGGGAGGGGAACCTACTTACAACAAGAAAAAGGAACGAATAAACTTCAGCCTAATTCTGATTTCCACAGAAATTAAAGCTTCATACTTAATACTATTTATGTAAATACCAATTTTTTTTGTTTTTTTTTTTTGAACGTTTCTCTCAACTGCATGGTCATATCACGACGGGGGTGTCCTCCATTCCAGGGAAATTAAAAACTTGTTACCTACATTAACCTCACCCAACCAGCACCACTATTTTTCTTTTCAAATTTGAGAGAAGTACCTACTTACTTCGTTAGGCAAAAAATAACGTGTTACAAAAAAACCTTACACATCACCTTAAGTGTTACAAAAAGACCACCAGTTGAGGGTTAAAAGAAGTACCAAGCGTCGATGGCACGTTGAATTCACCGGTTCTAGTAGGATCACCGAAGTTCAGCAACGTCCAGTGAAGTGAAGACTTCGTGCTGCTGGTATTCTGCCCCAACCCAGGCTGGGTGAGGTTAATGTGGATAGCACTAACCATAGGCTATAACCCCGCTCTTTAGTTAGGACATCTGTATATATTTTATCTATGTTGTTTTTTTTTTCTTTTTTTTTTATATTGTCAATTTTGTATTTTAATTTTAACCATTATTTGTTTGTACATATGTAATAAAGAGTTTAATAATTCTTGGCCAGCGTCGATGGCCCGTTGAATGGTCACCTAAGTTAAGCAACGTCCGGCGAGGTGAAGACTTCGTGACGCTGACATTCCAGGCCAACCCAGGCTGGGTGAGGTTAATTTGGGTATTAGCAGGTTTGTGAGTTTCCTCCGAATGGAGGGGAACACGTCGTGGTATGAACATCTAGTTGAAAGCGACGTTAAATCCAAAAAAAGAATAAAAAACAGAAGTAGGTATGTATATAAAATTGAAATTTATCTAGGTTCATACATTTTATCTTACAAATTTGTACGGACACAAGAGAAATAGACCTTTTTTTAAGTGTACTTTATGTAAAATTACATTTTTTGCGGTACATTTTGTAAATTATATTAGGATCGTAAAGTTGAATGTATATAAAATTTTGTTTTTCGTTCCTATATTGTGAGGGGAGGTATCTCTTTTTACTTGAAGCACATAATATCATTTTTGTGTAGGCGTCTTGTTTATCGGACATTACCTTCTCTTATCTTAAAAAAAAAAAAAAAATGAAAATGGTTATTATTCTAATTCAAAATCATCTCTTCCACATAAAACTTTTCTCAATAGAAAACGATGAGAACCTTTTTTTTACGTTTTATTTATTTATTTACACTTTATTTTTTTACAATACAAACAACACTAAATTATTAACAAAGATAAAAAAAATTATCACGACGGGGGTGTTACCCTCCATTCGCAGGGTAACTCACAAACCTGCTACCCATATTAATCTCACCCAGCCTGGGTTGGGCCGGAATGTCAGCATCACGAAGTCTTCACCTCTCTGGCTGTTGCTTAACTTCAGTTCACGAGAACTGAATTATTATTCATTCATTGGTGTTTGTGACCACATAATAATAAGACTCTGAGGGTTAGGTGCTAGATTATGTTTTGAGCACTAACCTCGCCTAGTGGTTACCTTCCACTAAAGAGTGCTATTACTATTAAAGTTATATTTAAAAAAAGTAATCATATTTGTGTTAATCACTTTCGTGTTCTCACAACTACTCACACTCGCTTTAATAAATCTACACTGAATTCGCCTAACAAACTGGGTGAGGTTATCGTGCGTAGCAGGTTTGTGAGTTATTCAATGTGCCATCGACGCTAGAGTACCTATCCTTAACAAAAATAAGAATTTAATCAGAAAAGGGTCCTTTTTCCAGCTCCCCTACCCTAAAATCGGTCTAAGTAGCTCGGGTGAAATGACCCTTTACCGAGGGTAAATTCAAAATGAGGTTATTAAAATCCATTCTCCTCGACCGCTTTTTTGTCCCTGCCTGTTTTAGTCCAGATAATTTTACAAACTTCTGGAATGGGTTGTTTTTTATCCCTCTGACCGTGGATCCCTTCATATACTTTTTTCAAGGACTTTATGTAAATATAGATACTTATACGGTAATAGGTAGGTATTTTATTATTTACGAACGGATTTGTGTGGTTTATGCGTACTTTTTGATGCTTTTATTTGATAAAGCTTACTTTTGATCCCCGTATACTTTACACACGTTTTCCATGTTTTTTATTTGAGAGTGTCCTTTGAAAGAGATACAAGATATGAATTATGAATTTATATTACACTGTTACAGTTAGTTCTGCAAGAGAAGTTGAATCTCCCTAATTAGAGTTTACTCTGCCAGTGTCGATGGCACGATGAATACACCGGTTCTCGTTCTGTCATTGAAGTTAAGCTACGTCCAGCGAGGTTAGGCCTTGGATGGGTGACCATTCTAATTCGAACCCTCGTGATGCTGGATTCTCGGCTCCACTCAGACTGGGTGAGGTTATTGTTGAGTTTTCAAACGGAGGAAACTCAAAGGTTTTTGGTTTCCGGTCGTGATATGACCATGCAATTGAAAGCGACTTAAACAGATTGATACAGCTCTCATGTACTACAACATTCAAATGTGTGTGTGTGTGCGTGTGTCAATTAGAAAGAAAAAAGGTTTATAAAGGAGAAAGAGAGAGAGAGTGAGTGAGAGAGAGAGAGAGAAATAGAGTGAGAAAGGAGAGAGAGGGCCACTTAGGATGTTGAAATTTTAAAATAATAGCCTGACCATTTTTTTTCGTGCAAACTGGATAATAATAATAAAGTGTGGAGATTATAATCACGAGAGAGAGAAAAAAGGGAAGAGAAGAAAAAGGACTGAAGGGAGGGAGAGAGGGAGATGTGAGGGTAAGAAAAGAGTGTGTGAGAGAAAGAGAGTAATGAGAGAGGAAGAGAGAAGTTGTGTGAGAAGAGAGGAAAGAAAAAAGAGGACGATTAGTGTCATTTAGGAAGTTTATATATACCTACCTATAGTTACTTCTTGTTGAAGTACAAGTGAGGGGGTAATATATTATCCTTGTCATCAAAACTTCTTATTCTTCTCTCTGTTCTTCTCCCTCTCTCTCTTTCTCTTCCCTTTTCTCTCTCTCTCTCCCTTACTTCCTCTATTTTTCCTTCCCTCTCTTTCTCTCTCTCTCCCTTTCTTTCTCTCTGTCTCTCTCTCCCTCTCTCTTTCTCTCAACCTTTCTCTCTCTCTATCTCTCTACCTTACGCCCTCTCTCTTTCTCTCCCCCTTTCTCTCTCTCTCTTTCTCTCCCCCTTTCTCTCTCTCTCTCTCTCTCCCTTTCTCTCTCTCTCTCCATATCCCTTTATCCCTCTATTTTTCCTTCCCTCTCTCTTTCTCTCTCTCTCTTTTTTTTAGTTAACGTTGCTTTCCTTATATTTTTTCATCACAAAAAATAAGAAAAGTACACAAAAATATGCCGGGTCGACACCTTCGTAATGTAACATGAGGGTGTTACATGTAACATGAGTGTGTTACATGTAGCATGAGCGTGTTACATGTAACATGAGCATGTTACAAGTAACAATATTCGCCAGTGTGCACAGGATCCGAGCACAGCAGTCAGAGAAACATGTGAATGGTAGCCGACCTCCGTGGCTGAGTGGTTTAGAGCGTTGGTTACTGACCCGGAGATTGCAGGTTCGAATCCCGGCCTGAGCGGAAAATTAAAAATGTCTCTACTTTGATAACAAATAAAAAATTAATTAATATATTTACATCATCGAATGTTAGATTAAAGAATTTAATATGTACAGAAACAAACTAAGGAAGTTTCGTTTTTCTTACTTCTAAGTATATCTAGGTATGTACCTACCGATATTTGTTAGGAGTTTATGATAGGAGAACAGAAATACATTTTATTAACAATAATCTTAAAGCTTCTAAAATTATAAATATAGATTTCGAAATATGACGTACCTACCTATTTAATTGTAATCGTGTTTGTTCAACAACAATAACAAAAAATGCAACAATTTAATTTTTTAACGAAAAATGCAACATCTCCGAGACCGGGGTTTTACCATTCGCTGAAAATCTACAAACCAGCTACAAACATCAACCTCACACATCCTGAGTGGGGCTGGTAATAAATATTTGAACGTAGCTATAGGTACTGTTGACGTAATGGCACTACCTGTCCTGCGCTGACAGTCCAAATACTTATACAAAATTAATATGTTGTGATTGTTGTGCTACAAAATTAGATATACAAATAATAAGACTCTGAGAGATAGGTGGTTGAAAATGCTTTGAGCATTAACCTCGCCTGGTTTTATTAATGTGGGTAGCACGTTTGTGAGTTTACAAAAACGAACACAATACTTCCGATTTCTAATATTAGAAATTTCTCGGAAGTAAAAAATGTCTACGGGCAGGGCCGTATTTAGGGGGGGGGGGGGGGGGGGGGGGCTCGAAATTCTCACTTAAAAGCAGGCTCTCGTCCCGCCCCCCCCCCCCCCCCCCCCCATAAACATCCGTTTACCGGGCTTATTATTATTATTATTATTTGGCAAAGCTCCTTGATACGGCCGGCCCTGTCTACGGGTAGACCACTTGCTCTTCGAAGTCCGGCATGGACCGCCGCTTCTTGTAGTCGAGCGAGAATCTCTTCCCCCCGGCGGAGGACCGCAGCAACCGTTTGCTCCGCGTCACGTCGATCGAGTCCCGCTGCCGGCTCATGATTTTCACATCGAGCAATTCGGTCTCGTCGACCAGGGAGTCGGCAAGCGACGGGCGAGGAAGCAGTGTGCTGTTCTCGTGCCGCGACGATCCGCCAGCGGCGCCGGCGTTGACGGAGGGGCCTTTGTTCTTCCTCGAGCGTGAGGTGTGGAAGCTTTGAGGTGGCGCCCCGGGGGGGGAGTAGAGGGGGAGGGGCGGGCGAGGAACCAGAGGAGGGGGCGGTGGAGAGGAGAGCGAGACAGGTGAGCTCTGGAAGTGAGAGAGAGAGAGATTAATTTATTTATTTACACTTTATTAGGACATATTATATACAGGCTTCAGATATTAATCTGATTTTGTACAAGATGCCCATATACCATGTATTTATGTTGTGTGTAAATTTAATTGTACAAATAAAGGCTTTTTACATTACATTACATTACATTACATTATATACAACACAAATAATTACAAATTAAAATACAATATAATAGAAGAAAAAAATATATATATATATATACAGGGTGTCCCACCAAACTTGGACACCTCAAATTACTCGGCCCCTGAAAGAGTTTTTGAAAAATAAAAAAATCTAGGGTACATGTGCTAATTATGCGGTTTTAGTTATGAAATTTTTTTTATACAGGGTGGTTCAAAAGTCAGAAATTGAGGTGTCAACTTTCGATTTTTAAATGGATCGACCTGAATTTTATTTGATAATTTTACTTCTAAATGATTTCTGAGAACTTTTTTAAACAAAAATATTACATACAGGGTGGTTTTTTTTTCGACCAATTTTTTTTCTAAATCTTGAATAACTCAAGTTCGGTTAATTTTTTCGATAATAAGAATAGAATGTGTTTGTGTAATGAATACACGCACTTTCAATTGGCATCAAAAAAATTAATACAGGGTGGTTCACAAGTGAAATAATGACTTGATTTTTTTTAAAACCGAGTTTTTTTAATTTTTTATTTAGGATTAATAATTCTCGTCTAATTTTACACACTTTTCGTTAGTCATATCGAAAAACAAAACTAAAGTGTTGTACAGGGTGAGACATAATTTTTTTGTAACACCCTGTATATGGGCAGTCAAAGAGACGCAAAATTCAATATAAAGACTAAATATGCAAGAAAAACTTTGATTTTTAATTAAACTAAAAAGTTATGGTGTTTTAACTAATATTGTCGCATGGACCACCCTGTAGATATTTTCTTAAACCATCATATGGGTAGTCGAAACTGTCTAAAATTCAACGAGGAGTCCAAATCTGAAAGAAAAAAAATGAATTCAAAAAGCCATGCTCAATTTTGTGTCTACACCTACCTACTTTTTATTTCAAGTTTTAAAATCATTCAGTGTGGACACCAAATTGAAAATGGCTTCAAATTCGTGTTTTTTACTTGTTTTTCCCACATGATTCGAAGTGTTCGTTAAATTTTATACAACTTAGAGTACCTACATGATAGTTTAAGAAAATATCTACAGGGTGGTCCATGCGACAATATTAGTAAAAACACCATAACTTTTTTGTTTAATTAAAAATCAAAGTTTTTCTTGCATATTTAGTCTTTATATTTAATTTTGCGTCTCTTTGACTGCCCATATACAGGGTGTTACAAAAAAATTATGTCTCACCCTGTACAACACTTTAGTTTTGTTTTTCGATATGACTAACGAAAAATGTGTAAAATTAGACGAGAATTATTAATCCGAAATAAAAATTAAAAAAACTCGGTTTTAAAAAAAATCAAGTCATTATTTCACTTGTGAACCACCCTGTATAAATTTTTTTGATGCCGATTGAAAGTGCGTGTATTCATTACACAAACACATTCTATTCTTGTTATCGAAAAAATTAACCGAACTTGAGTTATTCAAGATTTAGAAAAAAAATTGGTCGAAAAAAAACCACCCTGTATGTAATATTTTTGTTTAAAAAAGTACTCAGGAATCATTTAGAAGTAAAATTATCAAATAAAATTCAGGTCGATCCATTTAAAAATCGAAAGTTGACACCTCAATTTCTGACTTTTGAACCACCCTGTATAAAAAAAAATTTCATAACTAAAACCGCATAATTAGCACATGTACCCTAGATTTTTTTATATTTTTCAAAAACTCTTTCAGGGGCCGAGTAATTTGAGGTGTCCAAGTTTGGTGGGACACCCTGTATACATAATATATGTCCTAACTAAAGGGCGGGGTTATTGCCTTTGGCAATCTCTTCCACCCAACCCTTGTGGATAACTGATATTATTTTATTGAAAAAATTTAAAATCAGCATAGACATCCAGAGAGGAAACGCGGGTTCTGTCATGGGTTCAATGCCCAAGTCCCTATCTATGGACAAATATTTTACTTGTAATAAACTCTAAAAGCTATATACATACCTTATTCTTCAATTAATAATATGTTATTTATTTCCTAAAATTATAATAATTTTTAAAATTATTTTAATTTTAAAATTACCTGTGATATGTTGGGCGTAGAAATTAGTCCGGTCCAACATTTCAACCAGAACTGTCAGTCCTGTTGTTGCCGCTAAGGAAAGCGGACTCTCCTGTTCAGACACACATCTGGAATGATTTAAAATAAGAAATCGCATCACAGGAAAAAAGGATAAGTAGTGCACTGGTAGTCAAGTGGTTAACGCGCTAGTCTGGTAATCCAGCTAGCGTAGGGAGCGTAGCGATCCGTTGGTTCGAACCCCACCCAAGTGCATGATATTTTCCTCATTAATTTGAGTTTGTGACCACATAATAATAAGACTCTGAGGGTTATAGGTGGTAGAAAATGCTTTGAGCATTAACCTCGTCTGGTGGTTACTTTCACACTAAAGAGTGTTATTATTATTATTAGGTAGTCGTCTGTTGGTCACGGTGGTCGAGTGGTGTAGCGCACTAGGTTTGCATGCAGGGTGACCTGGGTTCGATCCCTGTCAGGTGCCAGGAGCCCTACGACAGCAGAACGTGGTTTCACGTGAAGATCATGGATTACTTCAAAACCAGAACGGTCACCGATCCATGTTCGTGAGGGCACGTTGGACGTTGCTTAACTTCAGCGATCGGACGAGAACTGGTGTATTCAACGTACCAACTCCACTGGCTAATACTGAAATGTAAATTAAACGTAAGATAGGGAGCTACTTGTAAAGAATGGGTATAATAAAAAAAACCTTACACCAATAAATGAGACTTTGTAAAGGAGTAAGTCTCATTCTTGCAGGATAAATAGAGAATTCTCTATTTATCCTCTATCTATGCAGGATAAATAGAGAATTCTCTATTAATACTGTATAGACTGTGAGAGTAAAGGGACTCTTTAAGTCTCCTTCCTGCAGGATAAACAGAGTATTGTATTGTATTTCTTGGAAAAAATAATAATACATACATCAAAATGAAAATTAAACAACAGAACAACTGATTCCAATTCAGCTTATTTGCTGACGTAAAAATGGGTAGTTTGCGTAAAGTAAATTAAATCTAACCCGGTGTGATGACTCACCGTAGACTGATGAAGACGCCGATCAGTCTACCACTGCTCACCAGACTCTTGACCGCGATGAAAATGAACAGGAACCACACTAACCGGTCCCATCCGGTGTCAGAGACACACCCGTCCCTACTCAGGCTGGATGAGGTGGAGAGGGATGAGCAGTCAGTGAAGTACTGGAAGTGTGAGATAACAGACATGAGGTTATCATTTGTCAGGGTCGATGGCACGTAAAATATGTTTCAATAAAATTTCAAATGATTAGTTTATTTTTTAATGAATTTTTAATAAGAATAATAATAATAATAATAGGTACATACATAGTTGGAAAAGAACCCAAAATACCCCAGGATTATTATTTTTTTTTTTTTAATTTGGGTTTAACGTCGCTTTCAACAAACCAGCCGGAGTGGGGCCGGGAATAGCCAATATCATGAGAGTTCAAATTTGAATTGGAACTCATCCAACTCCTAATCTCGCTTGACATTGTTTAACTTCAGTGACACAATGAGAACTGTTGTATTCGACGGGCCATCGACGCTGGCTTGAATAGTTTTACACTTCCAATGTCAATACAGTCCTTACCATTGTTCACTGCAGTCACACTATCATCAATTTTTAAATGTCACTGAAAAAACTTGGGTAGCATTTTACCTGACAATACCTGGGTTCGATTTGGGCCAGAGCAGACTCTTGTACAGCCGGCGTAACAGGGCGAGGGGTAGAGTGCTTTCTCCGCAGAGCATACGGCTGACGTAGGCGCCTCTTTCAGTAGAGTCTCGCACGCGCATTCATCAGGAGTGGAATTCAAGCTGAACTTAAAGTTCCTGTGAAAAAAAAAAAGAAATTCTAATTGGAAATAAATCCAGTTAAAAATATTGAATATAATATTTTTAACTGGTTAAGCACTCGCACCAGTTAAAAAGTTAAGCACTCGCTTAACCAGTTAAAAATATTCGAACGTTAAAAAACTAGTTGAGTAGCAGTTCGAACCCCCGCGCCGACTAAAATTAGTATTCAAAATTTGGTTACAGTTGTTTGTAAGGGATACCTTTCGGTGATCTTACGAGAACCATTCAACGGTCCATCGACGCTAGCCAAGAATTTTCTTTTTTCAAGAAAGAAATTTTTGAGCGCACGATAAACTCAGTGGTAAAATAGTCACTTGCCATGTGGAAGGGTTGAACTCAAGAGGCGACAAAATTTTTATCCAAAAATTGGTTACAGTTGTGTTTAAAAACCTCCCGGTACGCTCGTGTTGACTCAGCACAAAAATGTCCCACCTTGTATATTCACCACAGAGTGAAAATAAATAATTTAATAAATTCTTAGTGAACGAACGTTGACATTTTCAGTAACAATTAAATCTCCGGAATTTCTTTATACTCCCTCTTATACATATATTATGTATGTCAACAAATAGGACATTTATTTTGTTCCTCAAGAAACCCACAACGATATTGCAGCTTTCCTAGCTTACACTTTAGACTTTCCGTTGAAACATAATGTAAATTCGAATAGATTTATTCTAACTTTTTTTTTTCTTTTCTTCTTATAATGCGCTTTAACTTGTTGTGCAAGTCGTTCGCGCTGGTCCCACATTCTAACTTCAATAGATGTATTGTATTTATGTGATATTCTCACAAGTGAGAATTGGTTCATAAATCAAATAAATAAAAATAGGTAACCACCGTGGCTAAACGGGTAGCACACTAGGCTTGCACACACAGTGACCTACGATCGAATCCAAGTGGAGTCGGAATTTTTCGGCTACATTTTTTTCTTCTCTTTTTCTTTGTGTTCTTACTCTTTCTTCTTTTTCTGTGTCCTCCACCTTCTTAATTCTTCTTCCCACTCTTCTATTTCTCTTCCTCTTTCTCCCTCTCCTCTTCTTTAAAGATCACCCCATAAAAACAACATTAATGTCTCCTAAGCAACTTTCCAACTTTATACTTCTCACAGATCATTTCTTTGACGACAGGTTTAGAACTACAATAGAGGTCGAGTACCAACTTAGACATAAAAAAAAGTTCCAAAGTTACCTCCCCATAACGAAATACGGAGAACGCAAGTTACACTTTAAAATTCCTCGTCTTTTGGACCAGTACTGTACTGAGTTTCTAAACGAACAAAATACTAATGTTGTTAAACGACTCCTAAAAACTAAATTACTAGATGACACGACTAACGAACAATAGATGTATCAATTCCATAGAATTTAAGTTCAATATGTATGTACTTTTCATTTCAATCCTCTTTTTTTATTATTTTAATTTGATTTTGTAATAGCCCAATACGTAGGATGAGGAAGAGAACCGTCTCCTCAGAAGTTAGACTTAGCTTATAGGAGATGTATTGTTTATAATATCTTTCTTGTATAAATAAATAAAAGTATTCAAATTCAAAATTCAAATTCTTCTCCTATTCTTTCTCTCTCTTCTTTTCTTTCTCCTTCTCCTCCTCTTTCTCCCTCTCCTCCTATTTCTCCCTCTTCTCCTCCTTTTTCTCTCTCTTCTCCTCCTCTTTCTCTCTCTTCTTTTCTTTCTCCTTCTCCTCCTATTTCTCCCTCTTCTCCTCCTCTTTCTCCCTCTTCTCCTCCTCTTTCTCCCTCCCTCTCCTCCTCTCTTTCTTCTTCTCTCCTTTCTCCGTCTCCTGCTCTTTCTCTTTTTCCCTCTCCTCCTCTCTTTTTTCTTCTCTCTTTCCCCTCCTCTTTCTCCTTCTCCTCCTCTTTCTCCTTTCTGTTGATTCCAGAAATCGTGGACCAGACCGGTCGGGAGGGGGAGAACAGGAAGATCACGTGCCGCCACTGTGCCAAGGAGTTCCACTCCAGGGAGGTGCTGGTGGTGAGTCACTCTTGTCTAATGCACTGATAACACCGTGTCGGTATAAGGAATGGAGAACTCGCCTAGCCTCGAATCTGGCACTTAAAATCGGCCGCCATCTTAGATAGTTTACCGAACACAGTGAGGTTCTATTTTTTGTTTTGGGTACTGGACGATTTGGCTTTTGTTTGTCATGTGAATGTCATTGTATGACTTGGTTTCCTCCTCCTCCCCCCCCCCCCAAAAAAAAGATGTTTAAAAAACACAGAAGATATCCCAACACTAACAAATTATTTTTACTGCTTACATGAAAGCGGGGGGCTTTTGACAAGGAACTTTAAACAGACATAGTATCAGTCATGTCAGACCAAAAGACAATTTGTATTCTGAGGTTAAACATGGAGATGTGTGGACCAGGCGCCTCCCGTGGGAAAATGTTTTGGAGGTGCTACCAGATAAACCGGACTAAAATGGGATTTATAAAATCGTTTTTTTCAGCATCTAACAAGTTTGAGTGTGTTTACCATGCTAATAATAAAAAATATCCAATAATTAATCTTGAAATGTGTGATGATTTTCATTGTGTACGTGGTAGGATCTAAGAAAATCGTCTTTTTCGTCTGGGGGTGCTGCAGTTCCTCAGGTTCTTAGCACTGGTCGTGATTGGTGTGAACCTTAATAATTGATAGCAGGATGTACTAAGTTCTTAATTTTAATATAACGTACTGGCTACTCACGTAGTAGATTGAAGAAGAAAAAAAAAAAACATGAATTACCGCTGACAAAATATAAATTTCAGCCAGATTACAAATTTACTCGTATTGAAAACTAAATTTTTAGCAGAATAAACAATTATAAAATCAAAATTGTTCCTGAAAGACAAAAATATGAAACTGCTCAGTACTAAGAATATATGGTGATATTTGAGTAACCGAGAAAACCAACTGGCGTTTAGGAACCGACAGAGAAATCCTGGAAATACTACAGAGGCTGGAATCAAATCACATAGACTCAGATGTTTCGGAAATGTACAGAGAATGGAAGAATCAGGGGTGCCTAAGAATATATTGAATGCAAAGATATATTCCACCAGAAGAAGAGGCAGACCTCTCTTAAGATGGACGGACCAGATGCTAGACGACCTGAAAGTGAGGGGAGACACAGGATGGCGAACTACAGCCAGGGACCATCTGGAGGAATGTAGCTGAGGAGATCAAGACCCACGCCGGGCTGTAGTGCCCATTGTTATTGTATGGGTTTCAAAATTAGTTATCAAAATTCTAGTTCACCTTCAAAATTCTTGCTCACCCCCAAAATTCTAGTTCCCAATCAAAATTCTAGTTCAACTCCAAAATTCCAATTCACCTCCAAAATTCCAGTTCACCTGCGAAATTCTAGTTCACCTTCGAAATTCTAGTTCAACTCCAAAATTCTAGTTCACCTCCAAAATTCTAGTTCACCTCCAAAATTCTTAGTCACCTCCAAAATTCTAGTTCACCTTCAAAATTCTAGTTCACCTTCGAAATTCTAGTTCACCTCCAAAATTCTAGTTCACCTCCAAAATTCTTGGTCACCTCCAAAATTCTAGTTCACCTTCAAAATTCTAGTTCACCTCCAAAATTCTAGTTCACCTTCAAAATTCTAGTTGACCTTCAAAATTCTTGGTCACCTCCAAAATTCTTGGTCACCTTCGAAATTCTTAGTCACCTCCAAAATTCTAGTTCACCTTCAAAATTCTAGTTCACCTTCAAAACTCTAGTTCACCTTCGAAATTCTAGTTCACCTTCAAAATTCTTGGTCACCTTCGAAATTCTTAGTCACCTCCAAAATTCTAGTTCACCTTCGAAATTCTTAGTCACCTCCAAAATTCTAGTTCACCTTCGAAATTCTAGTTCACCTTCGAAATTCTAGTTCACCTTCGAAATTCTAGTTCACCTTCGAAATTCTTGGTCACCTCCAAAATTCTAGTTTACCTTCAAAATTCTAGTTCACCTTCGAAATTCTAGTTCACCTTCGAAATTCTTGGTCATCACCAAAATTATAGCTCACCTCCAAAATTCTAGTTCACCTTCAAAATTCTAGTTCACCTTCGAAATTTTTGGTCACCTCCAAAATTCTTGGTCACCTTCAAAATTCTTAGTCGCCTCCAAAAATCTAGTTCACCTTCGAAATTCTAGTTCACCTTCGAAATTCTTAGTCACCTCCAAAATTCTAGTTCACCTTCAAAACTCTAGTTGACCTTCAAAATTCTAGTTCACCTTCGAAATTCTAGTTCACCTTCGAAATTCTTAGTCACCTCCAAAATTCTAGTTCACCTTCGAAATTCTTAGTCACCTCCAAAATTCTAGTTCACCTTCGAAATTCTAGTTCACCTTCGAAATTCTTGGTCACCTTCGTAATTCTAGTTCACCTTCGAAATTCTTGGTCACCTCCAAAATTCTAGTTCACTTTCGAAATTCTAGTTCACCTTCGAAATTCTAGTTCACCTCCAAAATTCTAGTCCACCTTCGAAATTCTTGGTTACCTCCAAAATTCTAGTTCACTTTCGAATTTCTAGTCCACCTTCGAAATTCTTGGTTACCTCCAAAATTCTAGTTCACCTTCGAAATTCTAGTTCACCTCCAAAATTCTAGTCCACCTTCGAAATTCTTGGTTACCTCCAAAATTCTAGTTCACTTTCGAAATTCTAGTTCGAAATTCTAGTCCACGTTCGAAATTCTTGGTTACCTCCAAAATTCTAGTTCACTTTCGAAATTCTAGTTCACCTTCGAAATTCTAGTTCACCTTCGAAATTCTAGTTCACCTTCGAAATTCTTGGTCAACTCCAAAATTCTAGTTCACCTTCGAAATTCTAGTTCACCTTCGAAATTCTAGTTCACCTTCGAAATTCTTGGTCAACTCCAAAATTCTAGTTCACCTTCGAAATTCTAGTCCACCTTCGAAATTCTTGGTTACCTCCAAAATTCTAGTTCACCTCCAAAATTCTAGTTCACCTTCGAAATTCTAGTTCACCTTCGAAATTCTAGTTCACCTCCAAAATTCTAGTTCACCTTCAAAATTCTAGTTGACCTTCAAAATTCTTGGTCACCTCCAAAATTCTAGTTCACCTTCGAAATTCTTGGTCACCTCCAAAATTCTAGTTCACCTTCGAAATTCTAGTTCACCTCAAAAATTCTAGTTCACCTCCAAAATTCTAGTTCACCTTCGAAATTCTTGGTCACCTCCAAAATTCTAGTTCACCTTCGAAATTCTAGTTCACCTTCGAAATTCTTGGTCACCTTCGAAATTCTAGTTCACCTCCAAAATTCTAGTTCACCTCCAAAATTCTTGGTCACCTCCAAAATTCTAGTTCACCTTCAAAATTCTAGTTCACCTACAAAATTCTAGTTCACCTTCAAAATTCTAGATGACCTTCAAAATTCTTGGTCACCTCCAAAATTCTTGGTCACCTTCGAAATTCTTAGTCACCTCCAAAATTCTAGTTCACCTTCAAAATTCTAGTTCACCTTCAAAACTCTAGTTCACCTTCGAAATTCTAGTTCACCTTCAAAATTCTTGGTCACCTTCGAAATTCTTAGTCACCTCCAAAATTCTAGTTCACCTTCGAAATTCTTAGTCACCTCCAAAATTCTAGTTCACCTTCGAAATTCTAGTTCACCTTCGAAATTCTAGTTCACCTTCGAAATTCTAGTTCACCTTCGAAATTCTTGGTCACCTCCAAAATTCTAGTTCACCTTCAAAATTCTAGTTCACCTTCGAAATTCTTGGTCATCACCAAAATTATAGCTCACCTCCAAAATTCTAGTTCACCTTCAAAATTCTAGTTCACCTTCAAAATTCTAGTTCACCTTCAAAATTTTTGGTCACCTCCAAAATTCTTGGTCACCTTCAAAATTCTTAGTCACCTCCAAAAATCTAGTTCACCTTCGAAATTCTAGTTCACCTTCGAAATTCTTAGTCACCTCCAAAATTCTAGTTCACCTTCAAAACTCTAGTTGACCTTCAAAATTCTAGTTGACCTTCAAAATTCTTGGTCACCTCCAAAATTCTTGGTCACCTTCGAAATTCTTAGTCACCTTCAAAATTCTAGTTCACCTTCGAAATTCTAGTTCACCTTCGAAATTCTTAGTCACCTCCAAAATTCTAGTTCACCTTCGAAATTCTTAGTCACCTCCAAAATTCTAGTTCACCTTCGAAATTCTAGTTCACCTTCGAAATTCTTGGTCACCTTCGAAATTCTAGTTCACCTTCGAAATTCTTGGTCACCTCCAAAATTCTAGTTCACTTTCGAAATTCTAGTTCACCTTCGAAATTCTAGTTCACCTCCAAAATTCTAGTCCACCTTCGAAATTCTTGGTTACCTCCAAAATTCTAGTTCACTTTCGAATTTCTAGTCCACCTTCGAAATTCTTGGTTACCTCCAAAATTCTAGTTCACTTTCGAAATTCTAGTTCACCTTCGAAATTCTTGGTCACCTTCGAAATTCCAGTTCACCTTCTAAATTCTTGGTCACCTCCAAAATTCTAGTTCACCTTCGAAATTCTAGTTCACTTTCGAAATTCTAGTTCACCTTCGAAATTCTTGGTCATCACCAAAATTATAGCTCACCTCCAAAATTCTAGTTCACCTTCAAAATTCTAGTTCACCTTCAAAATTCTAGTTCACCTTCAAAATTCTAGTTCACCTTCGAAATTTTTGGTCACCTTCGAAATTCTAGTTCACCTTCGAAATTCTTAGTCACCTTCAAAATTCTAGTTCACCTTCAAAACTCTAGTTGACCTTCAAAATTCTAGTTGACCTTCAAAATTCTTGGTCACCTCCAAAATTCTTGGTCACCTTCGAAATTCTTAGTCGACTTCAAAATTCTAGTTCACCTTCGAAATTCTAGTTCACCTTCGAAATTCTTAGTCACCTCCAAAATTCTAGTTCACCTTCGAAATTCTTAGTCACCTCCAAAATTCTAGTTCACCTTCGAAATTCTAGTTCACCTTCGAAATTCTTGGTCACCTTCGAAATTCTAGTTCACCTTCGAAATTCTTGGTCACCTCCAAAATTCTAGTTCACTTTCGAAATTCTAGTTCACCTTCGAAATTCTAGTTCACCTCCAAAATTCTAGTCCACCTTCGAAATTCTTGGTTACCTCCAAAATTCTAGTTCACTTTCGAATTTCTAGTCCACCTTCGAAATTCTTGGTTACCTTCGAAATTCTTGGTCACCTCCAAAATTCTAGTTCACTTTCGAATTTCTAGTTCACCTTCGAAATTCTAGTTCACCTCCAAAATTCTAGTCCACGTTCGAAATTCTTGGTTACCTCCAAAATTCTAGTTCACTTTCGAAATTCTAGTTCACCTTCGAAATTCTAGTTCACCTTCGAAATTCTAGTTCACCTTCGAAATTCTTGGTCAACTCCAAAATTCTAGTTCACCTTCGAAATTCTAGTTCACCTTCGAAATTCTAGTTCACCTTCGAAATTCTTGGTCAACTCCAAAATTCTAGTTCACCTTCGAAATTCTAGTCCACCTTCGAAATTCTTGGTTACCTCCAAAATTCTAGTTCACCTCCAAAATTCTAGTTCACCTTCGAAATTCTAGTTCACCTTCGAAATTCTAGTTCACCTCCAAAATTCTAGTCCACCTTCGAAATTCTTGGTTACCTCCAAAATTATAGTTCACCTCCAAAATTCTAGTTCACCTTCGAAATTCTAGTTCACCTTCGAAATTCTGAGTCACCTTCGAAATTCTAGTTCACCCGAAATTCTTGGTTACCTCCAAAATTCTAGTTCACTTTCGAAATTCTAGTTCGAAATTCTAGTCCACGTTCGAAATTCTTGGTTACCTCCAAAATTCTAGTTCACTTTCGAAATTCTAGTTCACCTTCGAAATTCTAGTTCACCTTCGAAATTCTTGGTCAACTCCAAAATTCTAGTTCACCTTCGAAATTCTAGTTCACCTTCGAAATTCTAGTTCACCTCCAAAATTCTAGTTCACCTTCGAAATTCTTGGTCACCTCCAAAATTCTAGTTCACTTTCGAAATTCTAGTTCACCTTCGAAATTCTAGTTCACCTCCAAAATTCTAGTCCACCTTCGAAATTCTTGGTTACCTCCAAAATTCTAGTTCACTTTCGAATTTCTAGTCCACCTTCGAAATTCTTGGTTACCTCCAAAATTCTAGTTCACTTTCGAAATTCTAGTTCACCTTCGAAATTCTTGGTCACCTTCGAAATTCCAGTTCACCTTCGAAATTCTTGGTCACCTCCAAAATTCTAGTTCACCTTCGAAATTCTAGTTCTTTCGAAATTCTAGTTCACCTTCGAAATTCTTGGTCATCACCAAAATTATAGCTCACCTCCAAAATTCTAGTTCACCTTCAAAATTCTAGTTCACCTTCGAAATTTTTGGTCACCTCCAAAATTCTTGGTCACCTTCAAAATTCTTAGTCACCTCCAAAAATCTAGTTCACCTTCGAAATTCTAGTTCACCTTCGAAATTCTTAGTCACCTCCAAAATTCTAGTTCACCTTCAAAACTCTAGTTGACCTTCAAAATTCTAGTTGACCTTCAAAATTCTTGGTCACCTCCAAAATTCTTGGTCACCTTCGACATTCTTAGTCGACTTCAAATTCTAGTTCACCTTCGAAATTCTAGTTCACCTTCGAAATTCTTAGTCACCTCCAAAATTCTAGTTCACCTTCGAAATTCTTAGTCACCTCCAAAATTCTAGTTCACCTTCGAAATTCTAGTTCACCTTCGAAATTCTTGGTCACCTTCGAAATTCTAGTTCACCTTCGAAATTCTTGGTCACCTCCAAAATTCTAGTTCACTTTCGAAATTCTAGTTCACCTTCGAAATTCTAGTTCACCTCCAAAATTCTAGTCCACCTTCGAAATTCTTGGTTACCTCCAAAATTCTAGTTCACTTTCGAATTTCTAGTCCACCTTCGAAATTCTTGGTTACCTCCAAAATTCTAGTTCACCTTCGAAATTCTAGTTCACCTCCAAATTCTAGTCCACCTTCGAAATTCTTGGTTACCTCCAAAATTCTAGTTCACTTTCGAAATTCTAGTTCGAAATTCTAGTCCACGTTCGAAATTCTTGGTTACCTCCAAAATTCTAGTTCACTTTCGAAATTCTAGTTCACCTTCGAAATTCTAGTTAACCTTCGAATTCTAGTTCACCTTCGAAATTCTTGGTCAACTCCAAAATTCTAGTTCACCTTCGAAATTCTAGTTCACCTTCGAAATTCTAGTTCACCTTCGAAATTCTTGATTAACTCCAAAATTCTAGTTCACCTTCGAAATTCTAGTCCACCTTCGAAATTCTTGGTTACCTCCAAAATTCTAGTTCACCTCCAAAATTCTAGTTCACCTTCGAAATTCTAGTTCACCTTCGAAATTCTAGTTCACCTCCAAAATTCTAGTCCACCTTCGAAATTCTTGGTTACCTTCGAAATTCTAGTTCACCTTCGAAATTCTTAGTCACCTCCAAAATTCTAGTTCACCTTCAAAACTCTAGTTGACCTTCAAATTCTAGTTGACCTTCAAAATTCTTGGTCACCTCCAAATTCTTGGTCACCTTCGAAATTCTTAGTCGACTTCAAAATTCTAGTTCACCTTCGAAATTCTAGTTCACCTTCGAAATTCTTAGTCACCTCCAAAATTCTAGTTCACCTTCGAAATTCTTAGTCACCTCCAAAATTCTAGTTCACCTTCGAAATTCTAGTTCACCTTCGAAATTCTTGGTCACCTTCGAAATTCTAGTTCACCTTCGAAATTCTTGGTCACCTCCAAAATTCTAGTTCACTTTCGAAATTCTAGTTCACCTTCGAAATTCTAGTTCACCTCCAAAATTCTAGTCCACCTTCGAAATTCTTGGTTACCTCCAAAATTCTAGTTCACTTTCGAAATTCTAGTCCACCTTCGAAATTCTTGGTTACCTTCGAAATTCTTGGTCACCTCCAAAATTCTAGTTCACTTTCGAATTTCTAGTTCACCTTCGAAATTCTAGTTCACCTCCAAAATTCTAGTCCACCTTCGAAATTCTTGGTTACCTCCAAAATTCCTAGTTCACTTTCGAAATTCTAGTTCGAAATTCTAGTCCACGTTCGAAATTCTTGGGTTACCTCCAAAATTCTAGTTCACTTTCGAAATTCTAGTTCACCTTCGAAATTCTAGTTCACCTTCGAAATTCTAGTTCACCTTCGAAATTCTAGTTCACCTTCGAAATTCTTGGTCAACTCCAAAATTCTAGTTCACCTTCGAAAATTCTAGTTTACCTTCGAAATTCTAGTTCACCTTCGAAATTTTTGGGTC
The DNA here is from genome assembly GCA_024516035.1 of Bactericera cockerelli. NCBI lineage: Eukaryota > Metazoa > Arthropoda > Insecta > Hemiptera > Triozidae > Bactericera > Bactericera cockerelli. Next base: position 21,950,046 of record CM044965.1, read on the forward strand.
AACTCCAAAATTCTAGTTCACCTTCGAAATTCTAGTCCACCTTCGAAATTCTTGGTTACCTCCAAAATTCTAGTTCACCTCCAAAATTCTAGTTCACCTTCGAAATTCTAGTTCACCTTCGAAATTCTAGTTCACCTCCAAAATTCTAGTCCACCTTCGAAATTCTTGGTTACCTCCAAAATTATAGTTCACCTCCAAAATTCTAGTTCACCTTCGAAATTCTAGTTCACCTTCGAAATTCTGAGTCACCTTCGAAATTCTAGTTCACCCGAAATTCTTGGTTACCTCCAAAATTCTAGTTCACTTTCGAAATTCTAGTTCGAAATTCTAGTTCGAAATTCTAGTCCACGTTCGAAATTCTTGGTTACCTCCAAAATTCTAGTTCACTTTCGAAATTCTAGTTCACCTTCGAAATTCTAGTTCACCTTCGAAATTCTTGGTCAACTCCAAAATTCTAGTTCACCTTCGAAATTCTAGTTCACCTTCGAAATTCTAGTTCACCTCCAAAATTCTAGTTCACCTTCGAAATTCTTGGTCACCTCCAAAATTCTAGTTCACTTTCGAAATTCTAGTTCACCTTCGAAATTCTAGTTCACCTCCAAAATTCTAGTCCACCTTCGAAATTCTTGGTTACCTCCAAAATTCTAGTTCACTTTCGAATTTCTAGTCCACCTTCGAAATTCTTGGTTACCTCCAAAATTCTAGTTCACTTTCGAAATTCTAGTTCACCTTCGAAATTCTTGGTCACCTTCGAAATTCCAGTTCACCTTCGAAATTCTTGGTCACCTCCAAAATTCTAGTTCACCTTCGAAATTCTAGTTCACTTTCGAAATTCTAGTTCACCTTCGAAATTCTTGGTCATCACCAAAATTATAGCTCACCTCCAAAATTCTAGTTCACCTTCAAAATTCTAGTTCACCTTCGAAATTTTTGGTCACCTCCAAAATTCTTGGTCACCTTCAAAATTCTTAGTCACCTCCAAAAATCTAGTTCACCTTCGAAATTCTAGTTCACCTTCGAAATTCTTAGTCACCTCCAAAATTCTAGTTCACCTTCAAAACTCTAGTTGACCTTCAAAATTCTAGTTGACCTTCAAAATTCTTGGTCACCTCCAAAATTCTTGGTCACCTTCGACATTCTTAGTCGACTTCAAAATTCTAGTTCACCTTCGAAATTCTAGTTCACCTTCGAAATTCTTAGTCACCTCCAAAATTCTAGTTCACCTTCGAAATTCTTAGTCACCTCCAAAATTCTAGTTCACCTTCGAAATTCTAGTTCACCTTCGAAATTCTTGGTCACCTTCGAAATTCTAGTTCACCTTCGAAATTCTTGGTCACCTCCAAAATTCTAGTTCACTTTCGAAATTCTAGTTCACCTTCGAAATTCTAGTTCACCTCCAAAATTCTAGTCCACCTTCGAAATTCTTGGTTACCTCCAAAATTCTAGTTCACTTTCGAATTTCTAGTCCACCTTCGAAATTCTTGGTTACCTCCAAAATTCTAGTTCACCTTCGAAATTCTAGTTCACCTCCAAAATTCTAGTCCACCTTCGAAATTCTTGGTTACCTCCAAAATTCTAGTTCACTTTCGAAATTCTAGTTCGAAATTCTAGTCCACGTTCGAAATTCTTGGTTACCTCCAAAATTCTAGTTCACTTTCGAAATTCTAGTTCACCTTCGAAATTCTAGTTAACCTTCGAAATTCTAGTTCACCTTCGAAATTCTTGGTCAACTCCAAAATTCTAGTTCACCTTCGAAATTCTAGTTCACCTTCGAAATTCTAGTTCACCTTCGAAATTCTTGATTAACTCCAAAATTCTAGTTCACCTTCGAAATTCTAGTCCACCTTCGAAATTCTTGGTTACCTCCAAAATTCTAGTTCACCTCCAAAATTCTAGTTCACCTTCGAAATTCTAGTTCACCTTCGAAATTCTAGTTCACCTCCAAAATTCTAGTCCACCTTCGAAATTCTTGGTTACCTCCAAAATTATAGTTCACCTCCAAAATTCTAGTTCACCTTCGAAATTCTAGTTCACCTTCGAAATTCTTGGTCACCTTCGAAATTCTAGTTCACCCGAAATTCTTGGTTACCTCCAAAATTCTAGTTCACTTTCGAAATTCTAGTTCGAAATCCTCCTCTTTCTCCTTCTCCTCCTTATTCTCCCTCTTCTCTTTCTCCCTCTTCTCCTCTCTTTCTACTTCTCTTCTTTCTCAATCTCGTTCTCTTTCTCCCTCTCCTCCTCTCTTTCTTCTTCTCCTCCTCTTTCTCCTTCTCCTCCTCTTTCTCCTTCTCCTCCTTATTCTCCCTCTTCTCTTTCTCCCTCTCCTCCTCTCTTTCTTCTTCTCTTCTTTCTCCGTCTCCTCCTCTTTCTCTCTCTCTTACTCTCTTTCTTATTGCTCTTCTTTCTCCCTTTCTTTTTCCTTCTCCTCTTTCTCTATATACATATACACCTCTCTCTCTCCCCATTTTATTCCCCTACTTCCTCCCTCTCCTCTCCCTCTCCCCCCTATCTCCATTCTTATTTGTTTGCTCTTCAAAGTTCTTCTTGAGCTGCAAAACTTTCTTTCTCCATCGTCTTTGTTCTCGAGCGAAATTGTTTTAATATCTTCTCCATTTTTTTCTTCTTCTAATATTGAGAGCTCAATCTTTTTTTTTTAATGTTCAATGAGCATTGGAAAGACTCAAAGAGAGACTGAGGATGTTTGAAATACTCTCTGTGTATTGAATAAACATGGTACAGGGTGGATCAGAAGGCCTTCAACAAATGTTTTTCCTTGCCAATCTCCGTGGCGTAACTGTTGTGACTACTGCCCCTAGTCCAGACATCGCGAGTTTGATTCCTGTTTGAAGCAGACTTTGCGAAGAAAATTCTGTTCCCTTCAAGCACGTGATACTGGCATTTCCGTCCCTACCCAGGCTGGGTGAAGTTAACATTGGTCGCTGGTACGATTTTCAGCGAATAGAGGGTAAAACCCTCGTTCTGACTATCTATCTCAAATCAGGACATTAAATCAAATAGAAAATCGAATCAAGCTGGGTGAGTTTGAGTTAGCAGGTTTTTGGGTTTCCATCGAATGGAGAGTACCACCGTCGCGATATGACCATGCAGTTGAAAGACGTTCAAAATAAACTTCAAAATGAAGTCGAAAAACTTTTCTACCACCCTGTAAAATATGCTTTCTTACTTCATTCCTTCGATCTTTGTTTTCATGTTTCATTCTTAATCAGTGATTCTGATAGCGTGGCTTAGTTATTATTAAATTCGTCAGAAAATGTTTTATTTTTTATTAGCTAAAAAAATCTAAAGAAATTTTCTTGTTCTGTAGATATTTCATAACTAATTGATCACATTTTTTTAATATTAAAAATTGCTTATTCGCCGCAATTAAAGACCAAAAGTTTTTGCCTGAGGCCTCTCTTTTTGTTAAAAAAAAATCTTTTGTGTACAGAAAAGTGAAACGCATATTTTGATTATTCCTAAAAAATACGGGCATGCGTCATTTAATTTTAAATTTAGTCCTGATTAATGCCAAGTAAAGGCAAATGTAGAAGAGGAAAAAGTAAACTATAAACACAGTCGAACCACACTGGAACCTGTTGGTTTATCAAGAGATGACGGAAAGAGACCTGATGGTATGACCTTAATGCCTTGGTCTAGACTCTAGAGGACAGATACTCGTATGAGATTCAACTTGCGTGAATACTCTAGCTGATTCATACATAGCTCGCACAGCATTAACAGCAGGAGCAGCAGCAGAGGAAGCTTCACGCCGCAAGATTTCAAAGTATAGTTTTATTCTAAATCAGAACTATATTTTCGAACCCCTCGCTTTTGAGACGCTGGGCCCATGGAGTGCAGGAACAAGAAGAATCGTGACAGAGATTGGCAAACGATTGATAAGTTCGACAGGAAATCCGCTGGCAAAATCTCATCTGTTCCAGCGCATTTCCTTGGCAGTGCAAAGAGGCAATGCAGGCTGCATTCTGGGGACCTTTCCATCAGGGAATCCCCTCCAAATGATTGATGATTAAAAGTTTGAAAGATGTATTTAAATATTGTTGAAGTTAAAAATATAATTTTTACACCTGGATATTAGGAGACTACGATTTCCAAGGGAAAATAACTTCTTTAAAAGAGAAACTTGGATATAAGATAAAAAGTTCTGGTCAATAGATTTCTCTTATATTTCGACTAGACAAACAATACATGTCCTTATTATCCTTACTTAACCCATTAATGACCACTGGCAAATTAAGTTGCCATTTCATATCTCGTAAACGGTAAAAAAAGAGAACTTGCCTGACCAAAATGGCTGTTCCGAATGTAAGTAACAAGAATCCGGAAAAAAAAAAAAAAATTCGAGTAAAATTAATAATACGGGCATTAATGGGTTAATGGGCGGGACTATTTCCTGGGGCAATCTCTTCCACCCAACCCTTGGAAACTCACCCCTGGCCTGCATCCCTCGCAAACATCAAGACAAACACCGCCATCCACAGGAGAGTCAGGGCTGTCCAAACTACGAGTCTGCGAGGCGCGGGCCGCGTTTTGTATATTACCCAGCCGGTGAGGCATAGCGTGACCGCTGGCCCGTAGTTGTTGACATGGGCTGAAAACAAATTTCAAAAATATTACCAAAAGTTATTAAAGTTATCATATGTGTGTTAATCACAATTACTTAAACTCGCTTTTACTAAATCAACGTTAAAACCGGGACTTGAACCACCGACCTCCAGGTTCCAAGTCTGCCGCCTTATCGATCAAGCTACTGAGGTTACACCAGTCGTTATAATAATATCGCCTTATTTATAATGCCCAATCAGGACTATTAAACTCCCATTATTCCAGCAGTAAGCCCAAGACATGTTATTATGTGGTAAAAATCCCAAATGGAAGGATAACTTGTCATGTCCCGGCTGGGATTCGAACCCACGTACTCTGGAATCTTTGGATTCACAGAGTACCGCCTTTACCACTCAGCTACCGGGACAGACTATTAAAGCGTGTGTGAGTAGTTGTGATATCACGTAAGTGAGTAACACAAATATGATTTCTTTGTTTTATTAGGGTTTAACGTCGTTTTTCAACTACATGGTCACACACGACAGGGATTTTACCCTCCATTCGCAGGAAACTTACAAACCTGTTACCCACATTGACCTCACCCAGCCTGGGTTGGGCCGGAATGCCAGCATCACGAAGTCTTCACCTTGCTGAACGTTGCTTAACTTCTGTGATCCTACGAGAACCGGTGCATTCAACGCGCCATCAATGCTGGCTAATATGATATATATATTTTCTTTTTATTTTAATATCATCTATGTAATATCTAAGGTCGTTTTTTCGACAGCTTTAAAGTCGTTGGATTTCCATGGTCGGTAATTTCTTCAACGATTCTTACCCGAGTATTTAACCAAAAAGTCTCGCACAGATGCATCAGTGTCCGCACTGTTGCCAATGCTTCTCAACAGTGTTGCCAGAGTGTTCAGAATCTCCTCCACTCCAGTCAGTGCCGCGGATATAAACACCTGACTCAGGAGGTTGCAAAGGAAAATGGGGCTGCTCAACAATCTAGTTGATGACTGAAGAAAATCTGAAATTATTGAATTTAATATATTTATTAGGTGGTAGAAAATATTTCGAGAATTAACCTCGCCTGGTGGTTATCTTTCTCTAGAAAGTATTATTATCCATACAAATAGCTGCTCATTTGTCTTCTTGAGGTATGAGTGATACACTTTTAAACAACAGAGTAGAACAAGGGTTTAGTGGAAGAGATTGCCATAGCCAATAACCCCGCCCTTTAGTTAGTTCGTATGTTTATATGTAAGTTATGTACCGCTGTCTTGCTGATTCAGCAGCCCCCATCTCATATCTTGCATCCGCTGAGCCAATCTCGATCAGCACGTAGTCAGTCAAGATTATCACCTGTATCGGACAGGGTCTGTGTCTCTCGATCTTTTGATTTCATTTTTATCGATCTTTTTATTATTAATTTGGCTAAGTCCAACTTTTCCTTTTAAAGTTCTTATTTTTAAACTTATTATTTTAATAAACGACTTATCATTGAATTCTAAGCATTTTGAATACCAATTTGCTGTATCCATTTTTATTATAAGACATTCTTTTTATTTTTTTTGATTTAAGCCTATTTTGAACTTATAAAATTTTTGGTGAAATAAAAAAATAAACTTTTTAAAAAGGCAATCGCAACCGCGACACCTTTAACTGGCGCAATCGGAACAGGATCCTTTGCAAGAAAAGCGAAAATTTTCCTCTGCAAAGTGGATCTACCTCATCTTTAAAATTTTCTACTGAATACATCTTTATCTCACCTCTACCTCATTACCCCAACGGATCACCCGTACCACCGGAGAATTTTCCTGTCAGTTGCTGAGCTACCTCAACCAGCCTGTCTACCTACTTCAGCCGACCTACCTAGATACCAATCGCAGCGGGAGCGTCCCTATCATTATTTTCCAGTGTGAAGTCTTCCAATCCCCAGACCTGATGCATCGAGTCATCCTGATACTGTAAGTGTGCATTGCATTATTTTAAAGACTTCACAAGCTAAAAAATTAAATGTTGTAAATTAAATTTTATCAAAATCTTTATTTATTTTATTGTTTATTTTTATTATTCAAAACGGATTCTGATTCAGAACCGGTTGATTCGAACAGTGGAAGTGATTCAGAACTTGAACATTCATACGATTCTGAAATAGAATCATCACTTTTAAATTTATTTTCTAATTTTTCAATTGACGAAAATCAAATCAAAATGAGTGTACCAGAACTAAAAATGGATCACTTGAAGATGATCCCGGAGTTTAGTGGCGAAGTGCCATTGCTCCCAGATTTCTTAACAGTGGCCGAAAGCCTTGTTAATTATTTTCATGACAAAAACAATCCTAACAATTTTCAAAACTTTTTCTTATTGAATTCAATTAAAAATAAAATTAAAGGAGAGGCCAAATTAAATTTGAGCTCCCACTCCATCCAAACTTGGGCAGATTTGAAAACAGCTCTCTTAGACACTTACAGTGACAAGAGGGACTGTTATACATTGACTATTGAACTATGCAATATGCGGCAATACGGCAATGAAACACCATTTGCCTTCCATACCAGAATTCAAACACAAATAAATCTACATGGCAGCTATATTGCCACTCACAACGATGTAACCGGCAAAGCCGATGTCAACAAGTACGTTGAAAAACTAGGTTTGAGGACTTTCTTGAAAGGTCTCCGAGAACCTCTAGGTTCTTTGATGAGAACAAAGGACCCTAAGAGCTTAAATGAGGCTCTAAGCATATTAACAAACGATTTTCAAATCGACGCGAACGCGAGCACCAGCAGTGTTAACAAAAATAAAAATTATTCTCAAAGTAAACAATTTAACCAAAACTCGAATTCGAACCGTTATATCCCACCAGCTTTTAGAAATAAGTTCAGTGGAAATAATCAGAATAACAAAAACTATCAACCCAACACCTTTAATCGTTTCTCTAACTATCAAACCAAACCCAATAATAATAACCCGTTGACTTCAAATAATTCACAACAAAACAACGGTCCTAAACAAAACGTCTGGAATAAGCCGACAGGTCAAATTACCAAACCAACTCCAATGAGTGCACAAACCATAAGAAACAACTATAACATGCACAACATAGAGTCTGAAGAAATACCGCCCGAAGACTATGAACAGGAACCAGAGGAGTTCTTCCCAGACGAAAACGAAACTGAAGAGGATTTTCACCTCGACGCCTCGGAAGATCAACACTAATGAACCTCACCAATCAAGACAACCACCTGCCGTACTTCACAACACCAGATTACCACCTTCGAGTCCTAGTAGACAAGGGAAGTACGAAATCATTCATCAAGCCAACCAAGGCCAAGAAATATTTTAATAATTTCATACGTAATGACCCCTATGAAATCAGAACAGCACATGGCAAAAGTCGAGAAAAATATAGCATCACCATTCCTGCCTTTCCAATGTTCAAATCCAACGAGAAGTTGAAATTTCATCTGTTCGACTTCCATGATCATTTTGACTGTTTAATAGGAATAGACACCTTGCAAAAACTAAAATTATGTGTAAATTTAAATGAAAATACTTTGAGCAACAATCACATCAAAATCAAACTAGAAATGAAAAATACAGAACAAGAAGTCTACAAGATCGAGATTTATCCTGAGTGTGAACAAGTCATCGAACTCAGAGTGAAAAACATAGAGAACGGAGAAGTACTTATTCCAGAGAAAAAACTAGGAAACTGCACCATCCAAGAAGGCATTTCAAGAGTACAAAATGGTAGAACTCTCTGCACAATACATAATCCAACACAACAAAAATTCGACTTGTACACCAAACCAACATTCATGGAAGAGTTTACCGAGAATTATACAACTGGATCATGCTTAAATAACCTTACCACCTCTCAAAAATTTAGTTTTAATCTCATCCGTAGTGATCACCTCAATGAAGAAGAAAAGTTTAAACTAGAAGCTCTCTTAGAAGAATACAATGGAATATTTCACCTAGAAGGACAACATCTCAGCTTTACCAACCAAATCAGGCATGTAATCAGAACGCATGACGAAACACCCATTTACACCAAGTCCTATCGATATCCAGAGGTGCATAGAAAAGAAGTACAGAAGCAGATTACCAAAATGCTGGAGGAAGGAATTATCCGCCCTTCCTACTCACCATGGTCCTCACCCATCTGTGTAGTGCCGAAAAAAATGGATGCCTCCGGGCAAAAGAAATGGAGAATCGTTATCGATTACCGAAAACTGAATGAAAAAACCATTGATGACAAGTATCCGCTACCGAACATCACGGATTTAATTGATAAGTTGGGCCGATGCCAATATTTTACAACTCTCGATCTAGCAAGTGGTTTTTACCAGGTCGAGATGGACGAAGAAAGCATACCAAAAACCGCTTTCAATGCAGAACATGGGCATTATGAATATGTCAGAATGCCCATGGGACTAAAAAACTCTCCATCTACTTTTCAAAGAGTAATGGACAATGTCCTCAGAGGACTTGTAAATGAATGCTGTCTTGTATATTTAGATGACATTATAATCTTTGGGTCATCACTAGAACACCACTTGGACAATGTCAGAAAAGTGTTTGACAGAATCAAGGAATCAAACTTAAAAATACAACTAGATAAGTCAGAATTCTTGCGTAAGGAAGTAGAGTACTTAGGTCACCTTGTAACAACTGATGGAGTAAAACCTAACCCAAAAAAGATAGAAGCCATCAAAGCGTACCCCATCCCAAAGACTACCAAGCAGATCAAAGGATTCTTAGGTCTCCTTGGATATTATAGAAAGTTCATTAAAGATTTTGCCAAGATAACTAAACCAATGACCAAATGTTTAAAAAAGGACGCAATTATTGACATAAATAATCTCGAATATAAGGAGTGCTTTGAAAAATGTAAAAAATTGTTGACTGAGGAACCCGTATTACAGTATCCTGATTTTTCTAGACCTTTCAATCTCACAACAGATGCTAGCAATGTAGCAATAGGTGCCATATTATCCCAAGGACCTATAGGAAAGGACAAACCTGTAGCATTTGCAAGCCGAACATTAAACGATCATGAAAGAAACTACAGTACAACCGAAAAGGAACTACTCGCAATAGTATGGGCAGTGAAACACTTTAGGCCCTACCTATATGGAAGACGGTTTGTAATTGTAACCGATCACAAGCCATTGCTATGGCTATTTTCCGTAAAAGACCCAAGTTCCAAGTTAACCAGATGGAGATTGAAACTTGAAGAGTACACATACAACATTGTGTATAAGAAAGGAACACAGAACTCCAATGCCGATGCACTATCTCGCATCGAACTAAACACCAAGGAATTTTTTTTTTTTTTTTTTTTTATTTAGAAACTCTTTATTAGCAGAACATATATACAGACAAACAATGGTAAAAATTAAATATAAAATTGACAGTATTAATAATATAAACAAGAAAAAAATAAATAAAATATATACATATGTCCTAACTAAAGGGCGGGGTTATTGCCTATGGCAATAACCCCGCCTTTATCAAGGAATAACCCTTATCAAGGAATTGAATCCAATCCAACAATTTATAGAAAAAACAAGACGTGAACTTGACAACTTGTCAACAGCAGCTCAACCAGACATATCCCAGAATAATACAGAAACAATGCAAGAATTAGACGACCTAATTAAAGAAAGATATGACGAGCTGACAGAACCAACAGAAAACCAGGAGTTAACCGAACAATTTTTAGAAGCAGAAACAATAGCAGATTACTACAATGACTTGGCACAACAATTGGACGAAGATTCAACCGAGTTATGTTTACCACCACCAATACCCATTACAAACGAAGAAGAAGACATAAATACAATTCATTCCTCCGAAGAAAATCCCCTCATTGGAATTCCTATATCAGAAAAGATCTTGAATATGAGTAGGAATCAAATCATTCTAAAAACTGTTGAAATTAAACCTAACCCTGTAAAAACACTGATACTACACAAAGACAAACAAAGAATAATTGCAGAGATTCCCGCAACAAAAACGGAAGAGTACCTAAAAGAATTCATTAAAGAATGGATAGCCCCAGGAATAAAATATGCTATCTATTTTGAAACACCATCTTTGTACGTCGCATTATCAAGAACTTTGCAAACCTACTTCAAAGATTCAAAAATAGATTTCACCAAGACAAATAAAATATTACAAGATGTTACCAAAGAAAAGGAAAAAATTGAAATAATAAAAAACCAACATGAAGGTTTGACGAACCACCGAGGTATACAAGAAACCTATAACGAACTTAAGGAAACCTACTATTGGCCAGATATGGTCGGAACAGTTCAGAAGTACATAAACAACTGTGAAGAATGTCAAACAACTAAATATGATAGGAAACCTTTAAAACCATTCTACAACAAAACACCAACAGCTACAAAACCTTTTGAAATAATACATATTGACACTATAAGTATTGAAAAAACCAAATTTTTAAGTATAATCGATTCCTTCTCAAAGTTTGCACAAGTATACCCTCTTCAATCAGCACAAGCCATCGATGTGACAGAAAAACTTTTAGACTCATTCTCTCACCATGGACTTCCATCCCTAATAATAGCAGACAATGGAACCGAATTCAAGAATTCAACAGTACAAGAGCTACTTGCATTCCACAAAGTAAAACTTCATTTCAACTCTTAGCAACACCCTGAGTCAAATGGGCAAGTAGAACGTTTCCACTCATCTTTAATTGAACATGTAAGACTTTTTAACACCAGGGAAGAATTTAAAATGGAACCAATCTACATCAAGGTAAAATATGCAGGTACTAGCTTATAACCATACAATACATTCCGTGACTGAACTGAGACCTATACAATTAATTAACGGGCATTTTGAAAAAGAAGATGCTATAACTGCAGATCTTGAGCAAAAGCTTACTATCTTTGCTCTCACAAAGAGAAAATGAAACTTCTATATGAAATCATCCAAAATAGAATTGAAGATCGTAAACAATAGGTCATTGATAAAGCAAATACCAAAAGAGAACCCCTACCGGATAAAATACCAGACAAGGTATTTGTTGTAAATAAACAAAAACAATCTAAAACAAAACCAAAGTACAAGACGGAACAAATCTCCAACATCAATAAGCAGCTGAAGACCGCAAACATTACAAAATCTCATGGAAACACCTCCGAGAGGATTCATTTTTCCAATATTAAACGACCTCATCAACCTGTTTCAGGTTTCTCCAAGGAACCCTCACCTGGTCCATCGCAAATGGAGCAGGAGTGATCAAAAATATCACATTCAACCCTGGCCTTCTTCCAATCAATCTTGGAGCCGCTAAGTTACAACAATCAAGTCACACATTCGTTCACTACTACGATGTACAACCAATAGAAAGTGAGTTCAACAATTTGAATGATCAGTATGATAAACTTATTAGAATGGTATCCAGTGAACCTTCTTACACCATAGAGATAGGAAACTACGACAAGGTAATAAAATACCTCCAGGAAAAAATTAATGACAAGTTAGGTAGTGTATACTATCCAAAACCAAAAAGATCAAAAAGAGGCCTGTTTAATGGATTAGGAACACTCGCAAAAGCTATCACAGGAAACTTAGATAACAACGATGGACTACATTTTGATAAAATTATAGGACAAATCCAAAATAACCAAGATAATGTAGAGAAACAAATCGAAATGCAATATACAATAAACAAGAACATCATCTTGGAATTCAATAATACTCTTAAAAATATTGCACACAATGAACAATTAATTAATAACAGAATTAATGAACTTGTAGATATAATTGAGGATGACTTTGAAACATCTGAAACCCTAGTAACCAAAGACTTGTTTAATCAATTAATTATTTTGTATAGCACCATTTTAAACATTCTCCAAGAGATAGAAAACTCTCTCACTTTTTGTCACCTTAAAACTTACCACCCAAGTATTTTAAGTATAACTGATCTATACAAAGAATTAGAGAAGGTATCAGAACATTATGGAAGACGACTTCCTTTAGAACTTAAGTTAGAAAACATGCCAAATTTCCAAAGATTACTATCCGTAGATTGCAAAATAGAAAATACAAAAATTATTTATTTTATATCCATCCCTATAAATTTTGATATAGATTTTGAATTATGTTACTTACTTCCTATACCTTCCAAAACTGAAGAAGGTTATGTTACTATTTTGCCAAATAATAAATACTTCCTTAAATCTAACAATCTTGTGAAGTCTTTGGATAATCCGTGCATACGAGACAGTGTGTATCAATGTCCAACTCAAGCATTGAACAATAACGCAGATGAATGCGAAATCAAATTACTTCAAAACGAAGACACCAAATTATGTCAGTACATAAACCTGGAGATTCCACATAATCATTTAGAAATCATTCCAGAGATAAATCAAATTTTAGTTGTATTTCCACAGGAGGACGTGGTTAAATTCCAATGTCCTGATGATATTTAAAATAAAAGAATAGAAGGTATATTTTTAATTGAACAGAATGAATGTAATCTCATTTACAGAAATGAAAAGGTAGAGTTCGAACAAAAATCATATGGTAAACCATTGTTCATTGACAATCTAAACGTTGCTAACTATAATATTTCTCTCCTTAAATCTAAGATCGTCCTACGAAATCTCAAGTTAAATGAAATAACTCTTAATCAATTGCAGCCTTTGGAAGTTGAGACCAGTATTGTACATATTATTATTATTATTTCTTCATTTTTCAGTTCTTTTACTTTAATTGGGTACATTTTATTTTTAGGTTTAAGAAAATTCAAGCGTTTGAGATCAACACAGAATCCTATTGAGGAAGCTTCGAAGGCTTACCCTGACTTGGAAGTTTTTAAGTCAAATGTGTCAAAATAAATTTTTCCCCATTTTCTTTCTTAAGGAGGGAGGAGTTATGTACCGCTGTCATGCTGATTCAGCAGCCCTCATCTCATATCTTGCATCCGCTGAGCCAATCTCGATCAGCACGTAGTCAGTCAAGATTATCACCTGTATCGGACAGGGTCTGTGTCTCTCGATCTTTTGATTTCATTTTTATCGATCTTTTTATTATTAATTTGGCTAAGTCCAACTTTTCCTTTTAAAGTTCTTATTTTTAAACTTATTATTTTAATAAACGACTTATCATTGAATTCTAAGCATTTTGAATACCAATTTGCTGTATCCATTTTTATTATAAGACATTCTTTTTATTTTCTTTGATTTAAGCCTATTTTGAACTTTTAAATTTTTGGTGAAATAAAAAAATAAACTTTTTAAAAAGGCAATCGCAACCGCGACACCTTTAACTTGTATATAATTTCTTTTTCCTTTTTATAGTACCTACCCATATACTCGTATTGTTTCCATTTTTTTTCATTGTTATAATAATTATTTGTATTGTACATATCTTCTTATCTAATAAAGTGTATAATAATAATAACATTTTCTTTATTAATTTAATATTTTAATGATACATTCTTGTACTACCGAGAAATTTCTAATATTAGAATATTTTTTTGAAATAATTTTTTTTTTATACCTTTTTAAAACGTTTTTCTCTTCTTTTTTATGCTTAGATAAATATATATCCTTGTTGGATCTATCCATAATAAATATTGACCATATATCACCAAGTCCAAAAATGTAAAAAAAATCAAAATTTTGCTATGTAATTTGTGACCTTCTCCTCTAACCTTCTCTTAAAGCACCAGTACTACCAGTAGATTTATTTATTTACACTTTATTTTTTATTTTACAAAACAATCAATAACAACAATTTAATAAAAATAAATTTACAAAAATACTTATATATAATAAAAAAAAAAAGAACATTAATAATAATAATAAGCCCTGTGGCACCCCTTACGGAGCATGGGCCTCCTCCAGGAGGGTGTTTATTTATTTAATTTTATTGAAAAGACATAATTACAATTATTCCAAAAATAAAGAACATTATTAATTTTTAATTACCATTGTTTTATAGATAGGTACCTCTCTTATCGCAGAAATAAAACCAAGAACTCAGCACAAATTCATAGTTTCATTATTACACCTCATTAAAGTGTTTCGCCAGGGGTTAAATCCCTCCGACTATTAAGGTACTTAGTTCCGATTAAGATATTTTTCCAACTCCCATTGAGCTGGAGGTAACAGGAAATAATCCAGATAATAGTTTTAATTTTAACAATTTTATTACTATCATAAGCATAATTTTTTAAGTTAGTTATTATTATATGCATTTTTATTAGGAGGATAAAGTTTAGTAATATACATTATTTACAGTATAAATTTATAGAAAAATAAATAAATGATTAAATAGTTTTAAATACAAATAAATAAATAACAAAGTAGAAAAATGAGCATACGAATAGCTCAGTGGTTAAGCTATTCGTGCGTTAAGTTTAGCTTTCTAGGTAATTCATAATGTATATTCTCTTGATGAAAAGCTCAGTGGTTAACTACTCGCTTGCCATGCGGAAGATTCCGGGTTCGATCCCCTGTGCCGTCTAAAAATTTGTATTCTTAATTTGGTTACAACTGTTTGTAAGGGATACCTTCCGGTACGCTCGTGTTGAACCAGCACCTAAATGGGAAGTATTGTGTCACTTCTCGCCCATCAGAGGGGAGGCATACTAAGAGATGGGCAAGCTACAAAACAGATCATAAGCGTCTACAATAGCTCTTGTTTCATGGCTACGAAATAAAAAGCTGAGAAACACTCATCTTTAAAAAAAAATACTAATGACCTAACTAAAGGTATCACCCTTCCACCCAACCCTTTAGTTTAGTAGTTGTGCCGTGGAACCGCTTTTGTATTACTTCAGGGCACCTTTACACCCATGCCATTCCGACATTGATAATAGATAATAATATGGCCTTATTTATACTGCCCAATTAGGACTATTAAGTCCCATTATTCCAGCAGTAAGCCCAAGACGTATTATTATGTGGTAAAAATCCCACGTGAGAGAAAAACTTGTCATGTCCAGGCTGGGTTTTGAACCCGCGACCTCTGGAACCTCTGGATTCACAGAGTGCCGCCTTTACCACTGAGCTACCGGGACTGAGAATAATAATGGAACCACCAAGGGGAATGACCACGGGAGAGAATACGGTGGTCAGGCAAGTCCACTAACCAATATCCTCCCCACATTGTGAACAGAGTAATTTAATTTAATTTATTGTTTTATTTGTACAAAATATACAATCGTATGTGGTACAAAGTCATACATAAATACATAAAGATATACAAATAAATAAATCATAAATAAATTCTTAGCTAAAGTAACACCAAGAGACTTGATCATAGATCCGCTCCTGGTGTAACACCCTCTCGGTCGTGCTTCACACCCTCGAGAGGAGATACCTTGAGCCATAATAATAATAGTAATAATAATAATAATTAGTAGATAGTAATGATAATAATATTAATGGTAAAATTTCTGTACCGAGTACCTATCATCCCTCCTATTTTCAGCTTAGCGTTCAATGTAATCTCCGAGGAATCAAGCAGGTATTCATTCCAACATTCATGTTCCCTCCTTCCTCCACCCCCCCCCCCTCCGAAAGCCCCCTGATACTCCACTCTTCACCTAGCTGACTCCCCCCCCTGCTTGAACCACCCCTGATTCACCAGGGAGGAGCGAGAATATGAAGAGGGCAGGACAGACGAAGGTGAATCAGGGGTAGTTTCACCTTCGTCTGTCCTGCCCTCTTCATATTCTCGCTCCTCCCTCTCCCTCCTCCCTCCCCCTTTTGCCTCTTCTTCAACCCCTGTCCTTCTATATCTACGGACCCTCATCTCCCCGTTTTGAACCACCCCTGATGTCCTAGTTCTCCAATTAACTGTCTCCCCCCCCCCCCCCCCCCCATCTCCCCCCCACTTCAAGTCAACCCTGTCTTTCTATCTACTCCTTTACCCTCGCTCAAATCACCCCCTGGTCTTCTCTCGATTATTTTACATCCCCTCCAAATTTTCCCTTTTCGTCCTCCCTCCTTAAAAATAGTCCCCCTTCCCTCAGCATCCATCTTTCTTTTTCTTCTCTTCCCTCCCCTCCCCCCCTTTAAACCATTCCTGTATTCTCACTCTGGCATATTAGCATTTTACAATTTCATACAATTACTGATACATATACCCGTTTATACCCAAGTACAGGGTAGCAAAAAAGTCAAGGCAAGGGTGGTGCGAAAGAGAATGCCGTTGGTATTAGCACCGCCCTTGATCAAGTTTTATAATACTCCTTAGTGGAAGGTAACCACCAGGCGAGGTTAATGCTCAAAGCATTTTCTACCACCTAACCCTCAGAGTATTATTATTATGTGTTCACAAACTCCAATTAATGGGAAAAATTCATGCACTGGGTGGGAATTGAACCAACGAATCCCTACGTTACCTGGATTACCAGACTAGCACGTTAACCACTTGACTACCAGTGCACCTTTGAGTCTGTTTTTGGGTGTGGTGATTTGTAAAGTTGAACACACCAGAAAGCACGCTACACTCTCATAATACCCGCGTTAACCACTTGACTACCAGTGCACATACCAAGTTTTGTTTCATTAATGTCCATTTCCTTGTATGTATTTGTATGTAACCTATTTAAATAAAATTTCATCTAATATGTTTAATAATAATAATAATAAGTGTAGCTATCTTTAGTACATATTTGAAGCAGGAACAGCAGCTGAAACCCTGCACTGGTAGTCTAGTGGTTAAAGCGTTAGTCTGGTAATCCAGATCCGTTGGTTCGAACCCCACCCAATGCATGAATTTTTCCTCATTTATTTGAGTTTGTGACCACATAGTAAAAAGACTCTGAGGGTTCGGTGGTAGAAATGCTTTGAGTATTAACCTTTCTCTAAAGAGTATTATTTTCCATATAGCTACTCATTTGTCCTTGTGAGGTGGCGTTGTTTCCAAGATAGGTACTTTTCAATGTGATTGGTGGAAATCCTCATTTATACTTAGCATTAGCTAACTCTGTTTGTTCCATCACTTGCCCGTCACCCTGTAGCTATTATTATTATCATTGTTATTATCAGTTAGTTACCCTTGTCAGTCAGTGAGTCAGTTATGCTGGCTGGACCTGACGGGGTCAAATCCTCGGTGTATTCTCCCCTCTCTCTCTCTCTCTCTCTCTCTCTCTCTCTCTCTTGCTCTCTCTCTCTCATCCTCGGTGTATTGCTTCCTCTCTCTCTCTCTCTCAAATCCTCGGTGTATTGCCTCCTCTCTCTCTCTCTCTCCCTCTCTTGCTCTCTCTCTATCTCTCTCTCTATCTCTCTACTTTGTATAGTATACCTTAAAACTTAGAACCCTGCCGTCAAAAAAAAAAAAAAAAAAAAAAAAAAACAGGAAGTATTGTGTTACTTCTCGCCCATCAGATGGGAGGCATACTACGGGATGGGTAGGCTACAACACAGACCACAAGCGTCTACAGTAGCTCCTGTTTCATGGCTATGAAATAAAAAAGGCTCTGAAACACCCATCTTTAAAAAAAAAAAAAAAAACTCAAATCTTACCCTTATCACATTGCTCGCAATCCTCCTCCGCAATGTCATCCATTTCCTTCTCCTCCGCGTCATCATCAGTCCCTGCAGAATCACAAACGGTATCTGATGACGTCACGTGACGTGACAGCCCACTTTCTGAAGGCGCAAGGAGAACGGCGAACGGCGTCAGAAATAACAAAGCGGCTCCCAGCGGGGCCCAGCCTGTCAACCGAGACAAGACGGAGAAGTCGAAACAAATGAGGAAATCAGTGGAAAGAGACTCGATGTGGGAAATTGGGACATGTTGGAGGATGGAGCGTTGAGAAAGAGGGGACGATGCAGAAGGAGATGGAGATTGAAGATAAAGAGAACGACAGTGAAAGTGTTGGAAAAGAAGAAGATTTACAATATTTCTGCGTAATTTATCTCCAGAAGTTACAGACAGGTTGGGTGGAATGAAGCCTCAAAGAAAGAGGAATTTGTATGAAATTGGGAAATGTTGGAAGATGAATTGTTGAAAAACAAGAGTATGAAAATTGACTTTAGACAGATGACAGTAAAAGTGTTGCAAGAAGATTTACAATAATTCAGATGAATTTATCTCGAGGTTGAGTCGAAGGAAGCCTTACTAAAACAGGAATTATTGGAAATTTGGACATGTTAGAAGATGAAAAAGAGATAAAGAGATTGAATATAAAGAGAACGACAATGAAAGTGTCGGAAGAAGATTTACAATATTTCTGCGTAATTTATCTCCAGAAGTTGCAGGTTGGGTGGAATGAAGCCTCAAAGAAAGAGGAATTAGTGAGAAATTGAGAGATGTTGGAAGGAGAGATATTGAAAGAGAAATAAGAAGAGGATTTGGAGATGTTTAAAGATGAATCCTTCAAAAAGAGGCAGAGTTGAGATAATGAAAATTGAAGATAGAGAGAATGTAAAAATGTTACAGGAAAGAGTTTAACAGTTATTCTGCTGGGTTCATCGCCAGAAATTACTGATTGGATGAAAGAAAACGTTAAAAAAGAAAGTAGAAGATAATGGAAAAAATAAAGAAAAAGAGTAAGAGAGAGAGAGTGAGAGTGAGAGAGAAAGAAAGAAGAAAAAGTAAAAGAGAAAGACATAATGAGAGAAAAAAATTGTGATAAGAGGCAGAGAGATAAAAAATATAGAAGAAGAAGAGAAAGAGAGAAAACGAAGTGATGAAAGTTCGAAGAAAGGAGCGCAAAACAAGAGACAGAGAAATAAAAAAAAATAAGAAGAGAGAGAGAAAACGAAGTGCTGAAAATTCGGAGTAAGAAGGGCAAAATAAAAGACAGAGAAATAAAAAAAATAAGAAGAGAGAGAGAAAACGAAGTGCTGAAAATTCGAAGAAAGGAGGGCAAAATAAGAGGGAGAGAAATAAATAATATAGAAGAAGAAGAGAAAGAGAGAGAGAGAGAGAAAAAATGAAGGGAATACCTCGTCGAAAGCGCATAGGGAATAAAAGAAATGGTATGGAAATTCAAACGATTATAAATGAGAGTATGGGGAAATGTGGAATAAAAAACAAATAACACACAGTAATAGGATGAAGTTGTTTTAGGAGGATTCTTTCATGCGTTTCCAATAAATGACACAGAGAGAGAGAGGTATTCTAGAGAAAAAAAGAGAGAGAAAGAGGTATTCTAGAGAAAATAAGAGAGAGAGGGAGGTATTCTAGGGAAAATAAGAGAGAGAGAGGTATTCTAGGAAAAATAAGAAAGGGAGGAAGAGGAGGAAGATAAAAGAAAGACAAAATAAGGAAATACAAGACAAATTGGAAGGGAGAGGGCGGGGGCAAAGAGAGAAAGAGAGAGAGAGTTAGAAAAGAATATGAAAAAAAGAAAAAAACAGTTTAAAAAGAAAGAGAGAGGGAGAGAGAGAGTTAGAGAAGAAAAGGTAACATGAAAATAAAAGAAAAAAGTTAAGAAAGAACAAGCAACAGATTGTAGTTGATTAAAGGTGTCTCATACCTTTAAAGCACATTATTATTATTTTTATAATAAGGGACTATGTATACCTGGTAGTCAAGTGGTTAACGCGCTAGTCTGGTAATCCAGGCAGCGTAGGGATCCGTTGGTTCAAATCCCACCAAGTGGTAGAAAGAGTATTATAAGAATACTCCTTATTTTAGTATTCGTTTTAGTTTATGATTGAAAAACCAGTTTAAATAATTATTTTTTTATTATTTTTTTTTAACCACAATTGGAATATCTCCATTAATCAAACGCGCCTTGCTAATTGTTTGCATTACTTCCAGCCCGAACCACCGACCTCCTGGTTACAAGTCCGCTTTATTGATTGAGCTACTGAGGTGACGTAATTTAGGTACCTTCAGATCTCACCTTCAGTCCACAGCGAAGTCCAGCCAGAGACAGGACTATCATCCACAGCATTTCTGGTCACCATAGGACTGAAGAAGGAGCCAATGTAGGGAGCTGAGTTCTGAGCGACCAAGAGGAAAGCTGAAATAAGGAATAGTAGTCCTGCTATATTTATACGGTCTAGATATTTATGCTAGGTTCAAGCTTGTGTAGATGTTAGATCTCGTGATTAATTTCGTCCAATCACAGAGCTTCAAAGTGATCACGCACCTGACATCTACACAAACAGTTTAAAATAAGTAACAAATTGGTCTTATTAAAAATTAAAATTATGTTCTGTGAACTGTGAACCTCACACAGATTCTACTATCGCATTATAAATGTTCAATCAAGCATGGGGACATCGAGACCTTTCATTCAATACCCCAATCGATAGGTTATCATAAAAATATATCAAATGGTGAGAAATCTTATGAACGCCTGGTATTTGTTTACTTAGACAATGTGCAACATATGAAACAAATATGTCAAATTAAGGTTATTGTGACATTACTCCTCTTATAATAATAACACTCTTTATCTTTAGTGAAAGGTAACTATCAGGCGAGGTTGATCCTCAGAGCATTTTCTACCACCTAACCCTCAGAGTCTTGTTATTATGTGGTCTCTTACTCAAATAAATGAGGGAAAAGGTTTAGAAATATGAAAAAAATTGAAATCGGAGCAAACTTTTTTTTTACAAAAACGATCACAAAATTTCCGATATCCAATATTAGAAATTTATCGGAAGTATATTTCATGAATTGGGTCGGATTCGAACAAACGAATCCCTATGCTACCTGGATTATCAGACTAGCGCGTTAACTACTTGACTACCAATGCACAACTCTGATGTCCACAAAAAATTCATGATAAACAAAACAATATTTTGAAAACAATCATAACAATTAAAAA
The DNA here is from genome assembly GCA_024516035.1 of Bactericera cockerelli. Lineage (NCBI taxonomy): Eukaryota > Metazoa > Arthropoda > Insecta > Hemiptera > Triozidae > Bactericera > Bactericera cockerelli. Next base: position 21,971,416 of record CM044965.1, read on the forward strand.
TAATTAGTCACCGTGGCAGAGTGAGTTAGCGCGCTAGGCATTGCACACATGGTGACCTGGGTTCGATCCCCAGCGGGGCAGGAATTTTTCTGATTTGTACTTGGATGTTCGGGGTCCACTCATACCTCGTGAGGAATTGTATGAGTAACGACCAGTGGCAGTATTACCAGAGTACAAAAAAATTAATGTAATAGTATAATTCGAATAAGTAAGGGAGGCTCCTAGTAATGCTGCGCTAGCCACAAATTTGTATTCTTAATTTGGTTACAATTGTTTATAAGGAATACCTTCCGGTGCGCTCGTTTCTCTCCCATCAGAGGGGAGGCATACTACGGGATGGGCAGGCTACAACACAGACCACAAGCGTCTACAATAGCTCCTGTTTCATGTCTACGAAATAAAAAAACGGCTGTGAAACACTCATCTTTAAAAGAAAAGTCCTTGTGCTTCACCACAAATAAAACCATACAATTAAAAAATAAATAATTAAAAAATTACCCAACACAACGGGAGACCTCAGTCCTAGTGACACTCTGTCAACTAGAAGGAGTCATAGTAATGCTGCGCTACTCACAAAAATTGTGAAGAGTACTTGTGCATCACCACAAATAAAACCATACTTACTTCATCTTGTCCCTTCTACCGTAGGTGTAGGGGTTGGCAGAGAGTTCGCCATTTGGATCTATCAGCTACACTAGACAAGACGCTTCTCCAGGCTTCTCAATAAAACCATACAATTAAAAAAAAAAAAAAAAAAAAAATTACCCAACACAACGGGAGACCTCAGTCCTAGAGACACTCTGTCTACAAGAAGGAGCCCCGCCACAAAATGGACAGCCACTCCATACATAACCAGGGTCTGGGCTAGGAGGGCAGTCAGGAGGGGCAGATCCCACGGTATGGCCGAGGCCTCTGGTTGAACGCCCCTGAACGGCTTGTAGATATCGCAGATAGATGAGTTACTGGCATTATCTGTGGAATGAGATTGATAGTAAGTTTTTTGGAAAAATAAATCTGAGAATGATGTACCAAATACTCAAACTTTGGATAAAACCTTTGTGGAATAAAATTAATATGGGTTTTTTTAACAATTTTTATATTTGTTCATTTTACAACAATGGTTTATAACATAATGTTTTTTTTATATATATAAATTTGAAAATAGCGAATTATTAAATAATTTAAAAAAATGAGAAAATACCTTCAACACTAAGATTCCCTCGCGTGTCCGCCACTGTTAGAGGCCTGAGGGGGTGACTAGTGAATACACTGGAGCCCATGAGAAGGCACGCGACCGCCACTGAGGCACACCCGGAGGCTACGCAATATCTGGGTGGCACCCTCTTGTGGACAGCATAGGAGATGCATGAGTACGCCAGTAGTATGGTCAGGGCGTTCACGACGTGCAAAATGTCTGAAAAATTATAGAGATCGAAAGAGGTTTTGTTTTGATACACATTTACTAAAAAAATATTGATTTTTAAAACTGTTTGAGATACCTAACTATATTGAAAAAAGTTTTTATTAAAAATTTAAAATTTTCAAGGGTTTATAAATTACAAGTCTGACTGGGGACTATAAACAGGGAGAACACCAGCAGTCTCGCTGGGAGTAGACCAGCAGTCTGGCTGGGGGACTTTAAACAGGGAGTAGGCCAGCAGTCTGGCTGGTGGACTATAAACAGGGAGTAGACCATTGGCTTGGTTCTGGGGGACCTTGTCAATTATTAGCCTCCTTGTAAAGACAGTGGTGGAAGTGCTGAGTCATTCCTCCACTGTCTGGCTACCATCGTTCATTATGACGCCACACTATGATGATGATATTGAAAAAAGTTTTTATTAAAAATTTCAAGGTTTATAAATTACAATATAAGTTATTAAAAAAATATACATATAAGATAGGTTTGTTTCATTAGGGTTTAACGTCGTTTTTCAACTGCATGGTCATATACGACGGGGGTGTTACCCTCCATTCACAGGAAACTCACAAACCTGCAAGTCACACTAACCTCAAGCAGTTATGGTTATTTCCCATATAATGGTTATTTCAACATTCTCTTTCTCTCTCTCCCTGTCTCTCTCTTTATTTCTCTCCCTCTCTCTCTCTCTCCGTTTTGCTTTTTATGCAAAACTTAAAGTTGCTAAAAGATGCTGTTGAAATACTTGGATATTCTGAACGCGGAATTATTCCTGGAAATTTTCACTTGAAAATGTTGAAGCAGGTAATTAATTCCTCAATATTAAAAGTAAAAACTTAAGAATCAGGAGAAAAAAAGTTTTTTTATTGGTAGAGAAGATAAAGTGTACTCTTTATGTCTGGAATTTCAAGTTTATTACATTATTAAAAGATTACGAGAATTCAATGGTTCTCTCTAGAATTTCCCCGTTCAAAAGTTCCGTCACAATACTATTAATACTAGCTGACAATGAGACAAATAGTTTTCGAATTCGGAAAATTACCAGATTTCATTTCTACAAAAGGTTCGATACGCGGAAAAGGTTTCCAAAATGACTATGAAAAACGCTTGTGAAATTTGCGAAAATTACATATTCAAACATGTTAAGGCGTGCGTCGATAGCGCTTTGAATGCACCGGTTCTATTAGGATTACCGAAGTTAAGCAACGTCCAGTGAGGTGAAGAATTTGTGATACTGGCATTCCGGCCCAACCCAGGTTGGGTGAGGTTAATGTGGGAAGCAGGTTTGTGAGTTTCCTGCGAATGGAGGGTAACACCCCCGTCGTGATATGACCATGCAGTTGAAAGCGACGTTAAACCAAAAAAAATGATAATAATAATAATAAAAAAAACATGTTGATGATTTCTTTTTTTGACCAATTACATTTCGACGGATGCCCATAAAGTTTCGTTAGGGTTTTAACTATCATTTGATTTTATAACCATTTTTCTGCACTTTATTGTTCTCCGCACTTTTTGATTTTTTTTCCTCTATGAATAACGATGCTATTACAACTTTATTACAAAAAAGGATTCGGGGTATTATTTGTTTAAATACCTATCTTTTATATCAGCATTTATTATTATTACAATTGAAGTTGGAGAATCATAATTAAAATGAAATATCTGCAAAGATATTTTCTGATTTCGAATTTTAGTACTTATTATGATTTTAATTTGGTGTCCCTCCATAAAAATCGTCATTTTTTTATCGTATACCCATATTTTTCACTATCTCGAATCCAATTTATATTGCTTAATGAGAGGTAACACTTTATAAATATTTATATTACACCCTCAGTTTCATAATAGGCATATAGCATTTTCGTATATACAGGGTGGTTTTGGTGTTGAATAATCACATAGCATTTGCTTTACCTGATCCCAGTTTCAAGCTAGGCACAAAGCACTCTAGTATATACAGGGTGGTGTGGGTGTTGAATAATCACATAGCATTTGCTTTACCTGATCCCAGTTTCAAGCTAGGCACGTAACACTCCAGTATATACAGGGTGGTGTGGGTGTTGAACTGAACCACGCTGACCAGGAAGCCGGTAAACTGAATGTAGGGGCACAGGAGCCACGCCCACACTGTAGAGAGGTGGCTCTTCTTTTTCAAGGTCATTCCTTTGGTTTAAACTCCTATTCCTGAAATATGAAAAATCATAGATAAATCATGAGTGAAACCAAATAGAATTTTGGTTACTACAGGAATATTGAAATTAGAATAAGATAAAATAAATATGTAATTTGGTTAATTACCTACTCAGGGTTAAATAATAAAAAATTGAAATATTACACATTATTATTATCAAACAGATTTAATCAAGTTTTATTTACAAATATAGTACACAAACAATTTACAACGTAATAAACGTATTACGCAAAAGCATAGAGCAATTTTAAAACGTACTAGGCCAAACTATTACGCAATTTCGAAACGGAGCATACTCATGACTCGACATGTCCATTATCTCATCCCTCCTCCCTATTTTTCAGTGGACGTGTGACGTTCGATCCAAGTCTTCTGGGTATTCATTTCCAAGTTTCCAACGAAAGTAGGATATCAACCTATCACTGATATAGGGTAAGGGTAACATTTCAACAACAGGAGTGAGGGGGGGGGGGGGGGGGTGTATCAAGAATAAAATGGTACCATATCAATAGGAGGAGGAAGGGTAAGAGGAGGGGGAGGAGGGAGGAGGGGAGGGGGGGGGGGTGTATTAAGAATAAAATGGTTGCATATTAAAAGGAGGAGGAGGAGGTTGAGGGAGAGGGGTGGGGGGGGGTATCAAGAAGAAAATGGTAGCATATCAATAGGAGGAGGAGGGATGAGGACGAGGAGGGGAGAGGATTATTAGCATTTTGTGATGGGAAGCATTTCGAAAGAATGTCCGGAGGCCCGATGAGAGCAGAGTGGAGGTGAGGGGGGGGGGGGGAGTTGAGGATGAGATTGGGGGAGGAGAAGAGAGTGAAGATTGGAAGAGAGAGGAGAAGGAGAAAGAAGGAATACTAGAAATAGAGATATAATAGAAGAAGGAAAAAGAGAGAAGAGGAGAAAGATAGAAGGGGAGAAAGATAGAAGGGGAGAGAGATAGAAGGGGAGAGAGATAATTGAAATGAATAGAATAATCAAGCGAAATTAGAAATTTATCGGAATTATTTGTTATTAAGTTCATATTAGAAATTCAAAGTAATGTTAGGTGCCTATATGTAATATTTTATATAAAACTAGGATTCTTTAATTTTCTCACTCACCTTTTGAGTTAGTGAATTTTTTAAAAAATCCTAGTTTTACATTTTTTACATAATATATTATACCTAAATTTTAGGAAGTACAATATAGAGAGAGAGAAAAACAAACCGATCACAATTCTTCCGATTTCTGATATTAGAAATTTCTCGGAAGTAAAATACAGAGAGAGAGAGAGGGAGAGAAAAATTATAGTTAAAAAAAAAGTTAAAAGTTATCATATATTTGTGTTAATCACTTTCGTGATATCACAACTACTCAAACTCGCTTTACTAATCCACGCTGAAACCGGGACTTGAACCACCGACTTCCAGGTTAGAAGTCCACCGCCTTATCGACCAAGCTACTGAGGTCGGTTGAGAAAATTTTATAGAATCTTACTTTTCTCTGAACGACCCTGTTATCTCACCATCAAGTTTTCTTCGAAATTATTTTTAATCAAATTTACCCTTCCGATTCCGCAATTCAATAGAACATCCCCGCTTTCTGAAACACCACCGCCCTCTGAACATTTCCAAAACTTTGGAAATTTAATTGATACTTCACCGAGTCATTAAAAGAGGAGCGATGAAATTTCCTACCGTACCAGAATTTCAAATTCGTTTCTTGTTAGACCATTACTTCTTGTTGGAGGTTCCAGGGGACGTGCAAGGAATGTTGATGAGATGGAAGGAGCAAGAAGTATGCCAAGTCTAATTGTGAAGCCTCTTTTTGTGAATAAATTAAAGAAGGAGAAGATTTTAACCATAGATCTTTAGCTTAATGTATTTATTAAATAAAAAAAATCTTTGTGAGTAAATGTAAAGAAGTATGAATGAATGAATGAATATTTATTGTAATGATACAAGTTGTATGTTTACAAAATACTTATAAAATAAATTTAAGATCTAAAAAACAAAAACAAAAAACAAAATAAAGTAAAAATAAAAATATATCATCAATGTTGATATAAATGTATATATACCTACCTACCCACTTTAAAAAAAAAATAGTAATAAGATTATAATTTATTAATCAGCAGTAACTATGTTAGTCATGAATGGGCAACTTATTCAGACTCCTGGAAATCAAAATCTTGCAAACTATAAGGACACAGATTTAATAGTTCCTCTTTCAGTACAATTTTAAAGGAATTGAGGTTGAAACTTTTTATATAGGTTGGAAGTTTATTATATATGCGAATACCCTCGCTCAGATACGATTTGTTCAACAGCTTTTCTCGACTAGTTACTAGGTGTTGTCGCTTTCTTGTATTATATTGATGGAAGTCTGCATGTTTAGGGAGAGAATCTTTAATTTTGTGGATGAGTACACAGGAGTCTAAAATAAGCTGTCCATATAGAGTTAAAATCCTATTGTTTTTGAAGTGGGGCTTACATGACACCTGTCTGTTCAAGCCAAAAATGGTTCGCACTGCGCGTTTTTGCAAAAGAAATATCTCCTTAGCATAAGATGCAAATCCCCAGTATGTGATGCCGTAACTCATGAGAGAGTGAAAGTATGCGTGGTAGGACAGAAGAGCGGAGGTTGAATCTACATTTTTCTTTATAGACCCAATGGCGTATATGGCAGAGGAGAGCCTACCCCCAAGAGCTGACACTTGAGACCTCCATTTCAATCGATGGTCCAAGATTACACCCAGAAATTTTACTTCCTGGGCTGCCTCCAGACCACCGAGGTGTATTGAGTGGACATTTAAGCTAGATGGATTGTGGGGGTTAAAATACATATACGTTGTTTTATCAACATTAAGTGTCAACCTGTTTGCCGAGAACCAACTTGAGATATTGTTTATGACAAGTTTCAGGTTGGAAAAAACTTCTGTACGACTTTTCCCATCAACAAGAATTGTTGTGTCATCGGCAAACAGTGTGAACTTCCCCAACTTTGTAGCCGCTAATATGTCGTTTATATATATTAAAAACAGGACCGGTCCGAGTATCGAACCCTGGGGTACGCCAATATTGACCTCTTTACAGGTAGATTTTACTGTACTCTTCACTCCCCCTCTGAGAGATGAGATTTTGACAGCTTGAGATCGGTTTTCAAGGTAGCTACTGAACCAAGACAGTGCTTTTCCCGTGATGCCATAGAAGGAGAGTTTATTGATGAGAATATGATGATCACAAGTGTCAAAAGCCTTGGAAAGGTCGCAGAACAGCCCTATACAGTGTTGCCCTGAACTCAGGGAAACATCTAGATGTCTCAAAAAATTTGCCAAAGCATCACCAGTAGACTTTCCCGCCCGAAATCCAAATTGTTGTGGAATTAGTAAACCATTACTTTCTAGATAACTTGAAAGTCTACAGTTTACCAATTTTTCCAAAATTTTTGAAAAAACTATTGAGAAGTGAGATCGGGCGGTAATTGCCTACATCAGAAGTGGCACCCTTCTTGTGTAATGGGGTTACAACTGAAATTTTAAGACAGTCTGGGAACCTTCCAGTATTGAAAGATGTGTTGAAAGTATGGGCTAGAGGATTTGAAATTGAATGAATAACTTTTTTCAACAAAGTCATTGGAATACAGTCATTACCAAATGAGGATTTACTGTCAAAGTTATTCACAATTTTAACTATTTCATATGCAGTAGTGGGGTATAAATAAAATGATCTATGTGGTTGTTGAATGTTGGAGATGTTCATGTAGGCTAAATAGGGTGGAATATCTATATTGTAAGTAGTGGGGTGAGAAGTAGAACAGTGAGAAGTGGTGGGGTGAGAGGTAGCCCAGTGAGAAGTGGTGGGGTGAGGTAGACCAGTGAGAAGTGATGGGTGAGGTAGAACAGTGAGAAGTGGTGGGGTGAGAGGTAGAACAGTGAGAAGTGATGGGGTGAGAGGTAGAACAGTGAGAAGTGGTGGGGTGAGAGGTAGACAGTGAGAAGTGGTGGGGTGAGAGGTAGACCAGTGAGAAGTGATGGGGTGAGAGGTAGAACAGTGAGAAGTGGTGGGGTGAGAGGTAGAACAGTGAGAAGTGATGGGGTGAGAGGTAGAACAGTGAGAAGTGGTGGGGTGAGAGGTAGACCAGTGAGAAGTGGTGGGGTGAGAGGTAGAACAGTGAGAAGTGGTGATGTGAGAGGTAGAACAGTGAGAAGTGGTGGGGTGAGAGGTAGAACAGTGAGAAGTGGTAGGGTGAGTGGTAGTTAGAACAGTGAGAAGTGATGGGGTGAGAGGTTAGAACAGTGAGAAATGGTAGGGTGAGTGGTAGAACAGTGAGAAGTGGTGGGGTGAGAGGTAGAACAGTGAGAAATGGTGGGGTGAGAGGTAGAACAGTGAGAAGAGATGGGGTGAGAGGTAGACCAGTGAGAAGTGATGGGGTGAGAGGTAGAACAGTGAGAAGTGGTGGGGTGAGTGGTAGAACAGTGAGAAGTGATGGGGTGAGAGGTAGACCAGTGAGAAGTGATGGGGTGAGAGGTAGACCAGTGAGAAGTGGTGGGGTGAGAGGTAGAACAGTGAGTAATGGTGGGGTGGGTGTTAAAATTAATAAAGTGAGAAGATGATGAATTGGAAAGAGATAGCATCACGGGAGATTGGAGGGTCGTAGGGGCAGACGGAGTGACTTGGTGTGCGATTTTGACAAAAAAAAAAGTAGAAGATATTAACATGAATTTTTAGTTTAATGTATTTTTTTTTTTTTTAATTAACGGTACTGTCAACACATGTTGGTACAGCAAAGTAGCTAAGCCAACATGCAATAAGGGATGGAACCTCGCCTGGTGGCTACCTTCCACTTCTTCTTCTTTTACTCTGTCTTATCCCGCTCAAGCAGGGTCGACGTTGTTCAACCTCACGGTTGAGGTTGATTGGTTTTGGCACATTTTTAACGGCTGGATGCCCTTCCTAACGCCAACGATTCTATTTGATTTAACGTCCTGGATTAGGACGGGGGTTTTACCCTCCATTCGCTGGGAATCGTACCAGCTACCCACATTAACCTCACCCAGCCTGGGTAGAGCCGGAAATGGCAGCCTCACGTGTTTGGATGGAACAGAATTTTCTTCGAAAAGTCTGCCCCAGCCGGGAGTTGAACTCGGGAACTCTGGACTACGGGCAGTAGTCCTTCCACCACAGGCAGTGACTACCTTCCACTAAAGAGTATTATTATTAATGATAATACCCTCCTACCTAGCCCACTGCAAATAGGCAAAATGTAGGCAATCTTTTTAACAATTTTACTTAGATAATAAATATTAACTACGTCAGGGTCCAGTCTTTATCTCTGTATGAGTCTTTAGTTCTGTTCTATTTGCTGATGGATATATTTTACTGACAATGATAAGAAACAAAGACCCCTTAGGGCCTAGAATATAATATTTGCAGCTAAGTAAAATTGTCATCTCTGAGTTCAAGTCAGAAATTTGAATAGATGAAAACAAGATATGTCCAATAATAATAGTCCAAGATATGTCCAATATCTCTTTATTTATAATACCTAATTAGAACTATTCAGTCCCATTATTCCAGCAGTAAGCCCAAGACGTATGTGGTAAAAATCCCAAATGGGAGGATAAATTGTCATGTCCCGACTGGGTTGCGAACGATTTCTCAACTTCTCACTTTTCTGTTTATACTGATTAAAATAGAGAGGTTAGTTGATGGCATGGATATTCAGAATTATTACCTGCTGATGAGAGCAAATAAGCTCGAAACAGCTGTCTAGGTATGTTCTGATATTCATGTGCATACACTTCTCACTTTTCTGTTTTTACTGATTTAGGTGCAGAGATGTCATATTTTGAGGTGTAACTTTCCTTTCTACCACAAGTTCACCCTCCATTTGCTGACTAGTCACCCAAATTATTGACCTCACCTTTTACCACGGTCAGCGTCAAAAGGACATAATAATTATGTCTATATTTATTTTTATTTTTTATTTTTTTACTTCTTCTTACATTGTATAACTTTGTAATTATCTGTGTTAATAAAGTGTAAAATAATAATAAAAACCGAGCTCAGTATAGCTTGATCAATAAGGCGGCGGACTTGTAACTGGAGGTCGGTGGTTCAAGTCCCAGTTTCAGCAAAGCGCGTTTGGAGTAGTTGTGATATAACGAAAGAGATTAACACAAATATGATAACTTTAATCATTCACCTCCATGTCTCTTCAACTTGTAGCTTTATCCTCTTGAGCCTCCTTTATTTTGCTGGACAGCGGACAGTTAATGAGACATGCAAAATTCTTTATGGAGGTGGAGAAGGTGGAGGAGGGCGAGGTGGAGGTTTTATAAGGAGGGGTCAGAGGGAGAGGGGAGATGTCTGAAATTTCTGACAAGGGTCCACCAGCAATTCTGCCAAAAAGTATTAATCTCATTTGTGACTTCACTTTTTAGGGAAGAGAGGGAGGGAGAGAGAGATAGGGAGAGAAAGGGAGAGAAAGGGAGAGAGAGATAGGGAGAGAAAGGGAGAGAGAAAAAGAGAGGGAGGGAGAGAGAAGGAGAGGGAGAGAGAGATAGAGAGCAGGAGAGAGAGGAAGAGAGAGAGAGAGAGAGAAGGAGAGAGAGGGCAAGAGAGAGAGAGAGAGAGAGAAGAAGAGGTAAAGTCACTTTTGAAAGCCATGTTCATTTCACAACAGGGTTTTTAAACTCCACTTGCTATCCAAGCTACTCACATCAGTCTGAGTAGGGCCCATATTCTAGTCTGGTAATACAGATAACGTGGTGATCCGTTGGTTCAAATCCCACCCAATGCATGAATTTATCGTCATTTATTTGAGAATTTGACCACATAATAATTGCTCCTAATCAGGGAGGATAGGGTTTCCCTAAATTAACTCTAAGAGGGTGAAGATTAAGACACTGAGCTACCTACCAGGTCTTGGTTAAAGTGTCTGTCTGGTATAATTAAGCCAGAGGTCGCGGGTTCGAAGCCCCGCCGGCACATTACAAGTTATCCCCTCTCTTGGAATTTTGACCACAAAGATAATAATACGTCTCAAAACATATGAGATTTATAAGTTTTAAATTGGGAATGTATAAATAAGGCAATATTGTTATTAGGACTTACCTGGTTTTTAAAGAATAACTTTATTTTCTTAGTAATCAGCATGCCTTACAATGCTTCAACAGATATGTGTCACTTGTATTTAAAGCAGGGAAGAGTTGCTCCCTCATTTCTGTGTTAGTTTGATTATCTCATCGATAAAAAGTGCACTTTACATTACTGGAGATGGAATAAGTTAATTTAAAAATAATAATAATAATAATAATAATAATAATAATAGTACCTACATAATAGAATTGAATGTATAATAATTACCAATATTTTTTTACAAGTTTAAAATTAATTTATTATTGTTTTTTCACACTGAAATAAATTTGAAATTTAATAATGAAAAAATCTGAAATACATATACTTTACCTACATGCTACATGCTTTTACTTTATTTTACTGTGTTAAAAAATCTTTTCTTTTCACGTTATACATTTATTTTGAAATGGGACTTTATTCTCGGTAGTAAAACTTTTATTTATAAATATCTTCAATGGAATATTTTAGAATCTCGACAGTATACTGAATAAGCTGATTCATTCTTATTATGAAAAAAATATTAATTTATTTATTTATTTTATTTATAAAAACTGCCTACTACATAGTTATGTAAGTTATAGGGACTCTTGTTAAATTGGTGTCTCCCGTCAACTCATTAAATGAATATAATATTAATTAAAATATGCTTTAAAGAACACCAAGATAAAAAGTAAATATAAAAATAATTATTTAGAAATGTGTTTTAAATTGAGCGAGGTGATAACACTGATAAGATAGCCAATGAAATGACCGGTGTACTTGATTTTAAATCACGAAACCTACAACTTAATAAAAGTAGGTCTCGACCACTATGTTATCAATACCAAATGCGATTCTGTCTGTACGAGACATAAAAAAGCTTTGCAATGACTGAGATGATTGATAGTAACCACATTGACTCACATCTTATCCATTCAAAAGTACGACTTTGTATACAGGGTGGTGCATGCAACCACATCAACTCACATCTTAGACATTCAAAAGTATTACGACTTTGTATACAAACACATTAGTACTAGCCAGCGTCGATGGCATGTTGAATACACCGGTTCCCTTCAGAACACCGAAGTTAAGCGACATCCAGCGAGGTTAAGACTTGGATGGGTGACCATTCAAATTCTAATTCTCGTGACGCTGGCTTTTCCCGGCCCCACTCAGGCTGGGTGAGGTCAATGTAAGTAGCAGGTTTGTGAGTTTCCTGCGAATGGAGGGTAAAACCCCCGTCGTGATATGACCATGGCAGTTGAAAGCGACGTTAAACCCCAATTAAAAAAAAAAAAAACATTAGTACTTTTTTAAATTTATTAAGATAGGTAATTATATTTTTACAATATATAAAAAAACTTCTCCAAGGACATCTTCCCGAGGCAGTGTGCTCAGCACTGAAGCAACATTACCTCTCTGAACAGCGAAACTAAGCCGCTGCCTGAAATATTCCCTGGCGCGTTTGTCCTTCGTCTCAAGGACCAAAGTTTTAGATATGCTGTTAAACATATCCAAAATACTTGGCCCAAAAGAGCCAAAGGTTTCAACGGCGAAGGGAATGAAATCATAAATGAAATCATTAGTACTTGGTTCAAGTACAGGATAGTCGAGGAATCCTGCAAATCAGGGGTCGGCAAAGTTTTAGAGTTTTTGAGTGCACAGCCCAAATGAAGTCCTATAGGGAAAAATATCGGATCAAGATTAAAGTTTTAAAAAAATCTGACACGCCCTCAAGTCGGAGTTTCAACCAATCACAGAGCACTATAGCCCCAGTTGAGGAACAGTCTGGCTTATCTTGACTTTAATTCTGTTTTATAATTCGGCCCTTAATGAATGATAGTAACCACATTACTACACATCTTAACCAATCAAATTCACTGCTACAAATAGGTACAGGGTGGTCATAATCTAATAAGTAATATTCTTAAGTATACACTGTGAATAAATGTCCTTTAGTTAGGACATATGTATAGGTATATTTTGTTTTTTTGTTTTGTTTTTTTTTCCTTGTTTATATTATTAATATTGTCTATTTTTATATTTACCATTATTTGTCTGTATATATAAATGTTCTTCCTACTAATAAAGAGTTTATAAATAAATAAAAATAAAAATATTCAGATTTCGTTCCATAGGTATACCTTCAGATTTTCCAAAAAATAATTTTAAAATTTCCACCTATATGGGCTCTGATAAAAAAAAAGAAGAAAAAAAATCCGATGGAAAGCCTTACGATCTACTCTTTCGATAGTCAATAAAAAAAATGGGTGCAAGTGATCCATTCCTAAAATTAACTGATAAAAGAAAATAAAAATCTTTAATCTAACCTTTAGCACACGACCACCCTGTTGGTGATATAAAGTTTATTCATACAACATTTCATACAATGTTTACATGTTCATAAATAACTGGATATGAAGAAAATAAAAATACAAAACCTAACCATATGTATTCTAAGCTTGTAATAATAAATATATACGACCTAGCCATATGTATTAAGCTTGTAATAATAAAAATATACGACCTATCGCCATACAGATTAAACTTGTTACACTAGAAACGACCCAGCCCAAATGACCATACCGTAAGAATTAAACTTGCAACAATAACAATGAAGAAATAAATATTAAACCCATGTAAACTATGAAGGCCAGCGTCGATATGGTGCGTTGAATGCAACGGTTCTCGTAAGATCAACGAAGTTAAGCAACGTCCAGCAAGGTGAAGAGTTCGTGATGCTGGCAGTCCAGCCCAACATAGGCTGGGTGAGGTTAATGTGGGTAGCAGGTTTTTGAATTTCCTGCGAATGGAGGGTAACACCCCCGTCGTGATATGACCATGCAGTTTAAAGCGACGTTAAACCAAAAAAGAAAAGAAAAAAAAAAAAGAAAAAAGATGAATGTCTACCAAAAGATTAAAGTTGTAGGTAGGTCCATTTTGGTACATGGCTATTCAAGAACTGATATTATGTACGTCTTTGGTACGAAGACTTCCAAGGCCATGATCTATCGCAACCAGTTTTATATTGAGCAAAAAGTAGTTCTATAGGTTGGTCTGAAAAAAAAAAAACAGTTGATTTATTTGAACACGTTGTGAATTATTGACAGTCCAACGATCAGTTAGTCCATTCTTATGGATAGGTACCTACAAACTTTAAACTTCTTTTACTCTGTCTTATCCCGCTTAAGCAGGGTTGACGTTGTTAAACCTCTCATGGCTGAGGTTGGTTAGTTTTGGCATATTTTTACGACTGGATGTCCTTCCTATCGTCAACGATTCTATTTGTTTAACGTCCTGGATTAGGACGGGGGTTTTATCCTCCATTCGCTGCGAATCGTACCAGCTACCCTCATTAACATCACCCAGCCTGGGTAGGGGCGGAAATGATAGCCTCACATGTACAGAGGGAACAGAATTTTCTGTGTGAAAAATCGGCTCCGACCGGGGATCGAACTCAGGATCTCTGGACTACGGGCAGTAGTCACAACTGTTACGCCACGGAGGACACCTACAAATTTTATTATTTATACTTATGTATGACACGTCACACGTCAGAAAAAAATAGTTAAAAAAACTATTAGAAATTATAAATTAAGGGTAAAAAATGAGTTTATAACTATCCGTATTCACCATGTTTTTGTTATCTTTAAATTAAAAAAGAAAAATGTGTTATACATTTCCTGTTAATTTGGATCTCGAATCCATTTTATAATCCATGGGAGAACTTAACAGTCTTGACACTTACTTTGATAGATATAATAGCCTGATCGATAAGGCGGCGGACTTGTAACCTGGAGGTCGGTGGTTCAAGTCCCGGTTTCAGCGCAGATTTAGTAAAGCGAGATTGAGTAGTTGTGACATCACGAATGTGATTAACACAAATATGAAACTTTTAAAAAACTTTAACTTTATAATCAAATTATTGATAAACTTTAAACCTTAAAAAAAAAATTAGCTCTTTTTTGAAGATTAGCAGTGGGCCAAAAATAAGCCCAGACAGCCAAAAAACTTAGTTCGAAAGCAATTTTTTAAAAAAAATAAAACTTTTAAAACCGCCGTTTTATGGATTATAAAAAGTTTCTATCGATTGTTCATCCATACCGGAGTTTCGCCATACCTCGTTAGTCACTGGTTACCGCGATAGAGAACAAACCGCGATGTCACGCGGTCTGCAAACAGCAATAGATGAGAGAGACAGAGAGAGAAAGAGAGAGAGAGAGTGTGTTTGAGAGGGAGATAGAGTGTTCAGACAGGTAATTTATAGAGGTAAATACTAAACAGTATGAACTAAGTCTGTTTTTCATTGGAGAAAAATACCTACCTCTGTTTTATGCTTAACACGTGTTTTGTCATAGTAAAAAAACACGATAGGATAATAATATCGCCTTAGTTATAATGCCCGATTAGGACTATTAAGTCCCAATATTCAACCAGGAAGCCTAAGACATATTACTATGTGGTAAAAATCCCAAATGGGAGTATAACTTGTCATGTCCCGGCTGGGTTTCGAACCCGCGACCTCTGGAATCTGTGGATTCATAGAGTGCCGCCTTTACTATTGATCTACCGTGACAGATAATCGTCATGTTCATGAGTATCAGGTACCTACAAGTTACCCTTGCATTAAATAATACAATACATACTCTGTTTATTCTGCAAGAATGAGACTAAAGAGTCTCTTTGCTCTCACAGAAATTTGACCATGCAGTTGAAAGAGACGTCAAGCCCTTCCCAGGAAAATAACTATTTTATTTTTACCTAGTTTATATTTATTTTTATTAGAAGCTTTTATCATTAGCTTAGAAAAAGAACTTTGTTAAACATTTTTTTTTATATTAATATTCCTCCAAATTGGGTACCTAGGTACTAGGTACTTCTTGCCTATAGATTAAATTATCATACTGAATTTTTTTTGAAAAATTCTGATAAGAATTGGAAAAAACTGCTTCATTGTGGTGGAAGAGATTGCCATAGGCAATAACCCCGCCCTTTAGTTAGGACATATGTACATATTTTGTTTATTTTACTTCCGAGAAATTTCTAATATTAGAAATCGGAAGTATTGTGTTCATTTTTGTAAAAAACGTTTTTGTCCCCAACCCCCCCCCTGGCTACGCCACTGGTGGTGTTTGTGTTGTCCTAACAGCCAGCACTGATTGCAGTCACACCCTGTCCCGTAAATCATGCCACACGCCTCTCTCAGCCTGTCTAATGAGACACTAATAGTTTCTTAACTACCCACATTATAGCTAGTGCTGTGGTGATAACCAGGCCTGGACTGACACTCCTATTTTCAGAAAGGATTATTATAGATTTTTGTGTTCAATCTTGTTTTTTTCTCTTTTAAAATTTCATATTGTTAATACAAATTGTCCTCCTAATAAATAATTATATAATAATAAGAATTTTTACCGACCTCAGTAGCTTGATTGATAAGGCAGCGGACTTGTAACCTGGAGGTCGGTGGTTCAAGTCCTGGTTTCAGCGTAGATTTAGTAAAGCGAGTTTGAGTAGTTGTGTTATTACGAAAGTGATTAACACAAATATAATAACTGATAATACCAGTTATAATATAATACTTTTTTGTACTTTAACTAGCATTAAGTTAAACCTACTATGTATATTTTATAACCATTGATTTTGTAATTGTCCAACAAGACGTTTAATCAATTATTTAAAAGAAAAAAAAAAGAATAATAGATAACTTATAATCACGACTGATATCACGACAGTGATTAGCACAAATATGATAACTTTAATAATAAGAACTCCAGCTGATTTTCATCCCTGAAACTTCAGCATCAATCAGCGAGAGTTAGGAGTGTTCAGGGATGGGTGACCACTGACCATTCAAATTCCAACCCTCGTGATGCTGGTATTTCCCAGCCCGACTCAGGCTGGTTCAAAATACAGAGGTCACAGGTTTCGAACCCAGCCGGGACATGACAAGTTATCCTCCCATTTGGGATTTTGAATAGAAATACGTCTTGGGCTTACTGCTGGAATAATGAGACTCATTATTCCTAGTCGGGCAGAATAATAAATAAATTTGTATTTCTATTATTTATCTTATCTGATGTGCTACATACAAGTATATGCCACAGTAACTAAGATAGCCACTGTGTGGACTTTATTTACATCCCAAAATAATGAATAGATAAGAGACATTAAACTAAATACAATCAAACTGTACACACTTGTATAATACACCAGAAGAATCGGCGCGAACGACCTGACCTCTCTATTGACAGAGTTAAAACGCCTCATTGAAAAAAAAAACTAATTAAACAAGTTGAAAAATCGTCCAAGCTGTCGCCGTCCATTTTAATTATAAGTTATCATATTTGTGTTTATCACTTTCGTGATATCACAACCACTCAAACTGGATTTACTAAATCTTCGCTGAAAACGGGACTCGAACCACCGACCTCCAGGTTACAAGTCCGCCGTCTTATGCATCAAGCTACTGAGGTCGGTTCCGTCTATTTTATATTTTTTTTTTTAAACAAGATTTGTGCTTTAATTTTGTACATCATTTCAATGCACTTATACTATCACACTAAGGTACCTGGGGAACCAGGCACCTTGTTTTGAGATAGTAGAGTTGTTTGGGATGTAAAATTACCTTTTTTTTTAACATCGCGACTCTTACAAGTGCATGGTCACAGCACGACCTTACCCATTCCCTGAAAACTCACAAACAAGCTACTCAGAATACCCTCACCCAGCGTCGGGGCCGGATGTTGCTTAACTTAAGTGAAAGAACAAGAACTGGAGTATTTAACGTGCCATTGACGGTAGTCGTGGAAGGATTGAATCCCTTTGACCAGTGTCTTGGCAACCTGGGCTCCTTCCATAGCGTATAAGTGTATTTCTTTCTGTTGTGACATTATTTAGTTAAAACTGTGACTATTTTAAAAATATTATTTTCTTTAAAATTCGTCCAGGTTAGGATTTGCATGTATGACCATTCAAATTCGAACCCTCGTGATGCTGGCTATTCCCGGCACCATTCAGGCTGGGTGAGGTCAATTTGAGTAGCGAGTTTGTGAGTTTCGAGCGAGCGGAGGGTAAAAACTCCCGACAATATAATATGACCATCCAGTAGAAAGTGACTTCAGAAAATTTGAAACTTGTTAATCACCTGGTCGCTCACCAATTCCTAAATTCGCCGGACGTCACTTAACTTCAGTCATCCCCTGGGAAATGACGTATTCAACGTGCTATTTCTGTTGCTCAGGTAGAATTTAATTGGATTTCTTCTACTCTGTTCGAACAGGTATTAAAGCTCTCGGATTTTATTTAATTAAACGCCACCGGTTGGTACAAACGGTTGGGAAAGTTCCCAGTGTAATGGCAGAACGAGAGAGAAGAAATATTTTGTCTAATAGATTTCGTACGTGCTTGGACGATTGTTTCAATCTCACTCTTTTTCTCTCGCTCCCTCTCTTTCTCTCTCTCTCCCTCTCTTTCTCTCTCTCCCTCTCTTTCTTTATCTCAACATTAACTTTTTCCTCCCTCTTTTGTATTTACTTCCCTCTCTCTCTCTTCTCTCTCTGTCTCTCTCTCTCTCTCTCTCTTTTCTCCCTCTGTCTCTTTCTCCCTCTGTCTCTCTCTCACCCTCTCTCTCTCTTTCTCATTTTCTCTCTCTTTTTCTCTTTCTTTCTCTCTATCTCTATCTTTATCTCCACATTTACTTTTTCCTCCCTCTTTTGTATTTACTTCCCTCTCTCTCTCTCTCTCTCTCTCTCTCTCTTTCTCTCTCTATTTGTATCTTCCCATTCACTTTTTCATCCCTCTTTTGTATTTACTTCCCTCTCTCTCTCTCTTTCTCTCTCCATTCACTTTTTCCTTCCACTTTTGTATTTACTTCTCTCTCTCTCTCTTTCTGTATCTCCCCATTCACTTTTTCATTCCTATTTTGTATTTACTTCCCTCTCTCTCTCTCTCTCTCTTTCTCTCTCCCTTCATTTTTTCCTTCCACTTTTGTATTTCCTTTTTCTCTCTCTCTATCTTTATCCCCCCATTCATTTTTTCCTTCCTCTTTTGTATTTACTTCCCTCTCTTTCTCATTATCTCTCTCTCTTTTTCTCTCCCTTTACTTTTTTCTCCCACTTTTGTATTTACTTCCCTCTCTCTCCAGGTGACCTGGGTTCGAATCTTGCCAGTTCTCGTTCTATCAAGTCAAGAAACGTCCTGTTGGAAGGATTTCCATTCGATCTTGAAACCTCGTGATGCTGGTTATTCCCGGCCTCACTCAGGCTGAGTGAGGTTAATGAGGAGAGGTGGGGCTATGACCAATCTTTCTTTGGTAAACTAACACACCTGTTTAGCTAGTTATTATTATTATTGTTATAAAAAAAATTATTAACAGCACATTCGTACACATAAATAATGATAAAATTTAAAATACAGAATTGACAACTATATAAACAAGAAAAAACATAGATAAAGTTTATACAGATGTCCAAACTAAATGGGCGGAGTTATTGCCTCCGGCGATCTCTTCCACCCAACCCTTTACATAAAACCTGTAAAACTTTGTGGGCACTTAATTGAATAAAATGAACTTTATTTCCTCTCTTTAAATAAATGTTCATTAAAAAAAAGAACTTTATTTTACCAAAATAATGAGGTATTGGTGGAGAGTTCAGTAAGCCAGTTGCTGTCTACAATATCACGTTCGCTATCAGATAAGAAACAATTGGTGCTATCCTCACAACATATGTGGCCAGGAGTGATGCTTTAATACACCTGTGTTATAATATGGGTGTTCCAATTTGAAGGATCCGGCGATTGTAACAGTAAAGTTGAGCCAGCGTCGATGAAACATTGAATACACCAGTTCTCATTCAGTCCATGAAGTTAAGCAACGTCCAACGAGGCTAGGTCTTGGATAGGTGACCATTTAAATTCGAATCCTCGTGATGCGGACTGTTACCGTCCCCACTCAGGCTGGGTGAGGTTAATTTGAGAAGATCTAGTTTGTGAGTTTCCAGAGAATGGAGTGTGAAACCCCCGTCGTGATATGGTCATGCAGTTGAAAGCGAAGTTTTTGTTTTATACACTAAATGGCGTTTACCCCCTCTATCCAGAGGCCATCTCTTACAGAGATCTGCGAGAGCACTTGTGTTTGCCATCCATTGAGTCCAAACATAAAATAATCTTACTTACTTTTCTTTATAAAATCATCAACAATATGATAGATAGTTTTAACATGGAAGATGGAGCAGGGGTGCCTTACCATGAAGTTTAAAAAAACTGAAACCAGAGCAAACCCTTTTCAAAGATGTTTTAATTATTGTTGAAAAAATAAATAAATAAATGATTGTTATTCATATAAAAAAAAACAATATGATAGACTCAATGGATCTAGGATATAGACTCAATGGATCACGCCAGTGGCGTGTGTTATCGTGTTGGAATCCTTGTCCTCGGATTCCAATAACTCCACTTTTTTCGCCACCCCCACTTTTTCCCAGCCTTTATCGCCTATCATCAGAGCTCAAACACTATTAACGAGCACCATAAAACTTTAGACCTTTCTTCTAACTTGAATTGTTTTACAAAATTACTTGAAACTTTATTTTTAGAATTAGACATTTAGCTAAAATTTTAAGTACTTTCATCTATTTAAAAACATATAATATTATATTTTACTCTATGATAAACTTTATTGTTTTAACCACTTAGTTGTATCTACGTATTATACATTGTAAATTGTGAAAAATGTCATTTGTAAACGATAATGTCATTTGTAAACAATAAACTTATTTGATTTGATTTGAAAAAAAAAACCTATAAAATATTTTTTTTTTTTTTTTTTTTTTAAAGATGAGTGTTTCACAGCCTTTTTTATTTCGTAGCCATGAAACAGGAGCTACTGTAGACTCTTGTGGTCTGTGTTGTAGCCTGCCCATCCCGTAGTATGCCTCCCCTCTGATGGGCGAGAAGTGACACAATACTTCCCATTTAGGTGCTGGGTCAACACGAGCGCACCGGAAGGTATCCCTTACAAACAATTGTAACCAAATTAAGAATACAAATTTTTGTCGGCGCGGGGGTTCGAACCCGGGACCTTCCGCATGGCAAGCGAGTGCTTAACCACTGAGCTAATCGCGCGCTCATTTGTATCCAGTTTGGTTAACCAAAATGTATTTTTTTCCTCTTCCAAAAGAAAAATTACTTTCTTCCACTTCATCCATTTATTCCATTTGAATCCACTTTGGTTAGAAAGAAAAATACGGCTTTTGTATACTACACTCTCATGAAAATAATAGACATGGTTTTTTATGTTATTTAAAAATTATTCACATGTATTTTTTCAATTACCTTATTATTAAAAAAAATGTTAATTTTTAACTACATATTATTATTTCTTCTAAAACATTAACTAAGTAGGTTAAACTTCTGGTACGAGTTGATTAAACATCTGTAAAACTATGTGAATTAGGGTGTTTTTGTCAATTATTAACACACTAATCAATTGATTAATTGAAACAACGCTTAATTTCAGTTAATGTTTACAAACTATAATCGCTTATATCCATAAGTACCTAGGTACGTTAAATCAAAAGCACTCATCAGTTGATTAGCGTTATAACCCTTATTAATAATATTGATAAAGACACCCTAAGGAGTTGTTTTATTTCTGAAAAAACATTAATTTCGAAAGCCCTTAGGCGCCAAATTAAAGTAATTAATGGTAAGTAAATGTCTAAATTGAATAAGAGAAATGGTACATTTCAGTGGTTACCAAATCAACTCCCACTGTGATCCACTGGTTTAATTTGAGCGCACGAGTAGCCAATTTGGAAAGGTACTTGGTTGCTATGCGGAAGGTTCGGGGTTCAAATCCCAGAACTGACAATAAAATTGAATTCAAAATTTGGTTACATTTGTTTGGGATACCTTCCGGTGCGCTCGTGTTGACCCAGCAATACTTATTTAACCATGATTCTACTATAATTATATTATAATTCTACTATAAATTGATATGTACAATATTTGATTAAATAAAGGCAAAACACATGGACTTGCTCCTATTTATTTTACATATTTCTTTATTTTACCTATTTATGCGCATTGAAATATAAAATTGAACTCTATGACACCGTAAATACAACTGTCCTCGTATAAGATCGCTCAAGTTAAGTGACGTCCAACGAGGGTAAGCCTTGGTGGGTGAGCGGACTATTCTTAGCCCAACCCAGGCTGGGTAAATGTTTGGCTAAGACGTTAAAATTTGAGAACACAAAATTACAACTGCAAGCTAGCCTGGCTTGGCTAGTCTTCTCCCTGTTTAACGTCCCCCAGCCAGACTAAGAATTATACTGTATTGATTGGAATTACGGGTGATCCCCGTTCCAATCATTTTCTTTACCAAATAATTGGTCTAGCCATTCAAAGAGGAAATGCTTCTTGCATCCTCGACTCCCTTCCAGAGGTCCCTAGGAGAAATATTTTATATTTGAAAAATAAATGAAATGTACATTTATCTTTACAAAAAAAAAAAAAAAAAACTGTGCATAAATATGGTAGGCAGAGATAAATTGGACTTCACCTTTTTTTATAGCAAGTAGATACTTAAAACATAAACCTTATAATTATGTATTTACATTTTTAATTTTTTACTTAATTTTCTACACATGAAATTTATAAAACAGTAACTATGGGACATTTTAATGCTGACACGTGTAAGTAGGTAAATTAAGTCGTATTTTTCTTTCTAACCAAAAATTTTTTTCAGATTAGGTTTCTTCCAAATATTTCCATTTTATTCCAAGGTCATTCGTGAAAGAAAAATGCGTTTCGGTACTAGTAAAGATAAACAATGGACTTAACCTATAAAAGAACTGGAAGCAAGAATTTTCTACTTCCATTTTGGTTAACTTTGGAAGAGGAAATTTTTCGTCTTCCAAAAGAAAAATGACTTGCTTCCAGTTTGGTTCATTTTATTCCCGTTTGGTTAACTTTGGTTAGAAAGAAAAATACGGCATTCTATGCTAGCAGTAAACTCTCGCCGAGGCAAGGCGAGTGCAGGCGAGCTCACCCGAGGCAAGGGACCGCGAGACATCGCCGAGACTTGCCTAGCCGAACGTAGGCGAGGTGCACAAGTTCACTCTCGCGTTCGGCTGTCCTCGCCTTGCCTCGGCTACCCTCGCTGTGAATCGGCTGCCCTCGCCTTGCCTCGGCCAGAGTGTACTGCTAGCATAAGGTATTTAATTATGAAGAATATTCTATGACAGCGGTTCCCAACCGGTGGGCCGCGGGCAGCTCGCTACTAAGCCGCGGATGCTGGCCAAAACTCAAGAAATAATATTAAAATAGTGCAAAATAAGTCGGGGTGGCCGAAAAATTGTTTTAAAAATATTATTGGGCCCCCAAGCTAAATAGGTTGGGAACCGATGTTCTATGACATTCTTAGGAGTCACTTATTTTTATGGCATCGTTGGAAAGGTCGATTTTTTGTTCATAAATAATTTTTCTTTAAGATTACTAGATTTACAAATATATAATTACAAAAAAAGCTACTATAAGTACCCGTGCGTACCAAACAATACGAAGGTCTGTTTTATGAAACAGGATTAGTAAGTCTAAGCCGACCCTTAGATTTCATCAGCTGACCGATAGTAATAATAATATCGCCTTACTTATACTGCCTGATTAGGATTATTAGGTCCCAATATTCCAGCAGTAAGCCCAAGACTTACTATTATGTGGTAAAAATCCCAAATGGGAAGATAACTTGTCATGTCCCGGTTGGGTTTCGAACCCGCGACCTCCGGCATCTCTGGATTCACAGAGTGCCGCCTTTACTACTGAGCTACTGGGACAGAAAACAAGAATTTCCGTCACGAAGGCTGGCTACAGCTCCGCTACGCTACAGAGCTAATATACAGCTAAAAAGTCCGGCTTAGATATGACCTCTACAGTTGTTGTCAAGGTGAAAGTTAAGGGTTAGTGTCCACTAAGATTAACTAATGCTGTTTCATAGTTTTGCCCTAAGTATTGATAATACTGTATTGTTTATTTTATTAATCTACTTATGTATATTAAATTAAATTTAAGGCTATATATAATTTTATACAATTATAACTATTCCAAGTCAGTGAAAGATGAACAGAGTGCAAGATAGTTTGAAGGGTTAGAACTTTAGATTCTGTTTTTAGGGATAATTAATTACAGTGTTGCCAGAAATTTAATCCTCATATTTTCAAGCAATTCTTGAAACCTTGGTCATTTTTGGTTCATTTTATATGTTGTAAACAAATCAATCCCCTTCTTTGTTAATACAATTACGAATACATTTGATATTTGAAATAGATAATTTGCCCTAGCTCATCTTAATTTTAAACATGTTTCATGATTTGGCCCTTAGTCATACATAAAGAAATGGCTAATGACGTGTTAAGTTCAAGATTAGCGGCTATGCAACGGGGGGAAATAGATATGCAATACACGAATAATTAATTTAGCTCGTTCCATGTCTAATGATTTGATGGGATTTCAGGAAGGGCTTTTAACCCTACAATTGCTGAGAATATGAACAGTTCATCAGTTACCCGAAACACGCATTAAGCTCATAAAAAGAAAGAATTATAGGGATTGAAAGTTAGAGGAAATAATAAAAAGCTGACCTTATTGGTACAAAGCTACAAAGGTTAAAACCTGCGACCCTTGATCAAAGTTGACAAGGGTTTATGGAATATCGAACTATCATACCAAGCGGTCTTCACAGGGAGAAATTCTTGAAAAGCAAATGTGCTACACAAAGAGAAACATAATATATTTCATAGCCCGTTTAAAAACTCAATTTTACAATGCAAAAGTAACATTTGTTATTTTTTTTTTTACTTCGAAGTACAATTACAGCTAAATTATCTATACTACTTTCTGGCGGCGGCGAAGGTCTAAAGAGTTCCTTTCTACCAGTACTACCAGTAGTGTTTGAAATAGTTATACATTTGACAAGTAAATGGACACATAAGAGAACGCTAACGTTGCTGACTATCACGACGCAAAGCAGTAGTATAGAAGCGGATAAAGGACCAAGTAATGTACCTTGAAGTACACCCGAAACTGGTTGGAATACACATGACTGCTAGCGCTCAGAGCGGACGCACTACAAACCACATACTCGTTGTTCAAGTCAATGATCGGAATATACGCGTTTGTTTTCGGATCATAGCAGGTGGCTTCGCGGACGAGGATTTGAATCTGCTGAGAGGACTCTAAAAGCTTTGTGTGGATCTGCAAAGCTTCGCGCAGCCAGCGTTTGAGCCACATGCTAAGCCAGATGAGACCACAGTCGCAGATCCATGGATTACCCTTCAGATGAAGACCGCCTGGCAACAGAGAAAGAAAAAGGTGTAACATTATTATTTATTCGAGGGGTGAATGTAAATAGTTTCCTCATCTTAATATATAAATGTCAAAGTCACTGACTGAAAACTGACTGATCATCGCTCTACAGCCCAAACCGTAAGTCCTAGGAAGCTGAAATTTGGTGGGTAGCTTTGTCTTATAGTCTAGATGTGCAATAAGACGGGATTTTTCGAAATTCCCACTACAACACCATTGGCGAAAAAGGATTTTTTGCTTTCACGGCCATGCCTCGGCTCGCAAAGCGGGCGACAGCCCTCTAGTTTCAAAATAAACATGGAACATGGACAATATCTATTCGTCTATTGTGCTAGATGTTTCAAACATTAAACAAGACTTTGGCTTTTTAAAATTATGTATGAACTCCTTCTTGTAATGAAACATTGTCACCCTACCTACTATACGTACGGAAGAAGAATAGTATGATGACCAGTGTTTCCACTCAACTAAGTTGAAAATCCCAGATGGTCTTAGAAAAAATCCCTAAAAATCCCTCAAGTGTGGATGGAAGTATCACCTGAAAGTGAAGGAGCAGCATACCAAGATCCGCTACCGTACAACCGTTCATCATGTTATTTATGTTACTGACTACTCGGGTCGCGTGATAATGAGTTTTAATGGACTGGTGTGAACATCACACGACTTTCCTTCTCCCGTCATAAAAAGGTAACGAAAAAGTTATAGATATCAAAAAAGTATCAAAATAGACACCCATTATTTTTTAATTTGATGAAATAGGTACATGTTCTGAACTATTTTTTTGATTTATTTAACCCGTACGGCACAACAGGTGAAAAGTTACAAAATACGACCTATGTATCAAATCTCAAGTCTCTAGCTCTTATAGCTCAAGTCACACACGGACCAATGGTTAAAAATTGGTTTTTTAAAATCCTGGGACCCTAAAACGCAATAGTGGCATTGAAAACTGACTATCCAAAATTTTAGCCCATCACATTATTCTTTCCTTTCTATTACCTACATAGGGTAAGGAAAGTAAAAAGGTAGAAGGTACACCAATGAATTAGAAAAAGTTTAGTACAAGTAACTGGTGCACACATTGAATAATAAACCCATGTCTTCTGATCTTCTTTTTAATTAAAAATAAAAAACAATTTGTACAGAATTAAAAAAAAAAATGTATTTAAGTATAGCTTATACTTATTAGGTACACTACCTAGGTACAATAAAACAAATATTAAAAATAAGATAGGTAACTCAATAAAAAGGTAAAATCAAATAACTAGGAACTCAAAATAATAAAATTGAACAAAAATGAACTGGTGTGAGCACCACATGACTTTCCTTATCCCACAAAGGTAACTCAATAAAAATGTAAATTCAAATAACTAGGAACTCAAAATAATAAAAATGAACTGGTGTGAGCACCACACGACTTTCCTTATCCCACAAAGGTAACTCAATAAAAATGTAAATTCAAATAAAAAGGAACTCAATAAAAAGGTAAATTGAAATAAAAAGGAACTCAAACATAACATTAAACAAAAATGGGTAGCAACCAGTTGTAACATTACAGACAAAAAACATTACGCGAGTTTAAGATATTCAAGAAGTCTTGTAATGCTGTGCTACATTGTGAGGTTGTGATAGTATAATAACAAAAAGAAATACACATTTATTTACTATGGAGAAATGAAAAAAAAAATCATTTCTCTATGGAAAAATGAAAAGAAAATTCATTTCTCTCTACTGGCTGTGTCTACTTGCCTACTTGCTTTGGTGGATTAGACTGCACACCACTGTACCTGCTAAGTTAGCTCAGTGGTTAAGCATTCGCCTGGTAAGCAATAAGGGTGTGGGACTGTGGGTTCAATACCCAGCTAAGGCAGGTTTTTTTTCTTCATAATTAATTTGATATTTGACCACAGTAATAATGCTTTAGGGTTGGGTGGCAGTTCTTAGATCCCGACAATTCTTAAATATCCCATTCACTTCGAAAGTTCAAACAGTAGACCGAGTCTACTCTTCGATGACTACAAGAGATGAGAGATTATTAAATTTGAAAGAATGACAAAAAATCCCTCAATATCCCTCATCCCTGTTTTATCCCAGACTGACCCGAAAAATCCCTAAAAAGGGATAAAATCCCTTAAAGTGGAAACATTGGTATGATCTGTATTATGGTATAGTCAAAATGATGTAAAATTATAAACATGGCTGATCTTAGTCTTCTTTTTTCTTCTCTAGGTGAACAGAACATCAAGCAATTCCTTGCGCTTTCTTTTCCATACTTTCTTTCAGAAGAAACTTCTTTCTTCTCTCTATGAGTGATAAGAATATGCTTTCTGTCTGTGTTCGGATTATGATATGAAGAGCAAAATATAAATATTTATACCGACAAAGTTTTTCAGCGAGAAATAAAGACGCGCATTTCAAATTCACTCAAGTGCACTGCCTCGCTTTCGCTCTCTCTCTCTCTCTCTCTTTCACCTACTTAACTTACTCCTCCAGATTTTTCCTCTTTCTCATTTTTACTGTTCTCCATTATTCTTCTTTCTCTCTTATTTCTTATTTATTTCTCTTTCTATGTATTTCTCTTACTTTATTATTTTCTTCCTCTTCTTTTTTACTATCTTTCTTCAAATGGGTCTTCATTGTTATTGTCTCTCTCACACTCTATTTCCTTTCCTCTTTTTGCCATATTTATTTCTCTCTACGTATTCCTATTACTTCATATTTTCTGCTTCTTCTTTTTTCCTCTCTTTTTTCAAATACTCTTCATTTTTATTCTCTATCTTTCTCTCTCTCATACTCTTTTTCTTTTCCTCTTGTTCCACATTTATTTCTCTTTCTACGTATTCCTCATACTCTAGATTTTCTTCATATTTTTTTTCCTCCATTCCTCATTTCTTCAACATTATATCTACTCATCATTTTCGTCTCATCTTGTTTCCTGGTTTCACCTATTTGAACTCTATTTTCTTCTTTATAATTCTATATTCCATTTCTCCAAATTCTCGACATTTTTCTAATATTCTTTTTATCCTTTTTTTCCAGTCTGTTCATATGAACCACATATTTTCCTCTTACTTATTATTTCTTCTTTGAAACTCCCTTTCATCCAACTCTCTCTTTATTTCTTTCTTTTCTTTTCTCCTATCTCCTTCTCTCTCTCCCCAAGATAAGTTTCAAAGGAACAAAGTTTTGCTCAGTGTAAACACGGTAGAGAAGACAGGATAAATAATAATTTCTATCAAGTGTAAGATTTAAAATTCATATACAGTTGCACTTGATACACCGTGTAACTGATGGAACGCTGTATCCCCAGGGGGTTTGCACAATGAGATTCTCATCAACCTGTGTACATCTTTTTTGAAATTTTTTGACTGTACATGTTGGGGGGTAGTGGCGTTTTTTTGACTGTACTCGTACATCTTATTTTGAAAATTCTTTGACTGTACATCTGAGGGAGGTAGTGGCGTTCTTTGTCTGTACAATTGTACATGTTAGT
Organism: Bactericera cockerelli; assembly: GCA_024516035.1. Classification (NCBI taxonomy): domain Eukaryota; kingdom Metazoa; phylum Arthropoda; class Insecta; order Hemiptera; family Triozidae; genus Bactericera; species Bactericera cockerelli. Next base: position 21,999,993 of record CM044965.1, read on the forward strand.
GGTGTTCTTTCACTGTACAATTGTACATGTTAGTAGCGTTCTTTGACTGTACAATTGTACATGTTAGTGGTGTTCTTTGACTGTACAATTGTACATGTTAGTGGTGTTCTTTGACTGTACAATTGTACATGTTAGTGGTGTTCTTTGACTGTACAATTGTACATGTTAGTGGTGTTCTTTGACTGTACAATTGTACATGTTAGTGGTGTTCTTTGACTGTACAATTGTACATGTTAGTGGTGTTCTTTGACTGAACAATTGTACATGTTAGTGGCGTTCTTTAGCTGTACAATTGTACATGTTAGTGGTCTTCTTTAGCTGTACAATTGTACATGTTAGTGGCGTTCTTTAGCTGTACAATTGTACATGTTAGTAGCGTTTTTTGACTGCATTTGTGCTGACTGCAAAAGAAAAAGAAGAAGAAGAAAATGAACCGAATCAAATTACAGAGTACCTAGTAAACTAGGTACTCAGTAAACTAGTTTTAACCAGAATCGAGTAAGTACCTTTCTATTTTTCTCTCCCCATTTCACCTCCTAAGCTTTCATTCCCTCACTATAGGAAAGTTTGGTAGTAAGTTTCTTTCAAATAATTTGCACGGAGATTTTCAAACTAGAAACTAGTGTCGGATAAGAACAGGATGAAGTGTGAATATTAAGGAGATTATAAGAAGTAGTATGAATTATTATACGTAGTAGGGAAACATAGGGCAAAACGGTCCACTTCTTTTGAATCGATAAATACGTTTACACCGATATTGAAAACCGGTTTCAAAAAAAAAAAAAAAAAAAAAAACGTTACTGAATAATTCGAAACGTAAATGTTTAGGTGTACCTATTAGAAAAATAGTAATTTATTTTACATCAGTATTATTTATTTTTATTCTACCCTAGTTATATTATTTTACAGTAGGAGGGTGAAAATATTGAGAGAAGTAGATTGCGCTTTTAGTTGAATTAAGGTTTTGTCTTGGTTTTTTTTTTTGTTTTTAGTACCTAATACATATCTGACTTAATTTTACTTACAATACGTAGTAGTTTGAACTTCAAGTCAGTATTCCTAATTCTACATATATTAATTTCATGAACAATATTTTAAAAAAATAGTTAGGTCTTTCTAAACATTATAAGGTGTCCATTTTACCCCGTGTTTCCCTGTGAGTTAATATATTATGTAGGTTGTATAAATATAAAACATTGTAATGATTAGGATAAACACGAATGACGGATTTTGTGTACAATATTTATCTACATAAAGTAAGTATTAAGAATATTATAGTACTTTTATACGTTTACAGGGTGACATTAGTCTACTCCCTGCTTAAAGTCCCCCAGCCCGACAAGCGTAGATGTCTACAATCTATAATTTTATTATTGTTTTAAGTCTTTTTAAATAAATTATAGATATATTCATATTCTATAAAAATTCATTATAAATCTACTTTTTAAATAAAAACCATAACGAGAGAATTTCACTATTGTTCAAACAACTCAACCACTAAGGACCAAATTATGAAACAGGATTAAAGTTAAGATAATCCAGACACGCTCTCAAGTCGGAGTTTCAAGCAATCACATCACACTATAGCCCGAGTTGAGGGACAGTCTGGCTCATTTTAAGTTTAATCCTGTTTCATAATTCGGCCCTAAGTGTATGTATGGTTTATTTGTGGTGAAGCACAAAGCCTCTTCACAATTTTTGTGGGTAGTGCAGCATTACTGAGAGCATCCTTTACTTTTCGAATTATTCCATTACATTCACATCTTTTTACTCTGGTAATGGCGCCACTGGTCGTTACTCATACAAGTAACTACTCATTTTTCCTCACGCGGTATGAGTGGACCCCGAATAAAGGTATTTATCTGAGTATAGATCAGATAAATACCTGCCCCGCTGGGGATCGAACACAGGTCACCATGCGTGCAATGCCTAGCGCGCTAACTCACTCTGCCACGGTGACTAATTCGGCCCTAAGTGTTTCATTTTAGTTGACTCGCGGTTTGTAAGTATATTCCGCTCTCTAACGGACAATACGAATATTAACCGTCACTACAGTATAAGTATTTGAGCGTCTTCTGAATTGAGCTGTCAAGATTTCCATTAGTAATAATGGTACCACCCTGTATCTCGTCTAAAGTTACATCAAGGTTTTTCTCTGCATCCCTTTGGGACAAAAGACGCCAGATAACAAGAGGATAAGGTGGTAGAAGAGAGAGAGAGAGAGAGAGAGAGAGAAAGAGAGAGAGAGAAAGGGAGAGAGAGAGAGGGAGAGAGAGAGAGAGAAAATAGAGAGAGAGAGAAATAGAGAGAGAGAGAGAAGAGAAGGAGGTGGCGGAAGGATGAGAAAAAAAGGTAAAGAAAGAAGAGAAGAAAAGAGGGAAGAAAATGGAAGAGAGAGATTGAAGAAGGAAGAGAGAGATGGAAGAAGAAGGAAAAGAGAGATTGAAGAAAGAAGAGAGAGAAGGAAGAAGATGGAAGAGAGAGATTGAAGAAGGAAGATAGAGAAGGAAGAAGATGGAAGAGAGAGATTGAAGAAGGAAGATAGAGAAGGAAGAATTTGAATTTGAATTTGGTTTACTTTATTTATTTTTATATACATATTACATCACCTATAAGCTATACCTAGCAACTTCTGAGGTGATGGAAGAGAAAGATTCAAATGGAAGAGAAAGATTGAAGAAGGAAGAGAGAGAAGGAAGAAGATGGAAGAGAGAGATTGAAGATGGAAGAGAGAGATTGAAGAAGGAAGAGAGAGATTGAAGAAGGAAGAGAGAGATTGAAGAAGGAAGAGAGAGATTGAAGAAGGAAGAGAGAGATTGAAGAAGGAAGAGAGAGATTGAAGATGGAAGAGAGAGATTGAAGAAGGAAGAGAGAGAAGGAAGAAGATGGAAGAGAGAGATTGAAGAAGGAAGATAGAGAGAAGAAGGAAGAGAGAGAAGGGAGGAGGAAGAGAGAGGAGGGAGAAGGAAAAAGGAAGAGAGGGGAGGGCGAAGGAAGATGGAAGAGAGAGAGGGGAGAAGAAAGAGAGAGGGAAGAGAGAGGAGGGAAAGAATCTGAAGAATAATGTCGTGCTATTGGTTGACACACTTAGCAAGATTTTCTTTTATAAACTTCTTGCACATAATCATTTTTCAAACTTGAGGAAACTCATTTTTTACCCTGAGCTTGGTTCTTAAGAGATCTAGAGCAAGACCTTTGCCCCCGTGTGGATTGCAAGTACAATAAAGTGGTATTACAGTTATCTAATTTTAATATTTATAGCACTATTATTATTCAGTCCTTATTATTTTTCTCTGTCTCTTTCTCTCTCTTCCCTTCTTTCTCACCTTTTCTCTCTCTTTTTCTCACTTTCTCTTTCGTTCTATTTCTTTCTTTCTCTTTCTCTCTTTCTTTCTTTCTCTTCCTTTCTTTTTTTCTCTTCCTTTCTTTCTCTTTCTTCCTTTATTCCTCTTTCTTTCTTTCTATTTTTTTTTCTCTCTCTCTCTTTCTTTGTCTTTTCTCTCTCTCTCTTTCTTTCTCTCTCTCTTTCTTTCTTTCTCTCTTTCTCTTTCACTCCCTCCCAAGAGAGGGGGACTCTTCTTATCTCTCTCTCCCTCCCTCCATCTCTCTCTCCCCTCTCTCTTTCTTTCTTTCTCTCTCTCTCTCTCTTTCTTTCTCTCTCTCTCTTTCACTCCCTTCCAAGAGAGGGGGACTCTTTTATCTCTCCCTCCCTCCATATCTCTCTTTCTCTCTCCCTCCCTCCATCTCTCTCTTTCTCTCCACTCCCCCCCCTCTCTCTTGCTCCCCCCTTCTCTCTACCTTCTAATGTGTATCTCCTAATGTGCCTCTTTCTATAAGGATCTTAACCCTTATAGCACGGCCCCTTCATCCAAAATTTCAAGTAACCACTCCTTTCCGCTTGTAGAAGAAAATATTATTGCTCCCCCCGAGTTATAATTTTACAACAACATCCAAACCAGACCCGGAGGCTCCACTTTTTTTTGAAAACATGTCATAATGATAAGCAACTTCGGTATTAGTTTGATTGATAAGGTGGCGGACTCGTGACCTGGAGGCCGATGGTTTGATTCCCAAGCACGTCAAGTATTTAGTAAATCGAGTTTGAGTAGTTGCGATATCACGAGTTAGACATATTACATACACAAAAATGAATATTTTTTTTTAAATACACGACATTGCTTTATTTATTTATTATAATATATATTTTACTTCCGAGAAATTTCTAATATTACAAATCGGAAGTATTGTGTTCGTTTTTGTAAAAAAAAATATTTTTTTGCTCCGATTTCAATTTTTTTCATATTTCTGGACGTTTCATAACCTACTGAGTAAATTTGGTTTTGTGTCCGTCTGTCGGTCTGTCTGTCGGTCTGTTAAAACGATTCCTTGTAACGCGCAAATCTCGGAAACTACTCGACCGATTTTGATGAAATTTTGCACACATCTAGGAGACATTCTGTAGATGGTCCCATTTTAAATTCATCGAATTCATACCAGCGGTTCTGGGTGAAAGAGACCATGCGCCTGACCACTAACTTTTTACTTAAACGCTTATATCTCGTGAACGTATATACATATTATTGTTTTACATAGGTTATTTATATTTATTTTTAAATTAATTATAATTTGACTCTGATATTTAAGAAAATCCGAAATTTTGGACAAAAAAGTAAAAAAATAAGGACCATGACTTGCCGATACAGAATTTTTTGTGGAATTCAGAATGTAGATAAAACGATGTTCTACCATATAAAACAAATTTGAAAAAAATCGGTTGAGCCGTTTTGGAGATACAAGTAATTTTCTATAAAATCTCAAAATTGGCACGTGTTTACAATGTGAAGCAATCACGAGGAAGTATTGAGTCCATAATTGGCAGTGTTTTTTTTAATAACCATTAGTAGTGAAAACATTGTAATTTAGGTAGTACAGGGTCCGCCTGTTTGTGATTTAAATAAATAAATTAATCGTACATTTTACTTCCGATGTTTTTCTAATATTAGTTTTTGTAAAGTAATTCCAAAAGGACCATCCGCCACTAATCTGACCTAGCCGAGATTTTAATTATTTATGTGACACTCTCATAATTCGAACCCGCATCCCCTGGGGCCCACAGCGCGGGCGGTGCCGTCCATTTGTTTATTGCATTCTTGGCTTTCTTTCTCTTTCGACTCCCCGGAGACACCGGTACGTGCTGGTTGGGGTTGGAGGTTGGGGTTGGGGTTGGCGATTCTCGTCAATTATGTATCGAGGAAAAAGGAGTAAGTTGAAGCTATGTTTATACCCAAGCTGATTCTGTGCAAATATATCAAGGGTTGGGTGGAAGAGATTGCCATAGGCAATAACCCCGTCCTTTAGTTAGAACATATGTTTTTATACATATATTTTTTATTCATATTCATTTTTATTGTATAGATTGTTTTCATTTTTCTTTGTGAAAATAATTATTTTTTGTACTGTACATAATGTCCATTTATATCTAATAAAGTATAATAATAATAATAGATCTACATAGAGGTCGGTGTAATAACTAATACCTAATAACAATAATATCACCTTATTTAAATATTTATACTGCCCGCTTAGGACTATTAAGTCCCATTATTCCAGCAGTAAACCGACGTATTATTATGTGGTAAAAATCCCAAATGGAAGGAAAACTAGTCATGTCCCGGCTGGGCTGCGAACGCGCGACCTCTGGAACCTCTGGATTTCTCAGAGTGCCACCTTTACCACTGAGCTACCGGGACATAATTGGTGCTTCTCTTGTGGATGGGGTCCAAGTAAATATTGTTTAGACCAAAGACTCTGCGGGAAATATGCATACCGCGCAGAACCTTTATTTTTTAAGGATTTACACATTCTTTAAAAACAAATAGAATCGTTGGCGTTTGGAAGGGCATCCAGCCTTAAAAATGTGCCAAAACCAACCAAGCAACCACAACCATGAGGTTTAACAACGTCGACCCTGCTCAAGCGGGATAAGACAGAGTAGGAGAAAGAAGAAGACACATTCTTAAAAATAAATTTAAGGATTTTTAAGGATTTACACAACTCAGTACTTCTTACCACGATCCTTACCGAATCCAATCAGTCTCGAGTACCTATCTATGAATAGTTGAACGGTATGAATATAAAGTGGGTATGTCAGTAAAGGCATTCACATGTATATTGGTACCCATATTGTAAAGACTCGTTCAAGAGATGTTTGTAGAAGTGATTGGAAAAATCTCTTTAGAATATTGTTTACTATCAATTTCAACAGGGAAATTCTGTTTCTTAGGTAAATAAGAAGCTTTCCATGCAACAAGCTATTTGTTGGTGCACCTGGCATACATATACATAATTCTATTATTGATAGTAATACATTATATTTTAGATATTTTTTCTGATTTACTTTTCAATTTTTTTTTTTTGGAATTATATATTTCAAAGGTAAAATTTTTTTTCCAACTCACTACCGAGAGGAAGCGTGCCTTTATTTTAGATTGAACCTGAATTTATTTTATTCATTATATTTTTCTAGGAACATGAAAATATTATTCATATTGCTGGTTCCCTTCTGATAAGACGAGCCTTTGAGGCAAGAACTACCGTATCTACGAATAATTAAGTAGAAAAGAAAAGAAATGAGCAAGACTGTGGTTTTTGCTCATTAGTCAAGTGTTTCACGAGCTAGTATAGTAATCCAGGTATAGTAATAATAATAATAATATCGCCTTTTTATACTGCCCGATAAGGACTATTAAAGTCCCATTATTCCAGCAGTAAGCCCAAGACATATTATTATGTGGTAAAAATCCCAAATGGGAGGATAACTTGTCATGTCCCGGCTGGGTTTCGAACCCACGACCTCTGGAACTTCTGGATTCACAGAGTGCCGCCTTTACCACTGAGCTACCGGGACAGACGTAGGGATCCGTTGGTTCGAATCCCAACCAGTGCATGAATTTTTCCTCATTATTTTGAGATTTTGACCACATAATAATAAAACTCTGAGCGTTAGGTAGTAGAAAATAATTTGAGCATTAACCTCGCCTGGAGGTTACCTTCTACTAAAGAGTGTTATTATATTATCATTTATTAGTATTATTATTATCATTATTAAGGGTAAGTCTCAGATATTCCTATGCTAGAACTATAATTGAGGGAAAAGAAAAATAAATAAGGGATTTATTTCTACTCCTCCATGGGGCGAGGGAGAAAGGAGGGAATTTTTGTGCCGCTCCTGAGGGAGAGACAAGATGGGAGAAATTTTTCCTGTATAAAATATGCAACAATGTTGGCGAGGGAGAAATCTAGGAGAGAATGAGCTCATGGGGAGGGAGACATGGGTGGGAGAGGAACGAAGGGAGGGAAAAAAGAGGTATTTTTCCCAAGTGAGTTTCGTACCGTGGTGTAAAAATCCCTCCGTCCCAGAAGAAAATCTCTGAAGTCTAAAGCATGTTGATTGTAGATACAGTAGAACCTGGATATAAGAGAACTGGATATAAGAGAACTGGATATAAAAGAACTGGATATAAAAGAACTGGATATAAAAGAACCTGGATATAAAAGAACTGGGTATAAAAGAACTGGGTATAAAAGAACCTGCATATAAAAAAAACTGGATACAAAAGAACTGGACATAAAAGAACTGGATATAAGAGAACTGGATATAAAAGAACTGGATATAAGAGAACTGTATATAAAATAACTGGATATAAGAGAACTGGATATAAAAGAACTGGATGTAAGAGAACTGGATACAAAAGATCTGGATATAAGAGAACTGGATTTAAAAAAAACTGGATACAAAAGAACTGGACATAAAAGAACTGGATATAAGAGAAACCTGGATATACAAGAACTGAATATAAGAGAAGAATTTCTAGTTTAAATTTAGTAATTTACCTATCAGTAAAGGAAAATAGGCTGTTTATAAGAGAAAACTGGGTATAAGAGAAAAAAATTCGGGTCCCTTGAGTTCTCCTCAACTTTTACTGATGAGGGTTAGGAAGACTCCACTCCAACTAGTGAAATACTTATTGTTTTTCTCTAGCTCAACTTTTACTAATGAGGGTTAGAAAGAGTTCACTCCAACTAAGTATAGTACCTAAGAGTTAAATTTATTTTTTTCAGATCACCTTTTAATATTGTTGTAGTTGGAGTTAACTGGACCTAGGAAAATTCAATTCTGAGAAATGTTGCATTAAGAATTTTATTTTTAGTTGAAAAAAAAGAACGAGAGAAACTTTCGATTAACAATAAAGTTGAATTTGAAATTAGTTAACAGGTGTAAGAAATTAAAATAAAATCCTTTATTCTCAATTACAAAGTACAAATGTAGATTGTGAAAAAAAAGTATACTAGTGGGAAAAGGAAGGGAATATAGCAAGCCTTTTGAGATATTTTGTTTTGGAGAGATGCCAGATTTTTTTCCCACCAGGGTTTTGAAAAGCCTGGGAGAGATTCTAGATACCTAAAAGATACGTATCTAAAAAAAACCCTCACTTTTCTCTCTATTTATCTTTTGTCTCGTCCTTTATCTCTCTCACACAAAACATGTACATATAATATTATTTCCTTCCCTCCATCCCTCTCTTTGTCCTTCTCTCACCTGTATTTTCTTTCTCTCTCACACTATCTCCTCTTTTGTGCCTCTCATGTATTCTTTTCATTCAGCCAGCCTCCGTGGCCTAACGGTTGTGACTACTGCCCGTAGTCCAGAGATCCCGAGTTCGATCCCCGGTTGGAGCAGACCAAACACGTGAGGCTGGCATTTCTGGCTCTACCCAGACTGGGTTAACCTAACTTTATCAGAAAAAAATCGAAAATTTGGGCGAAATTAATATACAAAATCTATAAGTTAAGTCAGTGGTTAAGAGCATTGGTTGCTGACCCGGAGGTTGTGGGTTCGAATCCCGGGCGGAGTGGAAAATTCTAACAAAGTTTTTCCATTTCCGGAATGGCATGGATGTAAAGGTAAAGTGCCCTGAAGTAATGCGAAAGCGGTTCCGGGGCAAAACTACCTTTTTTTAAATAAAAAAAGTCTACCTTTTTTTAAATAAAAAAAGTCATTGCTTAGCATCGGTTTTCCCTATCTTACACAGTACGCAATCCGATACTTAGCGCCACCTAGATAGAAGTATTAAAAACAATTATTAATTCCGCCCTTAATCTTTTAACCTCGTGTCACATGCAACGTTGTCAGACGTATTATTAAAGTTGTTCCGTGTGTCTGCTCAACACGAAGAGAAGTAAACTTGACAACACTGGTGACATCACGGAATATAATAATGGTATTTACACTTTTATCTTATTTACTCTACACTCGGGTTGGCAAACATTCAACTCAGTTCAAGCCCCAGTACCATCCGTCAAATATTCCTGTAAACAGATCTGTGTGGGTAAACAGTCCCAGGATGTGCTACTAGAAGGGTGATGTAGGGTAATATGGGGTGAGAGTGGAAACTAACACGGTAAAATAGGATACTTTTAATTTATGCTTTATTGACGGGTCAAGCCCAATGTACATTGATTACATAGAACAAACATTACATTAAACATGGGTAAACTCCGTTAATTTGTAAAAAAAAGAACAATATAAAATTAATACAAATAAGAAAACAAAATAATAAAATTTAAGAAGACAAGATAGTTAGTTATCATATTTGTGTTGATCACAATCGTGATATCTATACTCAAACTCGCTTTACTAAAATTGTACTTAACTTTGGACTTGAACCACCGACCTCCAGGTTACAAGTCCGCCGTCTTATTGATCAACCTATACTGAGCTCGGTAAAATAGGATAGTTGAGTGGATGTACTCAAATAAATACAAACCTTTAGGATTCAACGTCTTTTCAACTGCAAAGGTCATTGCCAAATTTGCTACCCATATTAACCTCACCCAGCCTGGGTTGGGCCGAGAATAGCCGCATCACGAACCCTCGTAATTTAAAAAGTCACCCATTCAAATGTTAACCTTGCTTAATTTCAGTAGATAGGGTATCATGGGGTGAGTTTGGACACAGATTATCATTTTCATCATTCCATAATAATCAGCTGAGTGTATCACTTTAATAATTATCCGTGATAACATTGTCATATTTGTAGTCACTAGGATAAAGATAGATAGCGTATTATGGGGTGAGTGTGGACACAGGTATCATTTTCCATAATAATGAGCTGAGCGTATCACTACAATGTACATGATAACATTGTCATATTTGTTGTCACTATAATAAAGGTAGGTAGGGAATCATGGGCTAAGTGTGGACGCAGGTATCATTTTTATTATTCCAGAATAATCAGCTGATCAGTGAGCGTATCCATGATAACACTGTCATATTTGCTGTCACTAGGATAAAGGTAGGTAGGGTGGCATGGGGTGAGTGTGGACACAGGTACCATTTTCCATAATAATGAGCTGAGCGTATCACTACAATCTATGTTTACATTGTCACATTTGTAGTCACTAGGATAAAGGTAGGTAGGGTGGCATGGGGTGAGTGTGGACACAGGTATCATTTTCCATAATAATGAGCTGAGCGTATCACTACAATCTATGTTTACATTGTCACATTTGTAGTCACTAGGATAAAGGTAGGTAGGGTGGCATGGGGTGAGTGTGGACAAGGGTATCATTTTCCATAATAATGAGCTGAGCGTATCACTACAATCCATGTTTACATTGTCACATTTGTAGTCACTAGGATAAAGGTAGGTAGGGTGGCATGGGGTGAGTGTGGACAAGGGTATCATTTTCCATAATAATGAGCTGAGCGTATCACTACAATCCATGTTTACATTGTCACATTTGTAGTCACTAGGATAAAGGTAGGTAGGGTGGCATGGGGTGAGTGTGGACAAGGGTATCATTTTCCATAATAATGAGCTGAGCGTATCTCTACAATATCCATGATAACATTGTCATATTTGTTGTCACTAGGATAAAGGTAGGTAGGGTGGCATGGGGTGAGTGTGGACACAGGTATCATTTTCCATAATAATCAGCTGAGGGTATCACTACAATATCCATGATAACATTGTCATATTTGTAATCACTAAGATAAAGGTAGGTAGGGTGACATGGGGTGAGTGTGGACACAGGTATCATTTTCCATAATAATGAGCTGAGCGTATCACTAGAATCCATGTTTACATTGGAGCGCGGTGACACAACGAGCACTCCTATATCTTGTTTACATTGGGATGAAGTGTTTACTTTCCAGCGCTCTGAATTTTTTATACGCAGGTGACAGAGAGGTGACAACCTTACTTTGTTACTATCAGCATTCTGATAAAGGGAGTAAGGACCGATAATAGAAAGATGACAGTTAAAGATAAAGGGTCGGGTGGAAGAGATTGCCACAGGCAATAACCCTCCCTTTAGGTGGGACATTTCTCTTTTTTTTCTTTCTTGTATATTTGTTTAATCTTTTTGTTTTTATTTATATTTCATTGTATTCTACTGTAATATTTTTTGTTCTACCTAATAAAGCTTAAAAATAAAATTAAAAAAAAAGGGAGGGATAGAATGATAAAGAAATAGGGAGGAAAATATACGTGAGAGAGAGACAGAAATAGAAACTTAGCGAGAGAAAGAGAATGATACAGCCAGCGTCGATGAAAGCACCGGTTTCTCGAAGTTAAGCACTGAAGTTAAGCAACGTCCAGCGAGGTGACCGCTTCGTGATGCTGGCATTCCGGTCTAACTCAGGCTGGGTGAGGTTCATGTGGGTAGTAGATTTGTGAGTTTCCTGCGAATGGAGGGTAAAACCCGCGTCGAGTATGACCAATTTAGATGGGTATTTTACAGCCATTTTTTATTTCATAGCATTATTATTGTTATTAGTCAACACAAAATTCACAAGGAGGGAAGGAGGGGGAGAAGGAGTTGTTTATACATAATTTATAAGAAGGTTGCCGAAGGGGGTTATATATAGGTACATAAATTACAGGTAAGGCGAATGGTATTCATATACATAAGTCACAGGTAAGGTAGGGGGAGTAAATACATAATTTACAGGTAAGGGGGGTGGTATTCATATACATAAGTCATGGGTAGGGGGGAGGGGTGGGAGGAGGTATATGTATACAGAAGTTACGAAGTTTTCGCAACGTCCAAGTTGACCAAGGAAAGAACAGAACACAAACACTGACAGCCATGCGGCAGTGGTGATGTATATGTATTTACCGACTACCCCTGAGGTAATGAACTACATATGTATACTGAGGAACTACACCGATTTTAGGTGCTTGATCGATAAGGCGGGACCTGTAATCTGGAGGTCGGTGGTTCTCTACCTGGATTAACAGACTAGCGCGTTAACCACTTGACTACCAATGAACTACAGAACCGAACACAATACTTCCGATTTCTAATATTAGAGATTTATCGGAAGTAATCATATTAGGCAAGTTTGAGTAGTAGTGATATCTCTATTACGATTAACACAAATACGTATAATAACTTTAACTTACTGAAGAATTACGATCCCAGTACCGGAACATTCGTCGATAAGCTCCGTGGTGTAACAGTTATGACTACTGCCCGTGGTCCAGAGACCCTGGGTTCGGTACTCGGTGGACCCCAATTATTGATTCAAGGAAACCACACAGGTACATGAATCAATCAAAGAGGTACATTTTTGGAAGCACTGCCAAAACGGTAACAAATAGTCAAAATGTTATTCGAGTAGCCCCCTCCCTACCCCACCCCTTGAACCCGGAATCGACTACAATACACGAAAAAGTCATCAGTAGCCAATTCCAGAAACACTCTCCAACTACCCACATTAACCTCACCCAGCCTGGGTAGGGCCCCTGATATGCCAGCCTCACATGTTTGGAGAGAACAGAAATTTCTTCGAAAAGTCTGCTCCAACCGGAGATCGAAGTCGGGATCTCTGGACTACGGGCAGTAGTCACAACCGTTAAGCCACGGAGGCTGGTCGACATATACAAAAATATAGACACATACAAACATACAAAGACAATAAAATAAATTTTAAATACACCTTTTCTAAATCCTACCGACCACCAAGTTTTCCACCCTATCTCCATTTTCCGCTTATCTCTAACATAAAGGCTATAACGCCTATCAAGGGGTTTTAAGCAGTGGAGATGCAATGAGAGAGAGAGAAGGAGAGAGAGGACGAGAGAGAGGGAAGGAGAGAGAGGGAAGGAGAGAGAGGAAAGGACAGAGAGAGGGCGAGAGAGAGAGAGAGATAGAGAGAGAAGGCTGGATTGGGATTGAGGAAGAAGGAGAAAGAGGGAAAAGTCGGGAGAGAGAAAGCGAGGACAATAATAAAATACACTGCCAATTATGGACACAATACTTCCTCGTGATTGTTTCACATTGTTAACACGTGCCAATTTTGAGATTTTATACTAAATTACTTGTATCTCCAAAACGACTGAACCGATTTTCTTCAAATTTGTTTTATATGGTAGAAAACCGTTTTTTCTACATTCTATATTCCACAAAAAATTCTGTATCGGCAAGTCGTGGTCCTTATTTTTTGACTTTTTTGTCCAAAATTTTGGATTTTCTTAAATATTAGAGTCTAATTATAATTAATTAAAAAATAAATATAAATATCCTATGTAAAACAATAATATGCATATACATACAAAATTTCATTAAAATCGGGTGTACCGTTCACGAGATATAAGCATTTAAGTAAAAAGTTAGTGGTAAGGCGCATGGTCTCTTTCACCCAGAACCGCTAGTACGAATTCGATGAATTTAAAATGGGACCATCTACAGAATGTCTCCTAGATGTGTGCAACATTTCATCAAAATCCGTCGAGTAGTTTCCGAGATTTGCGCGTTACAAGGAATCGTTTTAACAGACCGACGGATCGACGGACCGACAGACCGACAGACGGACACAAAACCAAATTTGCTCAGGAGGTTATGAAACGTCCAGAAATATGAAAAAAATTGAAATCGGAGCAAAAAAAATATTTTTTTTTACAAAAACGAACACAATACTTCCGATTTCTAATATTAGAAATTTCTCGGAAGTAAAAATCTTGAGGGAGAGCGATTGAGTGAAAGAGGGAGGGCGGTAAATGGTTGTGTGAGAGAGAGAGAGAGAGAGAGAGAGAGAGAGAGAGAAGAGAGAGATAGAGAGAGAGATAGAGGGATTGTCGGGAGAGAGAAAGCGAGGACCCTAATAAAAAATCTTATCTCTTCGCTTGGTCACCTTTTCATTTCAGATTTGCAAACTTAGTTTTTAGGGAGAAAATTGAAATAGGAAGATGTAGTATCTTTACTTCATCTTCCTGATATATAGGAAGATGTAGTATCTTTCTATTTCATATTATGATGATAATAGGAAATAAATATTATTATAATAACCATGACACCGTGTTGAGGCCAGCCTGTTGGCGAAAACGTTTGAGATACTGATTGGAGACTCATGGCGGTTAAGTTGATAACTAGACTAGCGCATTGACCACTTGACCGCACCTGGACCACCAATACATGAAACAATATTCATGAAGTAGTGGTCATGATTTTTTTGTGGTTCTGAGAATAATATTATAGTAATAATAATAAATCATTTGTTTTATTTTTCTTTCTTTGTGTACAGAGGACCCATCCTTAGCCATTTCTTTTTGGATTCTAAGATTTTAAAAAAAAGTTTAACTTTAGAAAAATTGATGACAGGGGAGAGAGAGAGAGAGAAAGAGAGAGAGAGAGAGAAAGAGAGAGAGAGAGAGAAAGAGAGAGAGAGAAAGAAAAGGTAGAAAGAAAACGTCAGGAAACACCAAACAAAGGCGTGTTAGCTATTACATTGTATTACAATACAAAACAAGAAGAAAAATCAGTTAAAAGGTCTGAAAAAGTCACATAGGTGGCGTAATCACAGATAAGAAGGGGAGAGAAAGAAAAAGAGGGAAAGAGAGAGGGAATCATAGATAAAGTGTAAAAGAGAGAGAGAGACAGACGGAGTGAGAGAGAGAGAGAGAGAGAGATGAAAAAGAGAGGGAGAGAAAGAGAAAAATGGAGACAGACGGAGGGAAAGAGAGAAAAAGATAGACAGATGGAGGGAAAGAGGAAGAGGGAGAGAGAGAGAGAGAGAGAAAGAAGGAGTGAATAAGAGAGAAAGATAGATAAAAAAAACCGGATACTGGAAAAAAAGGGGGGTGGTTATAAGAAGATAGAAAACTTTTGCAATACTATTTTATCTATTCGCATTTTTTCCTTCGCAAATCCTCTCTCTTAATTTCAGATTTATTGCTTCAAATACCGCCACTTTATCTTATTCGACTGACCTGGAAGCTCCCTCTACTACCCTGTGGCCCACATAGACAGCGGTTTGTGAAGCCAACCACGGCTTAAGGGAACTTTTACTTCGTCCATAGAAAGCCATTTGACCCATTTCTACACTTTCATAGTGTCAGAGTGACTAGAAGAAAAGTTAATATTTACACTGAGATTCTCATTATTAGTTTAAAAAGAATCAACTGTATAAAACTATGTATACTTCAGGTAGTTACCGATCTCAGTACCTTGATCGACTGTTTCTGGTATAAGTGCACTGTTAGTCAAGTGGTTAACATGCTAGTCTAGTTATCCAGGTAGCGTAGGGATCCGTTCGTTCGAATCCCACCCAGTGCATGAATTTTACTTCATTAATTTGAGTACATGACCACATAATAATAAGACTCTAAGGGTTAGGTGGTAGAAAATGCTTTGAAGAAATGGTGGTTGAAAATGCTTTGAAGAGTGTTATTATTATATCGATAGTGAATCAATAGGTCTTTCTCAGATTTTATGAGCCCCGTGAAATACGCTGATTATGCAATGTACAATGATTAATTAGAATTCATCCGACTAAAAACTGACATACATTACATAATTTGGTAGAAACATCGTCTTAACTTATATCTCAATGGGTAATAAATCCGTCCCATAACAATCAACGCCCCATAACGTGCACAGGTAGTCAAGTGGTTAACGCACAAGTCTGGTAATCCAGGTAGCTTAGGGATCCGTAGGTTCGAATTCCACCGTGCATTACTTTTTTCTCATTATTTGAATTTGTGACCACATGGCAATACCTCAATGGAAATGAAGCGAGTGACATGCCTCAATGGCAACTTTCTGTACCCATTTAATAAGTAGATACTTGTTGTTTAAAACTCTCATTAGGGCTTATATAATAATAATATGTAATTATATAATATATGTTGTATTGTGTTATGTGTAGGTATTTTCAAAAAATAAACGTCATGATATAAGTCATATTTCACAAAAAATGTAAATTATGAGTCATTTTTTACGAAAAATAAGCGTCCTATTAAATTTGACAAGCTCTGGTAATTAGTGAAATTTTTAGAAGGAGGCAGAAGTATATTTTCAACATTTTTTGTTGTTGTTGAAATCAGCAGATTTCAAATTGTACCAGACATAGGGTTGACCCTGTATTACACCACTAATGACTCACATGCTTCCAGTTAGCATACTGCTCCTTCATCTATGCATCACGCTTGACAGCCAGAAAGCCGTGAGCAAGGGAATTCCATTATAAATTTTAATTCCAGGTATTTGAAATGCGAAATTTCCCAACCTCTTAATTTCTCCTTTCTGTTTAGGCTCAAATTCGGAGTACACGAGTTTACTAGGTAGAGGTAGTCCCTAGAACGGGTTCTCAGTAGAGTATGTACACGTGGTAGTCAAAGATAGTTGCTGTACTTATTGCATTTTTTGGGGGGTTAACGTCAAGTTAAGTAGTTAACGCGCTAGTCTGGTGATCCAGGTAGCGTTAGAATCCGTTGGTTTGAATTCCACCCAGTGCATGAATTTATCCTCATTCTCGAGTTCATGACCACATAGAAATAAGACTCTGAGGTTTAGGTGGTAGAAAATGCTTTGAGTATCAACCTAGGCTGGTGGTTACCTTCCACTAAATAGTGTTATTATTATTAAAGTATTTATTATAAGGATTTTTCTGAAAATACTACAACCCGGTCAAATAATGGACGTCGCTTTGAATTACGTGATCATATCTTAATGGGGGTTTTACCCTCCAATCGCTGGAAATTCACAAATCAGCTAGTCAAATTTACCTCACCCAACCTAAGTTGGACCGAAAATAGCTAGCATCACGAGGGTTCGAATTTGAATGGTCGTCCATCTAAGTCCTAACCTAGCTGGACGTTGCTTATCTTCAGTGAAGGAATGAGAAGTACTGAATGTGCCATCAACGCGACGCTGGCTCCAAAATATTTTCGATAATATTTTTTTTTTTTTAATTGAAATCAGAGCAAAAATATTTTTTTTTTTTGTAGAAAAGAACATAATACTTCCAATTTCTATTATTAGAAAAAATTTCGGAAGTAATTGAGCAAAAAAATAACAGAGTATGTATAAAAATACCGTCATAACAGAATTCAGCACTAATCAGTTGATTAGATTTATTTAACACTCTGTTTAAATGGCATTGACAATAATTATTTGAAGCTCAAAACGAAATATACTGCTCATTACAAAAGGTAATAATTATAATAATAATAAAATGATAATGTTAAGCTATGTTTATACAAGATAAGTATGATAAATACTTATACTATTTATATTCAGGACATTATGAAGTGTATAATGTACGTATTTATATTTAATGTACTAAGCACACTTTGTTGAAACTTCTTCTGAAAATCCAAGAGTAAGGAAGGATAAAAGGAAGGAAAGATGGAGAGAGAGAAAGAGCGAGAGAGAGAGAGAGAGAGAGAGAGAGAGAGAGAGAGAGAGAGAGAGGAAGGAAGGGAGGTAAAATCTTTTAATTTGAGGTTAGCGCGAAAATATTTCAACATATTTCGTATTTTCGCGACGTAAACCTCTTTGTACAGGGTTCGCAAGCTCAAATTCAGCAATATCGAATATACGAGTATATTTAAATATATAAAATAAAATACACGAATATATATAGGTAATAATAATAAAATTAAATACATCTACGTTTACACTCGCACCTGGATATAAGAGAACTGGATATTGGCTTGGCGGAGCCGGTGTAGGTATATAAATAGAAGTAGTAGGTACATAAATAGAAGTCGTAGGTACATTTCACATAAATAGAAGTAGGAGGTACATTAATAGAATTGAATGGGTGAGTAGAAGAACCAGGAATGTCAAAAATCGATTTTTTTTTTCTTCGTAGAATAAGAAAGAATGTACTCTTTTCTATCATCTCTGTGAATATGAAGGAGAAATACCCCTTAAAAGTATATTTTTTTTCGATTTTAAAGTGGGGGAAGCGGAAAAAAAAATCTGATGTAATCCAAGGAATGTAACAAAATCACTGACCATTTTTGCTAGAGGTATTAGTACCTAGTTGTGAGAATCTTGTCGAATAATAAGGAATGTAAATTTTCATTTTATTATACTCATTAGCATCAGGAAAGCAAAAATAAGACAAATCTTATTTTTGCTTTCCTGAAAAGTCGATTTTTGACATTCCTGGTTCTTCTACTCACCCATTCAATTATATTTCGATCTCCATATAATTATAATTATTATTATACAACCTGAGCAGTTTATGAAATTAAAATTTCACAAAAAAAAGCAAAAACTCAGATACATTTTCAAGAAGAAAATGTCACTAGAGCAGAGACCTAGGAGATTTGTGAGACCTAGGAGATTTTTTTTTTTTTTACCGACCTCAGTAGCTTGATCGATGAGGCGGCGGACTTGTAACCTAGAATGCCAAAGGCATTATCACCACCCTTGATCAAACTTTGTTTATATTTCATTAATTATACCTTTTGACTGTACCTGTATATAAAAAATTGTGAATAAAGATTGATCTAAATTGTTGAATAATAACCTAGAGTTCGGTGGTTCAAGTCCCGAATTCAACGTAGATTTAATAAAACGAGTTTGAGTAGTTGTGATATCACGAAAATGAATAACAGAAATCTGATAACAGGAACTTCATAATAAGTAGGTACCTATATATTTTATGACATATCTTTTATAAGTCACCACTGGTTTTCTGATTCATTTTCATTCCTATTACATTGATCCATTTCCATCGTCTCTACTATTTCAGCGTAGATTTAGTAAAACGAGTTTGAGTAGTTGTGATATCACGAAAGTGATTAACACACAAGTATGATAACTTTTTTAAACTAAAAGATTTTGTTGGACCCAGTACAGTATTCTTACTTATGTCTTAGTTTGTTATTCAAGCTCTCACTTTGGTTGCACTTCGGCACTTTTGACGTGAGCTATAGAAAGCGACCTACAAAAGTAAAGAGTATTAAAGTATGGAAAAAAATATGAAAGATGATGGAGAATATGGTTTCAGAGAGTAGGGGGAGAGAGGGGAGAGAGAAAGAGAGGGTGAGGGTGAGAAAGAGAGAGAGAGAAGAGAGTGAAAGAGAGAGAGAGTGAGAGAGAGAGGGTGACCGAGAGAGAGACGTTAATAGAGAGAGAGAGAGAGAGGGTGAGAGAGAGGGAGAGAGAGAGTGAGAGAGAGGGAGAGAGAGATGAAGAGAGAGAGTGAGCGAGAGGGAGAGAAATAGGGAAAGAGAGATGGTGAGAGAGAGAGGGTGAAAGAGAGAGATGGAGGGAGAGAAACAGAGGGAGAGAAGAAGGGAGGGAGAGTCAGAGAAATAGAGGGAGAGATTGAGGATAAAGTGTGAAAGAGGGAGAGGTAAAACACAAAGAATTGGAAAGAGACTGAGAGAAAGAGAGAGGAGGTAAAACCGGATAAGGGGTTAGAGAGAGAGAAAAAAAGAGAGGGAGTGGGGAGAAAACTTCCATTAAACTCAATAACTAACTTTATATCCAAAATTCATGCTCAAATTTTCAATACCCTTCTTTTTTGACTAACCTATAATAATAATAATTTATAATAACCTAGCTATTAACCCGTACTTCGTTACAATGAAAAAAAAAAACATGTTTTGTTGTTTGTGAGGTATGTAAAATCACTTCCATTCCAAAATTCAAGTGTCTTACCGTTCACGAGATAATATATCGTGTTCACACACGGACACACGCACGGTCCAGTGGCAGAAAACAGCCGGTTTCAACCAAAAGTTTCGTGGTTCGTCTGGTGTATAAAATAATTTTCCATACCAAATTTCAAGTATCTAGCTCTTACCGTTCTCGAGATATCGAGTTCACACACACACAGACAGGCACACGGACGCATGGACCAGAGACAGAAAACAACTTGGTATCCTAAGGCCACGATTCGTCCAGAAATGTGAAATACTGGATACTTCAAATTTTTGACAAATACAATACTTACCTTTAGGAACCGACCTCAGTAGCTTGATCGATAAGGCGGCGGACTTGTAACCTGGAGTTCAGTGGTTCAAGTCCCGGTTTCAGCGTAGATTTAGTAAAGCGAGTTTGAATAGTTATGATATCACGAAAGAAAATGCCAAAGGCATTATCACCACCCTTGATCAAACATTGTTTACCTTTCATTAAATTAATGAAATTAATTACCTTTTCATACCTGTCTATAAAAAATTGATAAATAAAGATTGATCAAATTGTTGAATAATTAACACAAATATGATAACTTACGTTCTTTTAGGATAAGGAAAGTTAAAAAAATAGGACTTTTTTCAGATATCCGAAAAGCGAGTCAGCCAAAGCATCTCGAAGCTTCTTTTCGCGAGCTCGCGAGATTGATCCCGATGTTCGTACATTTTTAATCCAGGTGTTTCATCATTTTTAAGTAGAAGGATGTGTAGACCTATACATCGGGGAGAATTGGGTGGAGATGTGTTGAGTAAACAGGTATATCATAAAGGTAACAGTGTTTGCTTACCTTTATGATATACCTGTTTAGTGTTTACCTACATAATATGTACATTGTACATGTATATAATATATAAGACTAGCCGTTTGCCCGTGCTTTGCAACGGGACTAAATTTCAAATTTACTAAGGCATGACCGTACTGCTGGACAGCAATGCCTTTTTGAACTTTTTATAATTTTTCTGGACAAAGCCATGATGGTTTTGGGGGGGTCAATTCTGAGACATTTTTCGCTATCTCTTACCGTTTTGGCTAAACAACTCCGGACAAACAAACAAACATAGGTAGGTAGGTAGGTAGTCCTTTTTTCTGTTTTATATATATAGAGATGGTGGGAGATAGAACACAGGTGTGCAACGTCTCTTTCTCTCTTTTCAACCGGCCTCAGTAGCTCGAGGTTCAAGTCCCAATTTTACAGCGTAGATTTAGTAAAGCGAGTTTGAGTAGTTGTGATATCACGAAAGTGATTAACACAAATATGATAACTTTCTCGCTTTTTTCTCTCTTCTTTTAGGTCTCATTTTCTTCTCCCTCTCTCTACCTCTCATTCGTAACCTCTTATATCTCCTCTTACTCCTCTCCAATATTACTTTATCTCAACTTAATACTTCTGAAACTATGTATACAGGTACATATGTATGTATATCTGTACTGTATACCAATGTGTAATCATATCGCCTTATTTATACTGCTCGAATAGGACTATTGTGTCTCATTATTCCAGCAGTAAGCCCAAGACGTATTATCCTGCGGTCAAAATGAGGAATAGGGGTAAATTGACCACTCGCCGGGGTAAATAACCCGGTCAAGGCAGCGGTCTGGTAATCCAGAAGTCGCGGGTTCGAAACCCAGCCGGAACATGACAAGTTATCCTATTATTTGGGATTTAGGACATTACATCTTGGGCTTACGGCTGGAATAATGGGACTTATTAGTCCAAGTCGAACGCTTTGGCCAGTATGAATAAGGTGATATTGTTTTTTTTTTTATATAAGACAAAATAACAGTGGGAAAGATAATCTTACGGGAAAGAAGACAAAGAAGATGTATTTAACTCCGTCCAGAAAGAAGTTTAAAGGAAAAAATGGTTATGAAACGGACGGTGTCAAGTTGAATTACGAAGGAAATGCAGAGAAAAAGAAAAATGGAGAAAGGTTAAAAGGAGAAAAAGAAGAGTAATGAGATTATTAAACATATTATTATTATTACTATAGTGCTTGTGAAGGCGGGGAAATTTCTAGAAGAAAAATGGAGAGGAAATGAGGACATAAGAATAATATTGTAATGAAAAGAAGGAAATTTCTTTGGGAGAAAGATGTACGGCGCCTGAGTCCTTTTGTAAATTCTCAACATGTTAGGGCCAAATTATAAAACAGGATTAGTTAATTTCAGTGGACACTATTCTTAACTTTCACCTTCGGTTTTACGTCGCTTTTAACGGCTTGGTCATATCACGCCGGGGGTGTTACCCTCCATTCGCAGGAAACTCACAAACCTACTACCCACATTAAGCTCACCCAGCCTGGTTGGGCTGGAATGACAGCATCTGGAAGCCTTTTCCTCGCTGGACGTTTTGCTCAATTTTGAAGGTCCTACGATTCCTACGAGAATCGGTGCATTCAACGCGCCATCGACGCTAGCCAAGACGGGCTGATGTGACAGCAATTTTCTCATTAACACAATCATGATAACTTTTCAGTAAGCTGATAAAATATTTTCAGGCCAAAAGACCATAAAATAAACCATAATCGGACTAAGCAACCTTCACAGGGGTGACGCGATGACGTTAGGAAAAACACCTAGCCCTAAAGTGTGGAAGTAGGAGTGTCAGAACCAACCAACCCCATGAGGAGATTGAACAAAGCCAACCAGTAACTGGTAGGTTTGTGAAAAGGCAAAGCGAAAAATTAACATCCTTTTTTTAACTAAACAAAGTTGTCTTCTTTAAGATTATTGTTTCACAGACTTTTTTATTTCGTAGCCATTAAACAGGAGCTTCTGTATTATGTGGTCTGTGTTGTATCTTGCCATTTAACCATCCCATAGTATGCCTCTCCTCTGATGGGCGAGTAGTGACACGATACTTCTCATTTCGGTGCTGGGTCAACACGAGCGCACCGGAAGGTATCCTTTACCAACAACTGAAATCCTTGTCTACAATTATACGTGGGTAGTTTCCCAATCAAATTTTATACCTACATATATACAGATGAATTCACTCAAGAATTAAACCATTACGTAAAGTGCTAGTATTTCCTTGTTTTCCTTGAAAGGTAAGCGTGTATTGCATAGGTATATAATATTATGTATGTATGCATGACCCTTACATTTCTGAGAAAGCAACCCTTAACACCCGGGAGCTACTCGGTAAATAGGGACGATATATCTGCTCTTCTTTACAATGAATGGATGGCCGCTATTTCCGGGGTATACACCGAGTCCTTCGAAACAAATAGCCCCTTCATTTTCCTGCTAAGAGCGCCTTCATTTTCCTGTTTATCCTCAGAGATCCTAAGGATATTGGTAAACCCCGGCAGTATATTTATTATATCATTCAATTTTCGCCCATCCCCAATATCCATTTGTAAACTTCTCTCTCTCTCCTTCTTTATTTCTCTCTTTCTTTCTTTGGTTCTCTCTCTCTCTCTTTGTCTATTTCTTGCTTTCTTTCACTCTCTCTCTCTCTCTTTCTCATTCTTGATTTCTTTCTCTACCTCTATATTTATCTTTCTTTATGTCTCTCTCTCCCTTTTTCTTTCTTTCTCTCTCTTTCTCTTTCTTGCTTTCTTTCTCTCTCTCTCTCTCTCTCTCTCTCTCTTTCTCTTTCTTGCTTTCTTTCTCTATCTCTTTTTTATTTCTTTCTCTCTCTTTCTCTTTCTTGCTTTCTTTCTCTATCTCTTTTTTATTTCTTTCTCTCTCTTTCTCTTTATTGCTTTCTCTCTCTCTCTCTCTCTCTCTCTTTATCTTTTCCTTATCCCTTTCTTCTGAATATTATATTCCTTTTTCTTCTTCCTTACTGATCCTTTACTCTCTCGATCTCTTTCACAAACATTCTCTCTCTTTCTTTATCTCTCTAACCTCCTCAATACATACTGTCAATCATTTCTAAACGAGGAAAATAAAAATAAGTTAAAAATTAAAATCAAAGAAAATATACTGTCAAAAAGACATATTTTACAATAATTTATGTTGCTGTTGTTATGATTGTGCTATGTTGCTGTTGTTGTAGCAGTAAGGGTAAAAGTACAACTGGAAATATTGTTAGCTAATATAGAGAAATTTGATGCTAATATAGAAAAAAGCTTACTTAAAGAAATTTGGTAAATAACCTACTGTGTAACAATTGAATACCACTGATTAGTATAATGTTTACAATTTGTATAATTTTTTTTTTTTAAAGTAGCGTTACGAGTTGCTGTGAGAGAACATCTCCAAAAAAAGTTAGACTTAGCTTAGGAGATTATTATTATTGTACCTCTAAAATTGTAAAAATAAATATAAAATATTCAATTAAATTCAATTCAATTCTCACCTACTTTTTCTCTCCCTTCTCACTTTTCCTTACTTAATCTCTCTCTCTCTTTCTTTCTCTCTCTCTCTCTCTCTATCTCTCTCTCTATCTCTCTCTCTCTCTCTCTCTCTCTTTCTTTCCCCCTCACTCACCCTCCTACAAACTTCTTATCTTCTACAACCCACTAGCAACATTCCGTCTTCTTCCTGTTAACATCCGGCTTTCCGGCAACACCGCCAACAAATGACTTATGTTGGGTGGTTAGCAACCATGGAGCTATGTGGCATATTCCAAATATTAATACATACAAACATTTTCCCATCTACCAGGCGTGTGTGTGCCCGTATATTGAACAATATACGGGCATATTTACCCTGTACTAACTAATTATAATATATATTATAATGGTAATAATGCTTTTTCTTTTTGTTATTATGTCACAATTTTAGTGGGTAGCGCAGAATCATAGGAATTTACCACTTTAATTTACAATATCTTGTATTATTTTTTTTTGCCTAAGATTCTGCCACTGGTCGCTGCTTCACATTAAAGCAGCTACTCATTTTTCCTCACGAGGTATGAGTGGACCCCGAACATCCAAGTACAGAGCAGAAAAAATCCTCCCCCGCTGGGAATCGAACCCAGGTCACCATGTGTGCAATGCCTAGCGCGCTAACTCGCTCTGCCACAGTGACTACTTCCAAATATTAATACATATGCCAAATATTAATACATACAAACATTTCCCACATCTATCAGGCGTGTATGAGCCCGGGAACCCAGTGAGTCCAACATTTTGGCAAGAATTATGAAACAGGATTAGTTATATTTATTTATTTGAACAATATACGGGCATATTTACCCTGTACTAACTAATTTACAATTCATTTCCCTAACTATAAAAATATAAACTATCTAACATAAGACTATCTACTTATCTATGTAATATAAAAACACATTTGACTTAAGTAAAAAAGAAGAGAAAAAACCAATCCAGCCAAGTTAGATTGACTTGTTGTTGTAAAATTCTTTGATTTGATGGACAGTAATACCGAAAAAGTCTATTTTTATAGTTATAGATAAAGCGCGCGCTTAGCTCAGTGGTTAAGCACTCGCTTGCCATGCGGAAGGTCCCGGGTTCGAATCTCCGGTCCGACAAAAAATTGTATTCAAAATTTGGTTACAGTTGTTTGTAAGGGATAACTTTCGGTGCGCTCGTGTTAACCCAGTACCTAATTGGGCACTGTTCCTTAACTCGGGCTGTAGTGCGCTGTGATTGGTTAAAAACTCTGACTTGAGGGCGTGTCAGGCTTAGCTCAACTTTAATCCTGTTTCAGCCACAGCGTCAATAAAAAGGTATAAAAAGGGGCGTAGGTATAAAAAGCTAAACATAGGATATATGTAAGTCTGTAGATATGAATACAGATAACACAATAGTTGTTTGTATTTCTGAATGTTTGTAGGTATGAAATATACGATATAAGTCTGTAGATATGAATATAGATAATTCAATAGCTGTTTGTATTTCTGGATGTTTGCAGGTATAAAATACAGGATATAAGTCTGTAGATATGGATATAGATACTACAATATCTGTTTGTATTTCTGGATTTTCTCGTACAGGGGGAATAAATGCTGTGAAATCCAATATTTTACTTTCAATAACGCTGCTCTGATTAATACGATACTCGTGTGTGGAGGTGGATATATCTGACATACGGTGTTCTTGTTACTCCCCCACCTCCCTCCCATAGTCCTTGTTACTCCCCCATCCCTCCCATAGTTCTTGTTACTCCCCCATCCCTCCCATAGTTCTTGTTACTCCCCCATCCCTCCCATAGTTCTTGTTACTCCCCCATCCCTCCCATAGTTCTTGTTACTCCCCCATCCCTCCCATAGTTCTTGTTACTCCCCCATCCTCCCATAGTACTTGTTACTCCCCCATTCCTTCCCATAGTCCTTGTTACTCCCCCATTCCTCCCATAGTCCTTGTTACTCCCCCATCCCTCCCATAGTTCCTTGGTTACTCCCCCATCCCTCCCATAGTTCTGGTTACTCCCCCATCCCTCCCATAGGTCTTGTTACTCCCCCATCCCTCCCATAGTTCTTGTTACTCTCCCCATCCCTCGCATAGTCCTTGTTACTCCCCCATCCCTCCCATAGTTCTTGTTACTCCCCCATCCCTCCCATAGTTCTTGTTACTCCCCCATCCCTCCCATAGTTCTTGTTACTCCCCCATCCCTCCCATAGTTCTTGTTACTCCCCCATCCCTCCCATAGTTCTTGTTACTCCCCCATCCTCCCATAGTACTTGTTACTCCCCCATCCTTCCCATAGTCCTTGTTACTCCCCCATTCCCTCCCATAGTCCTTGTTACTCCCCCATCCCTCCCATAGTCCTTGGTTACTCCCCCATCCCTCCCATAGTTCTGGTTACTCCCCCATCCCTCCCATAGTTCTTGTTACTCCCCCATCCCTCCCATAGTCTTGTTACTCCCCCATCCCTCCCATAGTACTTGTTACTCCCCCATCCTTCCCATAGTCCTTGTTACTCCCCCATTCCTCCCATAGTCCTTGTTACTCCCCCATCCCTCCCATAGTTCCTTGTTACTCCCCCATCCCTCCCATAGTTCTGGTTACTCCCCCATCCCTCCCATAGTTCTTGTTACTCCCCCATCCCTCCCATAGTTCTGTTACTCCCCCATCCCTCCATAGTCCTTGTTACTCCCCATCCCTCGCATAGTCCTTGTTACTCCCCCATCCCTCCCATAGTTCTTGTTACTCCCCCATCCCTCCCATAGTCTTGTTACTCCCCCATCCCTCCCATAGTTCTTGTTACTCTCCCCCATCTCTCCCATAGTTCTTGTTACTCCCCCATCCCTCCCATAGTTCTTGTTACTCCCCCATCCCTCCCATAGTTCTTGTTACTCCCCCATCCCCTCCCATAGTTCTTGTTACTCCCCCATCCCTCCCATAGTACTTGTTACTACTCCCCATCCTTCCCATAGTCCTTGTTACTCCCCCATTCCTCCCATAGTCCTTGTTACTCCCCCATCCCTCCCATAGTCCTTGTTACTCCCCCATCCCTCCCATAGTTCTGGTTACTCCCCCATCCCTCCCATAGTCCTTGTTACTCCCCATCCCTCGCATAGTCCTTGTTACTCCCCCATCCCTCCCATAGTACTTGTTACTCCCCCATCCTTCCCATAGTCCTTGTTACTCCCCCATTCCTCCCATAGTCCTTGTTACTCCCCCATCCCTCCCATAGTCCTTGTTACTCCCCCATCCCTCCCATAGTTCTGGTTACTCCCCCATCCCTCCCATAGGTCTTGTTACTCCCCCATCCCTCCCATAGTTCTTGTTACTCCCCCATCCCTCCCATAGTCCTTGTTACTCCCCATCCCTCCCATAGTTCTTGTTACTCCCCCATTCCTCCCATAGTACTTGTTACTCCCCCATCCCTCCCATAGTCCTTGTTACTCCCCCATCCCTCCCATAGTCCTTGTTACTCCCCCATCCCTTCCATAGTTCTTGTTACTCCCTCATCCCTCCCATAGTTCTTGTTACTCCCCCATCTGAGCAACCAACGCACGGTGATTAAAATAAAACAAAATAAGAAATTGCCTTCTGAATACGCATTATAAATTACCAGATATTTATATTGATATTAATATTAATAATAATATCGCCATATTTATACTGCCCGATTAGGACTATTAAGTCCCATTATTTTTATGTGGTAAAATTCCCAAATGGGAGGATAACTTGTCATGTCTCGGCTGAGTTTCGAACCCACGACCTCTGGAATCTCTAGATTCACAGAGTGCCGCCTCTACCACTGAGCTACCGGGACAGACTGTATGATAGATACTAGTATCCATGTTATCCTCTCAGAGTACGTAAACACAAACTTTTAGGAAAACTTTTTGGTGAGTAACAGGATCATAGATAGCAAACCCTCATATCTATGTTATATACCTTGTAGTAAAATACATAATTATATAAAAAATTGTTTTAAAACCCTCATATCCTGCCCGAATGAAGCAAAACTTTAACGTAAATAGAGACTTGTTCAGTGGAGTAAAGGTCAGTAAGCACCGGCGTCGATAGCATGTTGAATGCATCATTCCTCGTTCTGTCACTGAAGTTAAACAACGTCCAGCGAAGTTAGGACTTGGATGGGTGACCATCCAAGTCCTAACTTCGCTTCCAATTCCAATTCAAGTTCGAATCCTCGTGATGAATATGATTGATGGCAGAGATTGCCTCAGGCAATTATGTCCTTTATTTTTGTTAATAAAGTTATTATTATTATTTTTAACATAGGTATATATTTATATTATTCTTTACCCCTGGGGGGGGAGGGGTAAGAGAGAGTGGGGGGGAGAGGAGGAGTAAAAGAGAGTGGGGTAGGGGGTGAGAGAGATAGGACGGTGAGGGAGAGGGAGAAAAGAGAATAGAATAAGAGAGAGAGGTAGATATAGAGATAGAGAGAGAGGGAGAGAGACAGAGACAGAGAGAGGAGTTAAATTAAGCATAAAAATAAAAAAGAATCTGCACTAAAAAATATTATGTACATAATTATTATTATTAAACAACTTTGAATAAACTTTATTTACATTTTTTAAATAGGAACAGTGAACACTGAACAGGTATGATTATGTATTAGTAAACAAATTAAGGGTGGTGATAATGCCTTCGGCATTGTATGATTATGTATTAGTAAACAAATTAAGGGTGTTGATAATGCCTTCGGCATTCTCTGCCGCACCACCTTTAATGTAACATTAACTAAAAAAAAACACTGCCAATTATGCACACAATGAGGAAAAATTCATGCACTGTGTATTTTCGAACCAACGGATCCCTGCGCTACCTGGATTACCAGACTAGCGCGTTAACCACTCGACTACCAGCACGGTAGTTCGAAGTTCACTTCTTACAACCAACCGTCTGGCTTTCTATTTATTATTAATGGGGTCGTAAAGAGGTTTTAGCTTTTTACTTCTGTTCGGAAAGCATTTTCCAATGAAACGATCGCATGCTCCTCCAAAGTTTTCAGTTTAAAACAGTTCGGATTATAAATATAAGAGCTTAGGGAATAAAAAAAAGCATAGTGTGGGAAAAAAATCTTTTCACTTTATAGCATCCATTGAATGCCAATTCTTTGGAGCTACTAGCTAGGAACCGAACTCAAAAGATCTATGTTGGAGGAGCGGACCCGTAGTCTGGAGGTCACTGGTTCGTATCCCATGGGATAGGATTTTTTGGGTTTAACATCGCTTTTTTTATTTAATTTTTATATAGTGTATAATATTTATTTTAGTTTTTTTACAATTTTTGTGGCTCTCTCAGTGAGGAGTACTTCTAAGGAGATTGAGAACTCAATTCGCTGAGAACTCACAAACCAACCTCAAAACATCGTTTCTTAGGGGAACGAACTCGTACTTTGGAGGACAGTGGTTTCAATTCCAAAGGATAGATTTTTTTTAAATTTTTGGTTTAACGTTGCTTTCAACTGCAAGGTCATATCACGACAGTAGAGTATAAAACATGGGTCTCATGCAATAACAACTAATGGCTGTAAAATCCAAACGGCTGAAGTTGGTTTGCTGAAATATATATTTTTGGAACCGCCTCGACGACCGGCATCTTTTGGTACCACTTTCAGCCCCCTAGCTTAATTTCAGCCCCCCCTAGGGCAGTTTATGTGTTTTGGTGAATTTACGCAATAGTGGGAATCGAAGTGTTGACCTGTAGACTCTGAGAACTGATATTTCATTGTTATATTTGGGATTCGAACCATAGACCTGTGGATTTGCAGCCTTTTGGTACCACTTCCACCCCCCCCAGCTTAATTTCAGCCCCCCCTAGGGCAGTTTATGTGTTTTGGTGAATTTACGCAATAGTGGGAATCGAAGTGTTGACCTGTAGACTCTGAGAACTGATATTTCATTGTTATATTTGGGATTCGAACCATAGACCTGTGGATTTGCAGCCTTAGCGATTGACATTAAATTACAAAGACCAAGTGTGTGTTCAATTCAGTGTCCAAGTTGAAGCGATATTATTTGTACAACAACAAAAAAAAACCTCCGACATTTTTGGGATTCGAACCATAGACCTGTGAACTGTCGGCATAATATTATTTCGTCAAATGCTAATTTATTCATAGCTAGAAAAGCTAACTAAAGGTCTTTATCAGTTCTAACATTGCAACTAAATTCTTCTTATCTCCTCAGGTAGACAGGCTTAGGTCATATGATGTTTGACCCCAGCCATTTCATACTGGGTGGATTTAGTCAAAATATACAGGATGGTTGTAGACCTTATTTATTCTTTTTATAGTGGGAATCGAAGTGTTGACCTGTAGACTCTGAGAACTGACATTTCATTGTTATATTTGGGATTCGAACCATAGACCTGTGGATTTGCAGCCTTAGCGATTGACATTAAATTACAAAGACCAAGTGTGTGTTCAATTCAGTGTCCAAGTTGAAGCGATATTATTTGTACAACAACAAAAAAAAAACCTCGACATTTTTGGGATTCGAACCATAGACCTGTGAACTGTCGGCATAATATTATTTCGTCAAATGCTAATTTATTCATAGCTAGAAAAGCTAACTAAAGGTCTTTATCAGTTCTAACTTTGCAACTCAATTTTTCTTATTTATTGTTAACATGCAAACCGGCAGTTGCTATCAAATTTGACCCATGACCTCAGCCAGTGATCACGCCATATCAACGATTCTCTTTTGACTAGTAAACATATACAGGGTGATGCTAGACGTAATAAAAGAATTAGTCAAAATATACAGGATGGTTGTAGATCTTATTTATTCTTTTTATAGTGGGAATCGAAGTGTTGACCTGTAGACTCTGAGAACTGATATTTCATTGTTATATTTGGGATTCGAACCATAGACCTGTGGATTTGCAGCCTTAGCGATTGACATTAAATTACAAAGACCAAGTGTGTGTTCAATTCAGTGTCCAAGTTGAAGCGATATTATTTGTACAACAACAAAAAAAAACCCCCGACACTTGATTTGGTTGTTTGAGAAACAATAGTTCCATAAGTCCGCGAGTGACTGGATATACTTTACCATCGATAGTCAAGTGTTCGCTCCTCCTCCCTTAGAAGAAAGAAGTTCGCGAAAAAAATGAAAGGTAAGTGCTTAAAATAATAAATAATGAATTTTCACGAAAATAGTAATAAATAAATCAGAAAATGAGCTCTTGAAGACATTAATATTTGAAATTTAGCGCCTATAGACCAAAGAGCTATTTACTCAGACTTTATTTGCCAAAGAGATATCTAGAGAGGTAAACAAACAAGTAAATAATAAAAAAAATCTCAAAAATTGTGTCAAATATTTGAAAAGTTGCGCCAAAGAAAACGATTATGAAAATTTATACCCTCAAAATAGTATAGAGTACAGAAAATAAACAAACAAGTAGACTTTAAAGGGAAATATTCAAATCTCTTTCTAGATTTGTGTCAAATATTTGAAAAGTTGCGCCAAAAGAAGCAGATCAAGGAAATACCAATTCACATTAAGTAATATAATAATAATACATAACTCAGATTCACACATATAAACATTCTGACAGAGTCCACTTAACAAGTTCATACGTGAACTCTATGCAGGTGTACTGAAAGTCTATTCTTGTCTTTGGATGTAGTGTATGAAAATATCCATACATAGAGATTTTAACTCTATGAACTCACTTCAAGAATCAAGAATTTGTATTTGTTCAAGAATAAGTGTATATTTGGTAATTTTATAAATTTTTGTTATGTTTCAGATAATAAAATGAAATGCTACCTATGTGAGAGATATTCCACAGCAAAAGGATCAAATTTAGACCGTCATCATAAAACATGTATAGATAAGCTCTATTGCAACCATTGTACATACAAGACGTCTAAAAAGATACAGATGAAGTCTCACATGCGAAAAAATCACATAGATAATCGCATGGATTCAACTGAATTTATTTGTAAAAAGTGTAATAGTTATAAGTCTAAAAAGAAATTTAATGTTAAGAGACATCAACGTACTTGTTCAATGAAATTAAACTAGTAATACACCAGGTCGCTTGAGAGGAGCAGCTCATCGTCAATGTAATGCTGCGTATCAACCAGAATTACGAATGTCTGTGATATTACAGAATCTCAAGAACTTTGATGAACATTTAATTACTACAGAAATTGGAAAGTTCATTCGATCATTACTCCAATTTAAGTGTATACCTATGACCATTGAGAAATATTCGATTTTTAGTTTGGGAAACATTGATTTTATAGATTCTCTAGAGTTTTTTTAATGCTTCTCTCGACTCTTTAGCATCAACTTTGGATCTAAAAGATATGAAAATCATGAAACATTACTTTCCAGATGAAAGTCAGTTCAAATTGATCTGTAAAATAAGATATTTTCCCCTATGAACACATAGATTCATATGAAAAACTTGAAAATGAGAGAGAACTACCTCCTCTTGAACCTTTTTTCAATAAGTTGAGTGATAGTCAAATAAATCAAGATGACTACGATCATGTGAAAAAATGTGTGGATTACTTTCCACTGTCAAACATTAGGAGAATACCAAGATTTTATACAACAAGTGTGATGTTCTTCTACTAGCAGATGTATTTGAAAATTTTAGAAGCACAATGCTTCATCACTAAAGCCCGGATTTTATACAGCCAAAAAGGAATAAAATATGCAATTGCATATGCAAGCGAAAAGCCCAATATATGCAAAATTTTGAACAAAAAGCCCAATATATGCAAAAATAGAAACCCATAAACTTACTGAGCCAGGACTTAAACTTATTTTTGACAACTGGCATTGTAAAGTTAGTATCTACCTAAGTCAAAAAATGCTAATTTTAATTTTAATACAAAATAATTTACTCCTTTAACTAGAGTTTCCGTTATGCATACACATTTCTCGAGTAAAATTCAGTAGAAAAGTTGATCTTTTACAAACACAATAAATTCACTGCAAGTAAAAAACAAGCGAGAACTAAAAGAGAGGAAAGAGAACAGAGACAGAAATACAATACAAGCAGGTACCTACCCCTCTCCCTGCCTATCCTACCCTGCTGATACGTGGAGTGTAGATGAGAGTATTGCAGACGCGTTACGACACGTTTGATCTGGTTTCAGTAGGTACCCACATAACAACACAATGAAGGTAGGTTTCTACTTATTATGCTTATTTTCTACTTATTATGTAGTATAATAAGACTTGGTATCTGAAGTGGTAATTAAGGATGTTTAGATATCCATCACTGCATGAGGTAAACAAAAAATTCAAATAAATTGAACCCATCAGAGGCCGGGATTTGTTGAAAGAGGGACCATCAGCTGTTCAAAGTTGGACGCATAAATTTGTTCAGTTCGAGGTAGATTCCCTCTATGTTATATGATCTCAGTGGTAGGTACACTCACAAAATGTGATTTTACTATTTACGTCCTAAGATTTGAATGGACTTTGGTAGCTCTGAGTATTTAGACAGTATAGATACCTATTTAGTGATTCACCCCTACATGGATGAAACCCTACATAGATTTTAACATCAAAAAAGAGATCAAGCTTCATCTAAATTCGAGCAAAACCTATTTAAGCTGGTATCAAATTCATGTTTTGTTCGATGTCTCATGAATGTTAGACGCCACAAGAATTTTACATTGGTAACTAATGAATCCAAAGCAAAACCATACTCGTACATTTTAAACCTACTTTTAAACAGTTCTCAATTTTCAACAAATACTTACTAGGTATTACGATTACTTGAGCACATATGAGAAACTCGAAGAAACATCTCTTCCACCGAAAGATACTTTCTTCAGTATTCTCCATAATCAGGGTATCAGTGATGCAGATTATGAATTTGCATAGTCAGTATGGATCGATTTCGGAATCAAATCATTAAAAGACTATAGCAACTTTTATCTGAAGACTGATGTAATTTTTCTCAGTGATGTATTTGAAAATTTCCGCGAGATATGCTATTCCATCCATAATCTTGAAGTTGGTTGGTATTTTAGTATTCCAAGTCTCTCTTTCGATGCAATGTTACGCTTTAGCGGGGTAAAACTTCAGCTTTCACAAGATTATGATATGTTACTTTTTTTTTTCTCAAAGTCTAAAAGGGGGTGTATCTCAATGTTGTTTGTGTTATTGCGAAGCTAATAATAAGTACATGGGAGATCGTTTCAAACCAGAACATCCTAGTTCATATATTTCCTATTTAGACGTAAATGGTCTTTATTCATGGGCAATGACTCAACCCTTACCTGTTTCCGATTTCAAATGGTTGGATGAAGAGGAAAATGATTATTTCATTGTTTCTGATAACAATGTTCTCAACATAGATGAAAATTTTGATGGAAAGGGTTTTTTCTTCGAGGTAACTATTATTTATTCACAATCTTTACATGATTTACATAGAGATTTACCTTTTCTTCCAATCATTAAATTTTTCATACTATACTTTGAATCTACCTCACTATGGGAATCATTCACGCTTATTATTAATCCTAGGATAACTTACTATTTAGTTTGAGAAACTACCTACTTTTTACTATTTGGCTGCTGAGAAAAGCTTGAGAAAATTTATCTATTATAAAACAATAAAAACACTATTTTCTTACATTTATAATAATAATTATCATCATCATAATACATTTATTGAATTATATTATTATTCTATATTAAAATATATTATTCTATAACTTTATTTTGAAATCGCTTTATTGAATGTGTATTATTTTATATATACCTATATCTCTCTCTCTTTCCAGCTTATAAAATAATTTTCATCTCATTACTGAGCGGATAATAGTTTATCATTCTATCATGAATTATAAGACAGAAAAGACTGGTATTTTGGGGGAAATTTGCTGTAGCCTCAAGTTCAATTTTAACATCTATTGTTCCCGTTTTTAATGAATCATTCTGTTTTGAGCAGTCAATTGCTATGAGTGGGTATAAGTTTTGAATTCGTTCACCGACAAGTTTGAATTCAGATTTGTCGAACCGAAATAACTATCTCCAAATTTACTCAACATATCATACAGAATTGAAAACTTCCCTTTATCGAAATTAAGATTCAACTCATCATAAGGTACTTTTTCCGAATTCAAGAAAACCCTTAAACTCTTGAAGTTGGCCGTGTCAAATCGACTGGCAAAGGCTTTGTAATTATCAGCTCTATTAGTACTTAAAGCAAACACCATATACCTAGGTTTTTCCAACATTGGTGAAGATCGGATATCAACATTACATGTAAAGATGAGAACACTGGTCTCTCTTTCAGTGCTGATGAGTTTATCATCATTTGGAAGTTTTTAGTGAACATTGAACCATAATATCTACCCCACAAATATATCCAACATATGAGTCTGTTGGAGTTTTTTTGGGGCGAATGGTTTTGTCTACTGTTTTAACGGTTGTTTTCATAAGTCTTTTACGAGGTTTGCTTTCAAAAGGACGAGGAGCATCCCATGATCGACGGAACTGCTGCTCTTTCTTGAAGGATGTGGGAAGAACGAGTCGGTTTTGAAGATGTTTGTTGAAAGGCATCTGTTCACACTTAATTGCTGGAGATTCTGTTTGTTCATCCTCTGATGGGTAGTCGGAATCTTCTTGAGAGTCAGTGTTACACTGATTCCTCCCTCGGAGTTTACTGAGAATTTCCGATAGGACACCTTCCATTCGCTGAGTCCGAGTTTCATGTGCCCGATTACGAGTATCAATTTCCTCAAAGCGTCTATCTAATTCAGTAATTGAACAATCAGTTGATGAGTGCCTGGTGCAGGGCACCAGTTCAGTTGCAGATAAAGCGCGGTCAGCAGCTTCTCTTGTCAAGAGGGAGGGCTTTAGCTTCATTACGACCTGCATCATCGTCTCATGATTCAAAGAAGATCCACGGATCTGTTTGGATAGAGAAGATGGGCTAAACACTAAACCTCTACAGAAGGCCCAAGATAACATCTTAATCTTCATATCTCTGAAAGGATGTTCCTTCAGACTATTGGTGGATGGGTTAAAGGCTCTTGCGATTCCTTCTGTAGGAAGAGCGAAGCGAAGTTTATTGAGGATGACCGGATCAACTTGAAACTCAAGATCGATGGTATTGATTAGCATCCAATCTCTCCAACCAACGGGTAAGAAGTTTTGAGCCAAGTCCTTGATACGTGATAGAACATCATTGTCCGACGGAGATCGTAAAGGGCTCCCATAGTGGTAAAAGATGTTGGAGTCATCATCTGAAACAGACATAGGGGAATGTGTCTTGAAGACCAGGGATTTTGGGAATTAAACTATACTGAGAAGGTTTAGTAAGGTAACAGAAGGCTCAACTTATACTGAGAAGGCTTAACCTATACTGAAAAAGGCACAGTAAGGTAGCAACAGAAGGCTTAAACTATACTGAGAAGGCTCAGTAAGGGAACAGGAGGCTCAATCTATACTGAGAAAGCTCAGTAAGGGAACAGAAGGTTCAACAAAATAATAATTACCTCAGAGCTGAAATCAAGATGAAACCTCAACAGATGATAGAAGGAACTGAGAACTGCTCGAACGAAGGCTCCGACGAACTGCCACCGCTCGAATGAAGAATCTGTTACCTATACTTTACTATAAAACGTAATAATAAAAATGATCAATAGCACAACCGATCTGGTCAAAAAACATAAGAGTATTGATTAAATTTGAGTGTCATTTATAACCTACGGAAACGGTATATGTGTTATAACCACACGGAGTTTGTGCATTGCGGTACGTGATATCCAAACCTTGTATTCATTTACTCTGGGGAACTGACCTTGGCAGCTAGTATCAATTTGGCCGGGTTTGAAACACAATAAATGTACTAGTAGTCAAGTGGTCAGTGCGATAGTCTGGTAATATAAGCAGTTTAGAGCTTCGTTGGTTCGAATCCTGCCTAGTGCAAGAATTTTTCCTCATTACTTTGTCTTTGTGACCGCATGCTAATAAGACTCTGTGAGTGTAGTGGTAGAAAATGCTTTAAGCATTAACCTCACCTTGTGGTTGCCTTCCAACAAAGAGTGTTATTATTATAAGTCTTACATGTTTTATTACGTCTAGCATCACCCTGTATATGTTTACTAGTCAAAAGAGAATCATTCATATGGCGTGATCTCGTTGATATGGCGTGATCACGCCATTTTTTAGGTTAGGTTAGGTTAGGTTTGAGATCAAGCTCCGCTTGTGCTTAAACCTAACCTAACCTAACCTAAAAATGGCGTGATCACGCCATATCAACGAGATCACGCCATATGAACGATTCTCTTTTGACTAGTAAACATATACAGGGTGATGCTAGACGTAATAAAACATGTAAGACTTATAATAATAACACTCTTTGTTGGAAGGCAAC
Source organism: Bactericera cockerelli (assembly GCA_024516035.1). Lineage (NCBI taxonomy): Eukaryota > Metazoa > Arthropoda > Insecta > Hemiptera > Triozidae > Bactericera > Bactericera cockerelli. The sequence goes on from CM044965.1 coordinate 22,037,705, forward strand.
CACAAGGTGAGGTTAATGCTTAAAGCATTTTCTACCACTACACTCACAGAGTCTTATTAGCATGCGGTCACAAAGACAAAGTAATGAGGAAAAATTCTTGCACTAGGCAGGATTCGAACCAACGAAGCTCTAAACTGCTTATATTACCAGACTATCGCACTGACCACTTGACTACTAGTACATTTATTGTGTTTCAAACCCGGCCAAATTGATACTAGCTGCCAAGGTCAGTTCCCCAGAGTAAATGAATACAAGGTTTGGATATCACGTACCGCAATGCACAAACTCCGTGTGGTTATAACACATATACCGTTTCCGTAGGTTATAAATGACACTCAAATTTAATCAATACTCTTATGTTTTTTGACCAGATCGGTTGTGCTATTGATCATTTTTATTATTACGTTTTATAGTAAAGTATAGGTAACAGATTCTTCATTCGAGCGGTGGCAGTTCGTCGGAGCCTTCGTTCGAGCAGTTCTCAGTTCCTTCTATCATCTGTTGAGGTTTCATCTTGATTTCAGCTCTGAGGTAATTATTATTTTGTTGAACCTTCTGTTCCCTTACTGAGCTTTCTCAGTATAGATTGAGCCTCCTGTTCCCTTACTGAGCCTTCTCAGTATAGTTTAAGCCTTCTGTTGCTACCTTACTGTGCCTTTTTCAGTATAGGTTAAGCCTTCTCAGTATAAGTTGAGCCTTCTGTTACCTTACTAAACCTTCTCAGTATAGTTTAATTCCCAAAATCCCTGGTCTTCAAGACACATTCCCCTATGTCTGTTTCAGATGATGACTCCAACATCTTTTACCACTATGGGAGCCCTTTACGATCTCCCGTCGGACAATGATGTTCTATCACGTATCAAGGACTTGGCTCAAAACTTCTTACCCGTTGGTTGGAGAGATTGGATGCTAATCAATACCATCGATCTTGAGTTTCAAGTTGATCCGGTCATCCTCAATAAACTTCGCTTCGCTCTTCCTACAGAAGGAATCGCAAGAGCCTTTAACCCATCCACCAATAGTCTGAAGGAACATCCTTTCAGAGATATGAAGATTAAGATGTTATCTTGGGCCTTCTGTAGAGGTTTAGTGTTTAGCCCATCTTCTCTATCCAAACAGATCCGTGGATCTTCTTTGAATCATGAGACGATGATGCAGGTCGTAATGAAGCTAAAGCCCTCCCTCTTGACAAGAGAAGCTGCTGACCGCGCTTTATCTGCAACTGAACTGGTGCCCTGCACCAGGCACTCATCAACTGATTGTTCAATTACTGAATTAGATAGACGCTTTGAGGAAATTGATACTCGTAATCGGGCACATGAAACTCGGACTCAGCGAATGGAAGGTGTCCTATCGGAAATTCTCAGTAAACTCCGAGGGAGGAATCAGTGTAACACTGACTCTCAAGAAGATTCCGACTACCCATCAGAGGATGAACAAACAGAATCTCCAGCAATTAAGTGTGAACAGATGCCTTTCAACAAACATCTTCAAAACCGACTCGTTCTTCCCACATCCTTCAAGAAAGAGCAGCAGTTCCGTCGATCATGGGATGCTCCTCGTCCTTTTGAAAGCAAACCTCGTAAAAGACTTATGAAAACAACCGTTAAAACAGTAGACAAAACCATTCGCCCCAAAAAAACTCCAACAGACTCATATGTTGGATATATTTGTGGGGTAGATATTATGGTTCAATGTTCACTAAAAACTTCCAAATGATGATAAACTCATCAGCACTGAAAGAGAGACCAGTGTTCTCATCTTTACATGTAATGTTGATATCCGATCTTCACCAATGTTGGAAAAACCTAGGTATATGGTGTTTGCTTTAAGTACTAATAGAGCTGATAATTACAAAGCCTTTGCCAGTCGATTTGACACGGCCAACTTCAAGAGTTTAAGGGTTTTCTTGAATTCGGAAAAAGTACCTTATGATGAGTTGAATCTTAATTTCGATAAAGGGAAGTTTTCAATTCTGTATGATATGTTGAGTAAATTTGGAGATAGTTATTTCGGTTCGACAAATCTGAATTCAAACTTGTCGGTGAACGAATTCAAAACTTATACCCACTCATAGCAATTGACTGCTCAAAACAGAATGATTCATTAAAAACGGGAACAATAGATGTTAAAATTGAACTTGAGGCTACAGCAAATTTCCCCCAAAATACCAGTCTTTTCTGTCTTATAATTCATGATAGAATGATAAACTATTATCCGCTCAGTAATGAGATGAAAATTATTTTATAAGCTGGAAAGAGAGAGAGATATAGGTATATATAAAATAATACACATTCAATAAAGCGATTTCAAAATAAAGTTATAGAATAATATATTTTAATATAGAATAATAATATAATTCAATAAATGTATTATGATGATGATAATTATTATTATAAATGTAAGAAAATAGTGTTTTTATTGTTTTATAATAGATAAATTTTCTCAAGCTTTTCTCAGCAGCCAAATAGTAAAAAGTAGGTAGTTTCTCAAACTAAATAGTAAGTTATCCTAGGATTAATAATAAGCGTGAATGATTCCCATAGTGAGGTAGATTCAAAGTATAGTATGAAAAATTTAATGATTGGAAGAAAAGGTAAATCTCTATGTAAATCATGTAAAGATTGTGAATAAATAATAGTTACCTCGAAGAAAAAACCCTTTCCATCAAAATTTTCATCTATGTTGAGAACATTGTTATCAGAAACAATGAAATAATCATTTTCCTCTTCATCCAACCATTTGAAATCGGAAACAGGTAAGGGTTGAGTCATTGCCCATGAATAAAGACCATTTACGTCTAAATAGGAAATATATGAACTAGGATGTTCTGGTTTGAAACGATCTCCCATGTACTTATTATTAGCTTCGCAATAACGCAAACAACATTGAGATACACCCCCTTTTAGACTTTGAGAAAAAAAAAAGTAACATATCATAATCTTGTGAAAGCTGAAGTTTTACCCCGCTAAAGCGTAACATTGCATCGAAAGAGAGACTTGGAATACTAAAATACCAACCAACTTCAAGATTATGGATGGAATAGCATATCTCGCGGAAATTTTCAAATACATCACTGAGAAAAATTACATCAGTCTTCAGATAAAAGTTGCTATAGTCTTTTAATGATTTGATTCCGAAATCGATCCATACTGACTATGCAAATTCATAATCTGCATCACTGATACCCTGATTATGGAGAATACTGAAGAAAGTATCTTTCGGTGGAAGAGATGTTTCTTCGAGTTTCTCATATGTGCTCAAGTAATCGTAATACCTAGTAAGTATTTGTTGAAAATTGAGAACTGTTTAAAAGTAGGTTTAAAATGTACGAGTATGGTTTTGCTTTGGATTCATTAGTTACCAATGTAAAATTCTTGTGGCGTCTAACATTCATGAGACATCGAACAAAACATGAATTTGATACCAGCTTAAATAGGTTTTGCTCGAATTTAGATGAAGCTTGATCTCTTTTTTGATGTTAAAATCTATGTAGGGTTTCATCCATGTAGGGGTGAATCACTAAATAGGTATCTATACTGTCTAAATACTCAGAGCTACCAAAGTCCATTCAAATCTTAGGACGTAAATAGTAAAATCACATTTTGTGAGTGTACCTACCACTGAGATCATATAACATAGAGGGAATCTACCTCGAACTGAACAAATTTATGCGTCCAACTTTGAACAGCTGATGGTCCCTCTTTCAACAAATCCCGGCCTCTGATGGGTTCAATTTATTTGAATTTTTTGTTTACCTCATGCAGTGATGGATATCTAAACATCCTTAATTACCACTTCAGATACCAAGTCTTATTATACTACATAATAAGTAGAAAATAAGCATAATAAGTAGAAACCTACCTTCATTGTGTTGTTATGTGGGTACCTACTGAAACCAGATCAAACGTGTCGTAACGCGTCTGCAATACTCTCATCTACACTCCACGTATCAGCAGGGTAGGATAGGCAGGGAGAGGGGTAGGTACCTGCTTGTATTGTATTTCTGTCTCTGTTCTCTTTCCTCTCTTTTAGTTCTCGCTTGTTTTTTACTTGCAGTGAATTTATTGTGTTTGTAAAAGATCAACTTTTCTACTGAATTTTACTCGAGAAATGTGTATGCATAACGGAAACTCTAGTTAAAGGAGTAAATTATTTTGTATTAAAATTAAAATTAGCATTTTTTGACTTAGGTAGATACTAACTTTACAATGCCAGTTGTCAAAAATAAGTTTAAGTCCTGGCTCAGTAAGTTTATGGGTTTCTATTTTTGCATATATTGGGCTTTTTGTTCAAAATTTTGCATATATTGGGCTTTTCGCTTGCATATGCAATTGCATATTTTATTCCTTTTTGGCTGTATAAAATCCGGGCTTTAGTGATGAAGCATTGTGCTTCTAAAATTTTCAAATACATCTGCTAGTAGAAGAACATCACACTTGTTGTATAAAATCTTGGTATTCTCCTAATGTTTGACAGTGGAAAGTAATCCACACATTTTTTCACATGATCGTAGTCATCTTGATTTATTTGACTATCACTCAACTTATTGAAAAAAGGTTCAAGAGGAGGTAGTTCTCTCTCATTTTCAAGTTTTTCATATGAATCTATGTGTTCATAGGGGAAAATATCTTATTTTACAGATCAATTTGAACTGACTTTCATCTGGAAAGTAATGTTTCATGATTTTCATATCTTTTAGATCCAAAGTTGATGCTAAAGAGTCGAGAGAAGCATTAAAAAAACTCTAGAGAATCTATAAAATCAATGTTTCCCAAACTAAAAATCGAATATTTCTCAATGGTCATAGGTATACACTTAAATTGGAGTAATGATCGAATGAACTTTCCAATTTCTGTAGTAATTAAATGTTCATCAAAGTTCTTGAGATTCTGTAATATCACAGACATTCGTAATTCTGGTTGATACGCAGCATTACATTGACGATGAGCTGCTCCTCTCAAGCGACCTGGTGTATTACTAGTTTAATTTCATTGAACAAGTACGTTGATGTCTCTTAACATTAAATTTCTTTTTAGACTTATAACTATTACACTTTTTACAAATAAATTCAGTTGAATCCATGCGATTATCTATGTGATTTTTTCGCATGTGAGACTTCATCTGTATCTTTTTAGACGTCTTGTATGTACAATGGTTGCAATAGAGCTTATCTATACATGTTTTATGATGACGGTCTAAATTTGATCCTTTTGCTGTGGAATATCTCTCACATAGGTAGCATTTCATTTTATTATCTGAAACATAACAAAAATTTATAAAATTACCAAATATACACTTATTCTTGAACAAATACAAATTCTTGATTCTTGAAGTGAGTTCATAGAGTTAAAATCTCTATGTATGGATATTTTCATACACTACATCCAAAGACAAGAATAGACTTTCAGTACACCTGCATAGAGTTCACGTATGAACTTGTTAAGTGGACTCTGTCAGAATGTTTATATGTGTGAATCTGAGTTATGTATTATTATTATATTACTTAATGTGAATTGGTATTTCCTTGATCTGCTTCTTTTGGCGCAACTTTTCAAATATTTGACACAAATCTAGAAAGAGATTTGAATATTTCCCTTTAAAGTCTACTTGTTTGTTTATTTTCTGTACTCTATACTATTTTGAGGGTATAAATTTTCATAATCGTTTTCTTTGGCGCAACTTTTCAAATATTTGACACAATTTTTGAGATTTTTTTTATTATTTACTTGTTTGTTTACCTCTCTAGATATCTCTTTGGCAAATAAAGTCTGAGTAAATAGCTCTTTGGTCTATAGGCGCTAAATTTCAAATATTAATGTCTTCAAGAGCTCATTTTCTGATTTATTTATTACTATTTTCGTGAAAATTCATTATTTATTATTTTAAGCACTTACCTTTCATTTTTTTCGCGAACTTCTTTCTTCTAAGGGAGGAGGAGCGAACACTTGACTATCGATGGTAAAGTATATCCAGTCACTCGCGGACTTATGGAACTATTGTTTCTCAAACAACCAAATCAAGTGTCGGGGGTTTTTTTTGTTGTTGTACAAATAATATCGCTTCAACTTGGACACTGAATTGAACACACACTTGGTCTTTGTAATTTAATGTCAATCGCTAAGGCTGCAAATCCACAGGTCTATGGTTCGAATCCCAAATATAACAATGAAATATCAGTTCTCAGAGTCTACAGGTCAACACTTCGATTCCCACTATAAAAAGAATAAATAAGATCTACAACCATCCTGTATATTTTGACTAATTCTTTTATTACGTCTAGCATCACCCTGTATATGTTTACTAGTCAAAAGAGAATCGTTGATATGGCGTGATCACTGGCTGAGGTCATGGGTCAAATTTGATAGCAACTGCCGGTTTGCATGTTAACAATAAATAAGAAAAATTGAGTTGCAAAGTTAGAACTGATAAAGACCTTTAGTTAGCTTTTCTAGCTATGAATAAATTAGCATTTGACGAAATAATATTATGCCGACAGTTCACAGGTCTATGGTTCGAATCCCAAAAATGTCGAGGTTTTTTTTTTGTTGTTGTACAAATAATATCGCTTCAACTTGGACACTGAATTGAACACACACTTGGTCTTTGTAATTTAATGTCAATCGCTAAGGCTGCAAATCCACAGGTCTATGGTTCGAATCCCAAATATAACAATGAAATGTCAGTTCTCAGAGTCTACAGGTCAACACTTCGATTCCCACTATAAAAAGAATAAATAAGGTCTACAACCATCCTGTATATTTTGACTAAATCCACCCAGTATGAAATGGCTGGGGTCAAACATCATATGACCTAAGCCTGTCTACCTGAGGAGATAAGAAGAATTTAGTTGCAATGTTAGAACTGATAAAGACCTTTAGTTAGCTTTTCTAGCTATGAATAAATTAGCATTTGACGAAATAATATTATGCCGACAGTTCACAGGTCTATGGTTCGAATCCCAAAAATGTCGGAGGTTTTTTTTTGTTGTTGTACAAATAATATCGCTTCAACTTGGACACTGAATTGAACACACACTTGGTCTTTGTAATTTAATGTCAATCGCTAAGGCTGCAAATCCACAGGTCTATGGTTCGAATCCCAAATATAACAATGAAATATCAGTTCTCAGAGTCTACAGGTCAACACTTCGATTCCCACTATTGCGTAAATTCACCAAAACACATAAACTGCCCTAGGGGGGCTGAAATTAAGCTGGGGGGGGTGGAAGTGGTACCAAAAGGCTGCAAATCCACAGGTCTATGGTTCGAATCCCAAATATAACAATGAAATATCAGTTCTCAGAGTCTACAGGTCAACACTTCGATTCCCACTATTGCGTAAATTCACCAAAACACATAAACTGCCCTAGGGGGGCTGAAATTAAGCTAGGGGGCTGAAAGTGGTACCAAAAGATGCCGGTCGTCGAGGCGGTTCCAAAAATATATATTTCAGCAAACCAACTTCAGCCGTTTGGATTTTACAGCCATTAGTTGTTATTGCATGAGACCCATGTTTTATACTCTACTCACGACGGGGTCATACTCTCCATTTGCTGAAAGCTCACAAACCAGCGAGTAATGTTGGATGTTCAGGGTCTACTCGTGAGGAAAAATGAGTAGCTGTTTCAATGTGAGCAGCGACCAGTGGCCGAATAGAAGTAAGATATTGGGTTATTGAAGATACGCAAATGTCTTATAATGCTGGGTGTTCGGGGTCCACTCATACCTTGTGAGGAAAAATGAGTAGCTGTTTTAGTAGCGACCAGTGGCGGAATAGAAGTAACATATTGGGCTATTAAAGATACGCAAATGTCCTATAATGCTGCGCCACCCACTAAAATTATGATGGAATAACACAAAGAAACACAATTCGCCTCTGACAACACAAAGAGGCGTAAACCACATTTTCGAAATTTTACAGGAGAGCCAAAATGAGTTTTCTTGTGCATAAATTTTCTGTTCACGGTAGGAAAACTATCACTTCCCTGTACCCGTGAATGACCATACGAACTTTTTCTGTTGCCAAATTTGATTATTTAACCGTGACTATCGATTTACGCCTATTTGATTTGTCTGAAAAAGAGAAAATGAGGGATACGCCTGATTTCAATTTTTGTTTTATCTTTTCTTTGGATTATAATTGGATTACGTCTATTTGTGAGAACAAAATATAGCACTAGTAGACTCAATTCAAGCAATAAAACCGATTTCAAAAATTTGTGGTTTACGCCTCTTTGTGTTGTCAGAGGCGAATTGTTTATTTATTACTACCTAGAATTGAAATTGACTTGGCAATGCTTCTTTTAGAAGTTTGAACAACTGGTAGTCAAGTGGTTAACGCGCTAGTCTGGTAATCCAGGTAGTATGGGGATCCGTTGGTTCGAATCCCAATCAGTGCATGAATTTTTCCTCATTAATTTGAATTTTTGAGCACATAATAATAAGACCCTGAGGGTTAGTTGGTAGAATTATTATTATTGTTATTTTTACATAATAATAAGACTTTGAGGGTTAGGTGATAGAATTTTTATTATTGTTAGTTAAAAAACTTTAACCGTGTTAAAAAAAAAAAAAAATGTAAAAAAGTGTATTCTGCCTCTTCTCTGTTAAAAAAATATGATCCATAGTGACACTGCTGCGTTCCAGCTTGGAAAAAGTCTCGTCTCCATATTTTTCCTACTCTATGACACTCCCACTCTTCTACCTGGAGTGTTCTGTAAGGGCAGTGGAGAGGTGCGTCACGAGAGGCATGGCTTCTAAAGTGGTTTGGTTTTTATGGAGAAGTTTTAGGTTGTCCAAAAGGGTAAAATATTACTACCTTTAAGTTTACGAACTTTTTTTTTACTTTCCATTACCGATAAGGTATAGAAAGTATTGTTTTAATGAACATTTTTATTTATAGAGAGGTCGTTGCCCCTGACCCGTGAAAAAGTAAAAGTCAAATTATTTTTCAATATGAAAAAGAAATCTTTTTACATAGGAAGAAAGGAGTTGCTTTGACCTATAAAATGATTATGGAATTTTTTTTACTAGGTAAGTAGGCAGGTATAGCATGACTATAAAAAAACGTGTTTTTGGAACTGATAATCGACTATCGAAATTTTTTGTGATTCCATTAATTTCCTTTCTATGGGATAAGAAAGAAAGTAAAAAAATGAGGATTACCTCAGGGAGCAAAACTTTATCCAACCCCGCGGCTGTCTGACCAGTTAATTTAACACCTTTTTCTTGTCAGCTCTAAAGAGTTTTTTTTTTTGTAATGTCTAAATATTTACCCGTCAAGTAAAAATATGCCAAAGTTAGAGGAGGCTGAATTATAAAGAGCTGCTTAAAAGTTTGTGTCTCGAGGAGTCGCGGGAAGAAATGGTGGGAAATATTGTTGGGGTGGAGGCAGAAAAAGGGAATTATCATCAAGACTGTTTAGAGCAAGAACTTAATGAAGTTAAAGAAGTTAGAAGGGAGAGAGGGAAAAAATGAGACAGAGAGGGAAAAAATGAGGTAAGGTGCGCGGGAGAAAAACTTTTTCCCACCCTAATCACGCAATTTCACATGCTGTTTATTATTATTTCTCCCATATAAATCATTTTCTCCCGCGCCCCCTACACTAACCACACGGATATTTTTCCCACTCTTCTATGTCTTCTTTTTTTTTTTATCAAACTCGCGATAAAAAAGTTGTAGGAAGTTGGCGCTCGTGGAGGATGCTCTTAGATTAACCCTGGGTGGACTATGGTTATATAACACTATGGTCCCTTGGTTGATTGACGAGGGAAGATGGGAAAATCGGGCGAGATTTCAGATGGTTATCTAACTAGTTGAGTTGTCCGAGTACGTGGACGTGTGTACATACTCATTTGTACATAAAGTATAATACTATTGTTTTTACCAGTGTTCTATATAATTTACAAAATAAATTTAGTAAAAAAAATATACATAATCTTTAGTACTAACGTTTTGACATTTCCTTATTTTGACATAAATAAATAAATTATTTTATTCAATTTTTTTTTTCTCAAATAATTCGCGAAACAAATTTTCATTGTCTACGAAATAGTGTGACGTCATTGAAATTGTTTACATTAAAACTGTAGTTATCCACATTCATCGTGTGTTAGTGTTTACAGTTCAGGCGAGTATTTAATATTGCTGCCTGACCTTGATACTGCTTGCATTCTCTACTTGAGAATCTCAAGTCAGCAACCACACCTAACACTACTTTGATCCTGAATATACTGGGTATCTTCTTTCACTATGGAAACAAGTACACCAAAGAAAACAGGAGAAAGTGAGGTGATCAAACTCACATACAATGGTAATACCTACATTTACTCGAATCCCTTAGCAAACGGGAACTCCATTGTGAAATGTATCGTAGACAATTGCAAAGGTACAGCCGTAGCCAAAAAGTCAAAGGATAAATTATACAAAATACTAGCCTCAAAAAATGATCATACGGATCCCAAGTGCATTTCAAAAGAAGCAAACAAAGAAAAAGCTGATCTTTACAAAACAGCAATTGATAACAAAGACCAAAGTGAACTAAATTCAACTGCTGAAATTGAGACTATCAGACACGAAAGAAACCTAATGATTGCGAATATAGCCAAGCAAAAAGAAGAGATATCGCTGCTAAAACAACTTCTTGAACAAAAAAATACCCTCATAGAGCAGTTGCAAACTTCTTTAGAAACAACCAAAGCTGGCTGGGACACCGACAAAACTGAATTGCAGAATTTAAAAACAAAAATAAGAACTAGTGAAAATTCTCATTTATTGGAGAAGTCAGGATTCAAAAAAGTAACTTTTATGCCTTCCACAGCAGCATCAACTAGTTCTAATAATAATAACAATGGAACACTAAATCAAGATAAATCTGAACACCCAATCACATCTCCAACTAAAAACGACTCTAGCTCTGGAATTAACAAGAGTGACAACAAACAACATGTACTTTTAATTGGAGACGATCATGTAAAGGACCTTGCTTTTAAATCGGCGAATTTCCGCTGTCCAGAAGGATTTTCATTTAGTACTTACCATATCTCTGGTAAGAATATGAACTTTATTGTAAACGCGATACAGCCTGAGAAAATAAAAACAGCATCAATCATATGCTTGATGGCAGGAATGCATGATATTTATAACACCCCTTGGAAGAACATAGAAATATCATTGAAAAAGTTGCAGGAGAAATGCCATAACAAAAAAGTTGTAATTGTACTTGTACCGCCAAGATACGACAGAGATAACGCCAACTATCAGGTCGTTAACTTCAATGAAAAATTGAAGAACTTCATCAAAAATATGCAAAACATTTCTTACCTTGAAACCCATAGCTTCATACAAAGAAGACATATGGGAAAGGACCATATTCAATTAAACAAAACCGGAAAGTTTGTACTAACCATTAAAATAACGCAACATGTCCAAAATCCTAACTATGGAATGAAGAAAGTGCCTTTTAAGGCAATGAAAACAAAACAAACATCAGGTGCGTCAACAGGAAAGCACTGGGTACCCCCGCGATATACAAGACTTCTATCAGACTTCGTACCAAAGAATTATACGTCATCTGTGTTATCGTCAAACCGCATATCAAGAAAACCTCAGTTTTCAACTGTACACCAAACGCAGTCTCGAACTCAACAGCATATGACGTCATCACACCATGCGAGGGAGAATTATCCACCATTGCCGATACCTACTCATCAAAGGACACAACTGCTACCGCCAGTAGTCAATACACCTCGTAATCACGGCATTCCAGTTGAAGTGCGCAGATGCAGATGCAACTCAGCAACTCAAAGAAACCCCCGTATGTCACGAGTCACGGCAAGTAATGTTCCATCTATCCGGTCATATGGACAGTTCAATGCTCCGGACTCGTCACATGGACGATTTTTCTTAAATGATAATGACATCAGCTCGTACTATGTAACCCATTCTAGTCACTTTTTTGACGATCAGGTCAAAAATTTTCGACTTGTAATGACAACTCTTGTCTAGATGAGAGGATAAACCTGTACAGTGTAAATAGTTCAAACATAGATATAAGCAATACTATTAGTAATAGTATTTTACCAGTGACACAATCTGAGATGTTAAATCCCGAGTCAGCTAGTCATGACTCAGGATTACATCAGCAGAATTATTGCAATGTGAAAAATACTCCTGACAATGCAAATCATGTGTCCCCTACAAATGATTTCAATTTCAAGCTCATTCAAAATAACTCAGAGCCTCATAGCATAAACAATACTTCTCAGCCAGGACTCAAGGTCGACCTTAATACTAGTACTAGAATCTCTGGTGATACCATACGTTTGTTGTATCAGAATGTTCGTGGCCTTAAAACAAAAACAGATCAAATTTATCAAAACATATTGAGTGAAGATTTTGATCTTATAGCTATCACAGAATCGTGGTTATCACCAGATATTCATAATAATGAGATTTTTGACCCTAGATATAATGTATTTCGCCAGGACAGAGATCCCGTCAAATCTAATAAGAAACGAGGGGGTGGATTGATTTTTGCTTCCAAATCGTCTCACTTTCTCACGACTAGAATAACAAAATGGGACATCTCTGATGAACAATGTGAGACAATGTGGCTCAAAACTTCATACAGGGGAGACTCTTTTTATCTAGCCTTAGTTTACTTTATTCCACCTGTAACAAGTTCCACCATAGAAAACTTTGTGAACTCCATGATAAATATCACTGATATACAAGGTCATAAAATAATAATTCTAGGTGACTTTAACATGCCTGATTTTATTGTACAATACGAAAAAGTTACACCTGATAATAATACTTCAATCTTTATAAGGCTTTTAAGTTACTTTAATCTTAGCCATAGAAATACCGTAAAAAACTTTTATGATAAAATTTTAGACCAATGTTTCGATAATTTTGACTCACATTACACTTCTAACTTGCAAAACAAAACTGGTATTATTCAAATAACTCGTGGTAACCCCCTGGTAAAAGAGGATAAACATCATCCAGCCCTAGAATTAATACTAGGATATAAGAAAATTAGCCAAGAAAAACCTGATCAATATTTAATGACTAAATTTAATTTTCATAAAGCCAATTTACCTATGTTAAAACTAGAATTAGAGAAAATACAATGGGATGATCTAAAATATCTTGATGATCCTAACAATATTCTTGACCAGATATACACAAGACTGAATAACGTTTTTAAAGACCACATTCCTCTCACTTCTATACCCAAAATACATAAATTTCCATTATGGTGGTCTCACACAACTAAAAGAAATTTTAACCGCAAAGAACGTTTACGTAAAACAAAAAATAAAAATATCGAACAATCAAACAAATACTCAGAACTGAGACGTACAGTAAAGAAGCAAATTAAAACTGATTATAAAACCTTCATCCAAAACTCTGTAAAACAGCTTAAAACAGATAGTAAATATTTTTGGAAATTCATTAAACAAAAAAAAGAGCCTGGAAAATTAAAACAATATAAATATAAAGATAAAATAATCTCTTCTCCTAAAGAGATTTCACAAGCTTTCGCTGAACATCTTCAGACATCTTTTGCTCCTGACTCATGCACTTATAATATCTTTAACCTTCCACCTAGTATCTCGAGTGACTTTTTCTCTTTGCCAAAGGTTAGAGAGTCCGATATTTTGTTTCAAATCAATCAAATTGAATATAAAAAACCAGCAGGCCCAGACGGAATTCTACCCGGGTTTATCAAAAAAATTCCAAATGGATTCGTACGACCTCTTATGATTCTTTTTAACCGCTCATTAGATAAATCTGTCTTTCCATCCAAACTAAAAGAAGCTGTCGTCACTCCTATTCCTAAAAAAAGTTCCGATAAAATAGAGGACCAGCGTCCTATTTCAAATATTAATGCTTTCGCTAAAATCTTCGAAGGAATAATTTATGATACCTTATCAGTTTTCATATTCAATCATGTAAGCATTCATCAACACGGGTTCATTAAAGCACGTTCTACTGTTACAAACTTGGTAGAGTTTTCTCACTTTATAGCTGAAAATATTGAACGTAAACAAATCGACGTACTATATACCGACGTTGAAAAAGCATTTGACCGACTTAATCATGATGCCATACTCAGAAAAATGAATACTCTAGGTTTTTCCAGACCATCTTTATCTTTCTTCACATCATACCTAAGAGACCGCAAACTAAAAATCGGAGAAGTTACAATCACACCTAACTCTGGAGTAGCTCAGGGGTCAAAAATATCTAGCCTTTTATTTATAATGACGTATGACGATATTAGAAATCATATTAAATATTCTCACTACAGCCTTTATGCTGACGACTTCAAAATTTACAAAGCTATTAACTCGCCTGAAGACTGCTACCTTCTTCAACGTGACATAGATGCTGTATCTGATTGGCTAACAACAATTGGATTAAATTTCCATCCACTTAAGTGTAAACAAATTTCTTATAGTACTAAAGAAAAACGCATCGCAAGCACATACACCATAAATAATCAACCCGTGGAAACTACAAAATCTTTCAAAGACCTTGGTGTGTTATACCAATCAAACTTCTCCTTCATACCACATATAGAACAAATTGCAACCACGGCCTACAGAAACTTGGGTATGATTATTCGATATTGCAAACAAATCGATGATATTGATGCTATTCGAGTTCTGTATTTATCTTTAGTTCGATCAAAAGTTGAATACGCCTCACTGATATGGTCTCCTAGTCAAAAAAATCATTCAAAAACAATCGAAAATATACAAGCTAAATTTGCTAGATATCTATTCAAAAAAGTAAATAATTTTTATCCGACATATCCAGAGCAAATCTCTTACTCGCTTCTTATTGAAAACCTTGACCTGCTTAAGCTGGAAGATCGAAGAGAACTAGAAAAAATGAAATTTCTTTACAAAATAATAAATAATAACATTGACGCACCACAAATTCTTTCAAAGATCTCCTTCAAAGTTCCTCGACCAGGCCTGAGACAAAGAAACTTATTCTTTGACATACAAAACAATATTTCACCAAAATCCCCCATCACATCGTCCATGAAGACATTCAATAACTTGGACATAAAACCTGATTTTTCGTTAAACTACAACGATTTCACAGATTTTCTGAACCCTCAATAGCAGAGCCTAATTCAAAAATGAAATATCCGTTAATACATTTTAAATAGGTACATAGAATTTATCAATCTATACATATTTACCTTTATGTACTTAATTATAAGAATTAGTTTTATGAAAATTATTATCCTATTGTATCGTTTAACGAAACCTATATGTATATTTATGCTAGTATTGTTACATTTAATTCCTTTATTATATGTAATGTTGCATATCTTAATAAAAAAAAAAAAAAAAAAAAAAAAAAAAACTATGTTCGCCTAATAAGGCGTTGTAATAAGCTTTAATAAGTTTAGAACGGAAAATTCTGTTTCCTTCGAACACGTGAGGCATTTAGGGCCCTACCCAGGCTAGGTGAGGTTCATGTGGGTAGCTTTTAGATTAACCTTTGGTTGATTTCGGAGGGATGATGGGAAGAACGGGCGAGATTTCAAATGCTTATATAACTATGGTCGACTAACAAGGCTTTATAATAAGCTATAATAAGCCATAGTTATAATAAGCTATAATAAGCCATAGTTCTAATAAACCAGCCTCCTCCTTGTAAAGACAGTGGTAGAAGTGCTGAGTCATTCTTCCACTGTCTGGCTACCATCTTTCAAGATGACGCCACCCTATGATGATGATTCATTTAAACTTTAACGTCACAATGCAACTGTCTAACAATATTTTTTTTGTTACCTCGTGTACTGAAAATTAACCCGCGGTTATTCATATGCCTTGAGGGTTAATCACGTAACGAAAAACAAATTGCTTTTCACTTACTACCCTTTCTCTCCTCTTTTGAGTGAAAATTACCCTTCCCTCCTCTCTTCCTTCTCTTGGTTCCTCTTCTTCTCCCTTCTCCTCTTTTTTTTTCTCTCCTTCTCTACTGTTGTATTTCCTTTTATCCCCTTCCGAATGAAAATTAACATTGTCTCTTTTTTTCTCTTTCTATTCTTTTTTTCTCCTTCTTCATCCTTTCTCTTTCTCTTTCTCTCTCTGGATCTTATTTTCTTCTTTCTCTATGTCCTCCTCCTCTATCATTTCACTCTCTTTCTTTCTCTCTCTCCCTTCTTCTATTGTTCTCTTTCTCATTCTACATCTCAACTTCTCTCCCTTCTTTTCCTCTGTTTCTACTCTTTCTCTTCTTTTGCCTTCTTTTCCTTCTCCTCATACACCTCTAGTTACCGTCTCTTCTCTATATTTCAATCCCTTTCTTCTTCTTCTTCTTTTTCTTTTCACTCTCTTATTCTTCTTCCTTTTCTTTCTCTTCTCTGCTCCTCCTCCTGGTCTTTCTTCTTCTCCTCCTCCTCCGTCTCCTCTTCTTTCTCCTCTTCCTCCTTCTTCTCCTCTTCTTTCTCCTCTTCCTCCTTCTTCTCCTCTTCTTTCTCCTCTTCCTCCTCCTTCTCCTCTTCCTCCTACTATCTTTTTTCTCCTTCTCCTTTTACACCTCCAATTACCATCTCTCCTTCAGATTTCAACGACTTCTTTTTTTTTATTCCTCCTCTCTTTATTCATCCTCCTCTCTTTATTTATCCTCCTCTCTTTATTTATCCTCCTTCTCCTCTTCATCCTCCTTCTCCTCTTCATCCTCCTTCTCCTCTTCATCCTCCTTCTCCTCTTCATCCTCCTTCTCCTCTTCATCCTCCTTCTCCTCTTCATCCTCCTTCTCCTCTTCATCCTCCTTCTCCTCTTCATCCTCCTTCTCCTCTTCATTTCCCTCCATCCTCCTCCCTTTATCCTCCTTCTCCTCTTCATCCTCCTTCTCCTCTTCATTCCTCCTTTCTCTCCTCTTCATCCTCCTTCTCCTCTTCATCCTCCTTCTCCTCTTCATCCTCCTTCTCCTCTTCATCCTCCTTCTCCTCTTCATCCTCCTTCTCCTCTTCATCCTCCTTCTCCTCTTCATCCTCCTTCTCCTCTTCATCCTCCTTCTCCTCTTCATCCTCCTTCTCCTCTTCATCCTCCTTCTCCTCTTCATCCTCCTTCTCCTCTTCATCCTCCTTCTCCTCTTCATCCTCCTTCTCCTCTTCATCCTCCTTCTCCTCTTCATCCTCCTTCTCCTCTTCATCCTCCTTCTCCTCTTCTCCTCTTCTCCTTCTTCTCATCCTCCTTCTCCTCCTCCTTTTCTCCTCTTCCTTTTTTTCTCTTCCTCCTCAAAAAAACTAATAAGCCGGCAGCACGAAGCTCTCGTAAGCTTCCCTATGATTTCAGCATACAGAGATCCTGCTGAGAGTATACAACAGTGAAAACCCCACACACAACCTGCCACGCCAGGAAAAGATATAGTAGGAAAAGATTTAGCAAATTATAAAGGCACCTGTTAATTTTTTAAAAAAAAATATGTAGTATGTCTAAACAAAAATCAGTTTAAACAGAAAAGTGTATGAATATCAGAACATCCCTGGACAGCTGTTTCAAGGTTATCTACTTACTCTCATCAGCAGGTAATAGTTCTGAATATCCATGCCCTAAACTTACCTCGTGTATTGGCACTGAAAATTGACTATCGAAAATTTTGGGTGATTCCATTATCTTCCTTTCTATAGGATAAGGAAAGTAAAAATTAAGGAGTAGTAAGTAGTAGCAATAGTAAAAGGACTTCTTTATGCTGAAGGACAAACAAGACTTTCTACATTCTACACGATTTTTGTGTCTGATGGCTGGAGGACATTAAATCGGGAGAAGACCAGTGTTCGCTAGAGGACTATAAACAGAGAGCAGACTGGCCAACCCTAACAAGCCAGGCTGGGGACGTTAGATAGGGAGAAGACCAGTTCTTTGTAAGGAATACCTTCTGGTAAGCTCGTGTTGACCCAACACGTGAATTGGAAGTATAACTTCTCGCCCATCAGAGGGGAAGCATACTACGGGATGAGGAGACTAAAACACAAACTACAAGCGTCTGCAGTAGCTCCTGTTTCCTGGCTACAAAATAAAAATAAAGGCTGTGAAACACTTAGCTTGAAAAAAAAAGAGAAGATGAGCTGAGAGACAAATTTAGAACAGAATAGTACACAATGACAAAGGAGAGAGAGAGAGACAAAGCGAGAGAGAGAGAGAGAGAGAAAGAGAGAGAGGTGACAAAGCCTGAGACAACAGAAAAAAAACAGTACATTAAAAAGGACACGCAGAGAAATGTCTGCAAACTTTTTTCATCATGTGGTAAAGTAAATATAGAAGGACAGAGATAGAAAGCGGTAGAAAAAGAGAGAGAGAAATATATAGATAGCAAGCAAAAAAGGGAAAAATGAAAAGAATTTAAAGATAGCTGATAAGAAAAAGGGGATAGAAAGGAGAAAGAGAGTAAATAAAAAGAGAAAAAGTGACAAATATGATAGACAATGCAAGAGACAGAATTAAAAAAAAGAGGGATAAAGAGAAAGAGGGATATAATGCAAGACAGGATGGAAAAACAGCGAGAGACAGTGAAAAGGTAGAGAAAGAAATTTCCCCTCTCAAATTCTCCCCAAGAGAGGAGAAAAAGATAGGCGGGTAGAGAAAAAAAAAAACCTAACACGGTGTTAACAGCAAACAACACCATGTTAATAACGAAAGTGGAGTAGACTCAGAACAACAACAACAAGAAAAGAGACAAGAGTGAGACAGGCTGGAAACATATAAGAGAGAGGCTAAAGAAAGATAATGTAGAAGACATAATGGCAGGTGTGAAATGTGGAGAATTTAAGAGGGGCAGAGAGAGGGAGATAAAGAGAATGGTAGAGGGAAGAAACATAGACTACAACAGGAAGATATGAGCGCAGTGGTGGGAGAAAGACATTAGGAAGGAGAGAATTGAGAGAAAACGGTTCCTCTCTCCCTAATCTTCTCTCTTTTCCCTTTCTTTCTCTCTTTCTCTCTTCGATTTCCCTCTTTCTCTCTCTTTCTTTCCTCTCTCTCTCTCTCTCTCTCTTTTCTTTTCCTTTCTCTCTCTCCCTCTCAATCTGCATTTTTCTTCTAAATCTTCCTACATCCTTTTCCAACATATTTCTTTCTTTCTCTTCCTTTTCCCTTTCTTTCTCTCTTCGATATCTCTCTTTCTTTCCTCTCTCCCTCTCTCTTCCTTTCTCTTCTCTCGCTCTCTCTCTCTCAATCTTCATTCTTCTCCTAAATCCTCCTCCTTCTCCTCCCTTATCATCAAAACCCTTTCCTTTTTCTTCATCTTTCATTGCCCCTACCGATCCCTCTCTCTCTATCTTTCTTCCTTTCCCATCTCCCTCTCTTCCTTTCCCTAAACCTTCTCCCTTCATCAAAATTCTCCTTCTTCTTCCTCATCATCAAAACCCTTCCTCTTCGTACACTTATCTTTCTTCTCTTACCTATCCTTCTCTTCATTCCCCCCATCTCCCCCACTTTCATCATCTAAACTTTTTCCTCGTGCTCCCTCTCACTTTTCCTCCCCTTCTCTCTATCCCTACCTCTTACTTCCATTCCTCCCTCTTCCATCACCCCTCTTTCTTCCCTCTATCCTTCCCTCTTCCATCCCCCCCCCTGAGTCTTCCCACAGGAAGCGGAGCATGTAAAACATACGACGGCGGTTCCAGGCACCTCCTGGGTTGTTAGAAAACGATTAAGACGCAATGAGGACGCTTGTTATTTCAAGCACTAAAAAATAAGGGAAAAAGTGGGAGAAAAACTGAGAGAAAAAGAACGAACCTGGAAGAGGAGGAGGGGGGAAGAGGGAGGAGGGGGGGGGGGGGGGAGGGCAAAGAATGGGAAAAAATAAGGGGCGAAAAAATAAAAGAAAAACAAGAGGAATTTTTTTTAAGAACAGGAAAGAGCTTTTTTTAATTTCTATAACCTTGCTTCCTCTGATGTCTGTCAAGCTGGAAATTCAGAGAGAATAGCGGGTGGGACGCAGAATAGCGCATTGCTTTCTCCGGTGAAGTGGAAGAGAATGCCCATCGAGTGTGGCTATATTTTCAAAGTTAAATATCTTGGTTGACAGAGAGAGTTATCTTTCTGTCAATAATATTATTATGGTGACAGCTACATTCTATTTTTTTAAAATTTAAATATGAGTGTTGTACAGCCTTGTTTTTCATAGCCATCAAACAGGAGCTACTATAGACGGTTATGGTCTGTGCTTTAGCCGGATGATGACCACCAGAAACAAACTCTTGTGGTGCTGGTTGTTCTCGACCCCACTGAAGCAGCGTGAGGTTAATAATAGTAGGTCTGCGGGTTTCAAGCTTTCCAGAGAACGGAGGATATAACTCCCATCGGATTTAAAATGACTTCAAAGTAACTCACTTTCATGTAAAAAGTAAGAAAAAAAACCAAACCTTAGTAATTATAAGTGTTTCTGTTGAACAAAAGAAAAACCTTTTCTTAAAGGACGAACTTCTTAACCCTATCTTTGTCCAGGACAAGAAAAGTTTCTTAAGACAACCAAGCGGATTATGTTATTAATAAAATATTGGAATATTCATAATAATATACATAACATATTATTGGTATTTCAGTAGGTGTTTGGGAAAATGTACTTAATGATTATGAATTATATGCCAAGAATTATAAGTATATTCATAATTATATGTATAATCAATATAATTATGTAATTATGAATATAATTATATTCATAATTATAATTATGTAATTATAGCATTCAAACCCTGCAGGATAGTGGTTCCCAGAAGATGCAGTTTGGTAACGTTGGAATACAGCGTTGCCATGTTTTTTTTTTTATATACATAGTATATAGCTGCACATTGTATGATTATCAACTTATTTTTTTGGAGTAATATTATCAGAAGAATTCAATTTCGATGTTTTTTGCTTGAAAAAATACTGACAAAAACGAAGGAAAATGTCCAAGTTGACTTACCCTGCAAAATAGTGGTTCCCAGATGTTGCAGCTTGGTAACATTGGAGTACAGCGTTGCCATGTTGAGCACGGACAATTTGTTGTGACTCAGATCCAAGGTCATCTGCTCGATGTTCTCAATCTTGTCGAAAAGTCCGCTAGGGAGCTCTTCGATCTGCGTGTTGGTGATTTTCAAGGTCAAGTCGTAGCAGGCGTCGATGTTTTCGAAAGCGGTGGGACTGATGTACTTGAGGTCGCGGCCTGTGATCTCTAGCTCGTGAAGCTTGGGACTGAACACGCCGTGAAGTTGGTCGCCTGCGGACAAGAGATAAATATTATCATAGGGTGATGTCATCGTGAACGATGGTAGCCAGACAGTGAAGGAATGACTCAGCACTTCTACCACTGTCTTTACAAGGAGGTTAATAATTGACTAGGGTCCCCAGAACCAAGCCAATGATGTTCTACTCCCTGTTTATAGTCCCCCAGCCAGACTGCTAGTCTACACCCTGTTTGTAGTCCCCCAGCCAGACTGCTGATCTACTCCCTGTTTATAGTCCCCCCGCCAGACTATGTTTATAAAAAACAAAAAATTCCAACTAGGCTGGGCCAACTTGATTCACCTATAAATTAGTGGAGACGATGGGAATGGATCAATGAAATAGGAAAGAAATTAATGATTTAGAGAATGAAAAATTCGGAAGAGAATGCCGTTGGCTTGGCACCGTCCTTGATCAAGTTTTGTTTTATTAATTTACCTAATAAAGCGTAATATAATAATAATATGCACTTGGCCTTTAGTCTGATATTATATTAGTATAAAATAAGAGTAGCATTACATAATATGAAACAGCTTTAGCAAACAATGATTGCCACTTATCGCAAGGGTTCCATGAAAGTAGAATAATAATAATAATAATAAAGTAGGGTATATGTCGGTGGAGTTCAGACGTGAGTTTCATTCAACTAAATTTCCGTCGCCGCAGGGTTTCCGGCCAAAGTTCAATAATTAGTTCCATGCAATATTCATCAAGAAAATAAAGCTCAGTCATACTTCCTCCCCTTGCATTCTCCATTTTGTTTTCCTTCTCCTCCTCCTCTTTCTTCTTATTGTTCTTCTTCTTCTCCTCCACCTCCTCCTCCTTCCTCATTCTCCTCCTTCTCTCCTTCTTCTTCTCTCCTTCCCTTCCTTCTTCTTATTCTCCTCATACTCCTTTTTCGGATCTCCTTTTTCTACTTCTCCTTCTTCTTCTTCTCCTCCTTCTACTCTTCCTTCTACTCTTCATTATTCTCCTTCTCCTCCTTCTTCTCCTCCTTAATCTCATTCTCTTCCTCTTCCTCCTTCTTTCTGATCTCCTCCTCATCCTTCTCCTCCTTCTCTTTTTCATCCTCTTCCTTCTCCTCCTCTTTCTTCTCCTCCTCCTCCATTTCATTCTCATTTCATTCTCATTTCACCTCCCCATGACCTTCTCTTTATTTTTTTATTCTACTTCTGCTACTTCTCTTTCTCATCCTTTTTTTTCTTTCCGTCTGATTCTACCGAGAGGTCGCGGGTTCGAAACCTAGCCGGGACTTGACAAGTTATCCTCCCATTTAGTACGTCTACAACTTAATGAGCATTCTGCTGTCTTAATGAGCTTACTGCTATGTCTGCTGTCAAAATAATAATAATATCGCCTTACATATACTGCCCGATTAGAACTATTAAAGTCCCATTATTCC
This sequence comes from Bactericera cockerelli, assembly GCA_024516035.1. Classification (NCBI taxonomy): domain Eukaryota; kingdom Metazoa; phylum Arthropoda; class Insecta; order Hemiptera; family Triozidae; genus Bactericera; species Bactericera cockerelli. Next base: position 22,060,357 of record CM044965.1, read on the forward strand.
AGCAGTAAGCAGACATAATACATTATTATTCTATGGTAAAAATCTCAAATGGGAGGATGACTGACAAGTCATCCTCCCGGCTGGGTTTCGAACCCAGGCCTTCTTGAACCTCTAGATTCACAGAGTGCCACCTTTACCACTGAGCTACCGGGACAAAATAATAATAATAAATCATTTTTTTTATTTTTCATACATTTTTTTGAACGTCTGATACGTCTTAATGAACTTATTGCTGGAATAATGGGACTCATTTCTCCTCATCGGGTAGTATAAATAAGATTTTTTATTATTCTTATTATTATCCTTCTCTTTATTTATTTTCTACTTCTCCTTCTTCTTTTATTTTCTTCCTGTAATGTTTTTCTTTCTCTTGGTCTCTTTCATTTCCATTCTCTACGTTTACTCTTTATCATCAAAATCATCCACTTCCAGGCTCATTATTCATTCACAGCGTCTTTCTCTTTCTATTTATGTCACTTCTACTCCTCTTGTTCCTCATTTCCATTTGACTTACGAGTTTCTATGCCTTTTCCTTTCGTGCACCTATAATTACTTGTCTTCATGATCATCTTTCACCACATCAGCTCTCATCTTATTTTGAACTATAAGGGTTGGGTTGAAGAGATTGCCACAGGTAATAACCCTGCCTTTTTTATTTATTTTTTTACACTTTATTAATAGGACATATTATATACAACACAAATAATTCCAAATTAAAATACAATATAATAAAAGAAAAAATAAATAAATATATACATAATATATGTATGTCCTAACTAAAAGGCGGGCTCATTGCCTTTGGCAATCTCTTCCACCCAAGCTCTTTAGGTAGGACATTAGCTTTATTCTCTTTTTTTTTCTTGTTTCTTTGTTCAATCTATTTATTTTTACTTTACAATTTCATTGTATTTTACTATAATATCTTACTTTGTCTTACCTAATAAAGCATAATATAATAATAATAACTATTCTGTTTTTCTTTTTTCTCTCCCTCTCTCAGAAGCTAAGTTTAGCAGGAGATGACGTGTAGATATGTGATAATTTATGTATATATTTTATACATACACATAGGGTGTACCTACGTTGCATTTAAGAGTATGATAGTGTGTACCTACGTTATTATGATAAAATGTAGATACATTACTGTAGGTGAATACATAAAAATTGAGATTAACAAAATATTTTTGAATAATGAAACAGATTTTAATACAGTCAAACCTGGATTTACGAGAACTCTACGAAAAATTCATGCAATGGGTGGAATTCGAACCAACGGATCCCTACGCTATCTGGGGGCGAACCACTTGTCTACCACTTCACCTCCGATAATAATAATAAATATTTTCCTCAGTAGCTTGATCAATAAGGCGGCATCTTGTAACATGGAGGTTGGTGGTTCAAGTCCGGGTTTCAGTGTAAATTTAGTAAAGCGAGTTTGAGTAGTTGTGACATCACGAAAGTGATCAACACAAATATGATAACATTTTTTTTTCCTCATCATTTTTTTTTTGTAGGTTTTCTTTTTTATGGCTGGTTTCTCACTGGAGTGAGCTCTTTCACCCAACCATATTATCATCCTTCTTCTCTTCCATAATCGTCCTCAGGTCATTCACATGAATTAGAAGTCACTAATTAGATTTTGGCGGACATAAGTGGCGCCCATATCTAATTATTTCCGAGCACACTGATTTCGAAAATTATAGAGAGAAAGCAGTGATATCATATACTTTAAATCCCAAATTATACTGGGTGTTTTAGAATTGTGTGCCTTTATTTTAACCACGTGTTTTATGGATCATTTTAGAAGGAGGGTCAAGTCTATAACAAAGAGGGCGAAAGTGTATCATAAGGGAGATACATTAACCCTCCTGTGGTCGCCCATGAGAGTGCAATGACCTCAATTTCCACATCAGAATAACGGCGTCATCTTGTATTAGGAGTCGATTTTTTTCGGCGTTTCAATAACTCTAACAGGTAAGACGTAATTCAAAATCTTAGATTTTTTTAAGAACCTTTAGAGACGTGTATCTCCCTTATGAAGCACTTTCGCCCTTCTGGTTATAGACTTGACCCCCCTCAAGTGGTCCATATAACACGTGGCACACTAAAATAAAATTAAGGCACACTTTTCTGAAACACCCTGTATACAGGTATTTCATATTAATTAATATAAAACTAATTATATATGTACAGGTATTTCATATACCTTAATATAAATCTCAAATTATATACAGGTATTTAATATACTTCAATATAAATCTCATATTATATACAGGTATTTCATATACCTTAATATAAATCTCAAATTATATACAGGTATTACAGGTAAGATTGCGTGCAGACGGTACCGAAAAGCACTCTATATTTTCAGCAATTAACTCGATGAAATTCCAAGCTTTTTTTAGTTTTAGCGGAGTGCAAATTTTGTACTTTCAAATATTTGAACTAATTTATAAGACATGAGTTATGCTGATGGGCTCTCTTGTCCATAGTTACCTATTATTTGCAACAAGGAACAAAGAAATCAAACATGATTCTCATTTTCTAGGTGTATGACACTGTATGACCATGCAGTTGAAAGCGACGTTAAACCCAAATTAAAAAAGAAAGAGTTGGCCAGGGATAGAAAAAGAGAGAAACAGCGATTCCGTATATTACTTACTAGCCGTTTGCCCGTGCTTTGCAACGGGACTAAATTTCAAATTTACTAAGGCATGGCCGTACTGCTGGACAGCAATGCCTTTTTGAACTTTTTATAATTTTTCTGGAAAAAGCGATAATGGTTTTGGGGGGGTCAATTCTGAGACATTTTTCGCTATCTCATACTGTTTTGGCTTAATAACTCCGGACAAACAAACATAGGTAGGTAGGTAGGTAGGTAGTCCTTTTTTCTGTTTTATATATAGAGATAATAATGACGCTCTTTAGTGGAAGGTAACCACTGGCGAGGTTAATGCTCAAAGCATTTTCTACCATCTAACCCTCAGAGTCTTATTAGTATGTGGTTACAAACTCAAATTAATAAGGAAAAATTCATGCACTGGCTGGGATTTGAAACAACGGATCCCTACGCTACCTGGATTACCAGACTAGCGCGTTAATCCCTCGACTACTAGTTTTTTTTTCTAGAGAGGAGATCAATCTTCTTTCAATTCAAGACGAACACCAGGGCCATCTCTGGCTCTGGTGGACAGTGTGAGGTTTAGGCACTGAAAACGATGTGCCATACCCACTAAACATCCTCCTCTCTTTCTAATCTCAGTACCCTGGAACTGTTGCATAACATTACTTTTTTTTAAGCTTTATTAGGAGGACAAAGTTCAATGGTAACAGTATAAAATTAAGAAAAAAAAACAAACAAATGACAAAATAAATAGGTAAAAAAAAAATAACAATAATGTCCTACCTAAAGTGCGGGGTTATTGCCTGTGGCAATCTCTTCCACCCAACCAGGGTACGAGATGATAGACTTGACTCCTAGTTTACTTACTCAGTTTAACTTCTTGAATGTCGACCGACACTTTCTTGAGCGATTGCAGGGAGTCCAATATGGTGGCCAAGCGAAAGCGGTACTTCTCTATTTTGGGCCATGTTTGGATTTTCAACGTGTGGAGGAACACATTTTTCAGCAGTGAGTCGCCATCGAAACGCTCCAGTTTGGGGAGATTCTGAATATTCAAGCTCTGAAGTCGCGGCAGCTGTGTGAAACTGTCTTTGGTGATGAGCTGAAACAGTTGGAATTAGACTTATGAAACATAAATGGGTTAAACCCGTAAATTTGTATAAAAAAAATGTATAATTTTTTGTTGTTGTTGTAGTGAACCACAAGGTCTCTTCACAATTTTTGTGGGTAGCGCAGCATTACTAAGAGCCTCCTTCACTTTTCGATTTCTATTACATGAATTTCTTTTTACTCTGGTTTTTTAATTAATTTCTTCGTTACTATGAGTGGACCTCGAACATCCAAGTACAAAGCAGGAAAATTACTGCCCTGCTGGGAATCAAACCCAGGTCAATAGGTGTAATGCCTAGTGCGCGAACTTAAAATCAATTGACTTAATTATACGAAAACTTCTTCCAGCTCTTTATGAACTGGCCGAGTTCCATTAAACTCGCCCCTCTGAATTCCTCAGAAATCATAACGCAATCTCAATTTCAGAAAATATTGAATCTCGTTTAGTTGCAAATTCAAACACGCCCTCTAGTGAGAATGTCAACCAATCACAGTGCTTTTTATTAAAAGTTACACATAGAACATTGAAGTCAATTCTTCTGATGGCAATGCTCCCAACACGCTGGCAGCATTACCTCTCTGGATTGTCATGCTTATTTTTGCTACTAGGTGACTCAAACTGCCTAATGAATACTCGAAACTTTATTAAAATTACAATGAAAACTCTGCTTACTCTGATAGGATTATTGGATAGGTCCAACTCCTTCAAGTAAGGGACGGAGCTCCAGACATGGGACGGTATGGATTGGATCTGGTTCCCACTCAGGCTCAGCCTCCTCAGCTTGCCCAACAGCTCCGCGCAGTTCTCCGGCACAGTCTCAATGTTCGCGTTGCTCATGTCTAGAGTCAGCAAGTCTGGCAAGGGCAGTTGAGGAAACGACAGCAGGTGCGTGTTGCTCAGAAACAGGTACTTGAGTTTTTGCAAATAGTGGAATAGTTCCTTGAAGTTGGCACGAAGTGGGTTGAAACTTAAGTCTAATTGTATCAGCGTGTTCACACTGATGAATGTGTTGTCAGGTAGTATGGTCAGTCTGTTGTTTGAGAGGTTCAAGTTGGTGATCATTGGAAGCTCAATAAACATTGTACTGTCAATGTGCTCTATTTGGTTGTGAGATAGGTCAATGTCTCGTAATGTCAGCCCAATACCTCCCAAAGCATTGGATGGCATTGTTACTAAACTGTTAAAAGAGATATCTAATTTCTCGATGACAGTGTTGCTGAAAACATCTCTGGGGAGTGATCGTAGTCTGTTATGGCTGATATTTAGAACTCTTAATTTTATGCTGAAGTAGAACTGTTCCCCAGTCAGCATCGAAATTTCATTGAATGACATGTCTATGATTTGCAGGTTTGGCATTCCGATGAATGTTCTCTTCACAACGACAGCAATATTGTTGTGCTCTAATGATAGGATTTCCAGAACGTCTAAATTGCCAAAAGCTGTTGCATCCAAATGTTTGATTTCGTTAAAGTCCAGATATAACTTTCTCAGGGAATCTGCAAATGTTTGCAAAAAATTTACAGGTACTTCTTGGATACGATTGTAACTTAAGTCTAAAGATTTGATGTAGACTGGAGCTTGATTCTTTTCGTTCTCAAAAAGATTTGTGATAAAATTATTAGATAGATTCAAACTCATTGGTATTTGTTTATTCGAAATATTGGAGAACACATTTAGGTTGAAATCTTTCAGTTTGTTATTCTGTAGGTCTACCTTTATTAGATTAGGAAGATTGATGAAAGAATTGGGGTAAAGATATTTAATTTGATTAAAGCTTAGAATAATATTAAGTACATTGTATAAGTTTTTGAAAGATGATGTCTTAATTGCTTTGATTTGATTGTAGCTCAACATGATTGTGTTCAGTTCTCTCAAATTATAGAAGGTATCGGACTCCACAGTTTCCAAATAATTATTAGAGAGACGGATTTCTTTCAATTTCTTATGAATATTAAAGTGAAAAAGGTTATTATGAATTTTACTGATTTTATTGTACTCCAAGTTTATGTAATTCAAATTCGTCAAGTTATAAAGAGCATAATTTCGTATGGTCTTGATATTATTATTATCCATTGCTAACCACACTAATGAATCTAAATTTCTATTCAATAAATAATGGGGAAACTCGTTCGAATTGAAGAGACTAAAGCTGATTTCCAAAATTTTCAAGTTTTCGAAACTATCAAATACATCACTGTTGAGCTCAACAACTTGCAATTTATTGAAAGAAAGAGAAAGTTCTTGCAACTTACTCAAATGCTTGAATAAGTTTCCATTAAATTCTGTGATTTTGTTACACCTGAGGAGAAGTGTTTCTAAGTTGCTGAAAAGTTTGTTTTTATCTGCAATACGTTCATCTTTATTACTGTTCTTCTTAAATTTGGTGTTTTTATTTGTGCTGATTTCAATTGGGTAGTTTTTATTTTTATATTCAACATCCACTTCTTCTAATGTCTTGTTGATTTTAATAATATTTTTCTTATATCTCACATATTTATTGTAATTGTGATCATTAAAGTTTTTGTACCTTCTGTGCTTAACATGTGTTCTATCATTTATTTTATTTGAATTTTGATTTGAATAGTTTTCATAATTTGATTTTTTACTATCTGTTTCTTCCATTTCTAAACTCCTTTTGTTTCTTCCTGAATCCATGTAATCTTCATCATCAGTATAATCATACATTTCGAAACCTTTGTTTTCTTTACTTTGGTATTTCTCTTCTTTACTGTACGACCTACTACTACCAGTATCATCAGTATTATCTTCTTCGTAACTACCATCTTTATTCCCTAGAGTAATCTCAATATCATCGATTACTTTGGTTTCTTTCTTGTTCTTATATTTGTCCAGAAACTCAAAGGTATGCTTGTGAAGATACCTTTGGGAGTTTTCGTGAAAGTTTTTAGCTTTCTTGTGTCTTCTCTTGTTGTTTACATTATCATAAAAATTGTTAAGCTGTTTTGCATATTTTGAGAGATCTTCATAGATATTGGACTTTTCTGTTTTGAACTCTGGATTGTCACTCTTTTCAGTACTGTGCAAGTCTGTAAGCCATTTGCTTTTGCTTTTATGTCTGGATAGATAATTTGGTGAATATGTACGTGTATTTAATTCAGATGTACTTGAGATCTCCTCAGTGTCTCTATCGGTATTTGGTCTTTTAGGAGTAACAGTGTCAATGATAGGTTGATCATTGACAAAGAGATCATTTTGACTTGTAACTTTTAATTCCGCATTAGATATCAAAGTTTTCCCTGATATTTCATTTTCAAGAATTTGTTGGTTCTCTACAAGTAATTCACTTATAAAGTTATAACCTAAATTCAAATGTATAAGTCTTCTATTGTGTATAAAGTTTGGTATTTTTGTCAGTTTATTACCTGACAAACTTATCGACTTTAAATTTATCAAGTGTTCGAACGTATTATTCTGTACAAATTCAATTTTATTGTTATGTAGATACAAATATTTCAGTTTCTTCAGATTGCGAAAGCAGTGGTTTATCTCAGTTAGATCGTTGTTCTCTAGATCTAAATACTCTAGATAGTTGTTCAAATGGTTTAGTGCTGTTGCGTCTATTTCACTTATTTTGTTGTAGTTCAAGTACAACCTAGAAACACTCAAATGTCTGAATGTGTTTGCATTCAGCTTTGTTATTTGATTGTAGCTCAGTATCAAGTCTTTGATGTAGTAAGTTTCGTTCAGATTGAGTTGAATATTGGTGATGAAGTTATTAGACAGATCTAGTTTATCAAGATTCTTTTTCACAGGAATCACAAAGTCTTTGATATAGTTATTCGATAATACTATCCAGTTCAAATTGACCATTCTTTTCAATTCTCCGTACGACACCAGATAATTGTTTGCCAGATTCAGGGTCTGAAGCGACTTTGGTAAGTTCTCTATTCTTTGCAACTGATTGTTGTCCAAGCTCAACCAAGTAAGGGATCTGAATTTGTCCAGATTTTCAATTCGTTCAATATCGTTTGCTCCAATGAAGAGTGTGTTGAGTTTGTTTTGAACATCAGAAGACCAGCTGACTGATTCCAACTCCGCTATTTGATTGCTGAAAAGGAAAGCAAAATAATAATGATTAGTCCATGAAAAATTGATATAATTTCTCTCTGGTTAATATTATCTCACTAGGGAACGTTGAACAGATACGATATCAGACTTGTCAAGTCTGAAGACAATAAAACACATCATTGACGCACTTACTATTGTTACCGTTAGAAGGCAATCGCGCTTGAAAGATTTTTTTCCTCAAAGAAGTAGATATTTTTTACTGTAACAGTTCCAATTTTGTCATTCCTACATACTGTATTTCAAACAAATATAAGCAAAACAAAAGAGTGATACATATCAACGCAAACCTAAGGAAACAAAGATCTAGGAGAGTAACGAGTAAGAGCAATAACTATGAAAAGTTAGTTGGAGAGAAAAAGAGTTTTAGTAAATAAGGAGAGAAACATACAAGGCGAATTCAGACGTCATTTGAGTCATAAAAAATAGTAACGTTCATGGAATTGTAATAATTATGTCATCATTATAATGCACTGCATGTCTCATATGTAAAACAATACTAAACTTATGATGCACTAATGTGGTTACATTAAGGAATGTAGTATTTCTAATTTCAAAATAAAGTGGATGAATTATCGTGTACATTTTTTGTAATTTATTTATTGTCTCATTACAACTCCTCTTTTTGTACACGCTATAAGGTAGCTTCTCAATTGGCATGAGTTTTATTTCCGAATTAAGAACTCTGGCTGTACGGCAGTTTCCGAAATTACCAATATATAATTATTATAAACAATACCATAAAAACCCACCAATCTCAACCAAAGGTTGAACAATGCCGACCCTAAGTAGATTTGGGAATAGGCAAAGTGAAGGAAGAAGACCACAAAAAAAGTTTCACAATAATAAAACACTATTTGATTTGCTCGTACCTACCAAAACAAGCGTTTCGAATATTTTTCTCTAAAAGCTTACTCTAGTTCTGCATATCCTCAATTTTCCCCTTATGTATATATGTAAAATTTACATATATATAATATTCTTTAAAATGATCATTTTCCTCGTATTTTTCTCTCTACGAAATTGTTCACAAAAGATATGAATAAAAAATCCTCCCAGATCAAGTCGGATATGAAGTTTTGTTAGATACATTATAGTGATATGAAATATTCTTGCGTGTTTTCTAGGTTGTAGAACAAACTTTTTTTCCCTGTTGAGTTGTAAAAATGTGATCAGTGCCGAATATAGGGTTGGGTAGAAGAGATTGCCATAGGCGATAACCCCGCCCTTTAGTTAGGACATATGCATATATTTTGTTAATTTTTTTCCTGTTTATATTTATATTATCATTTTTTTATTTTAATTTTAAACTTCTAATAAAGAGTTTAACAATAATTAAGAATTGTATACCATAAAACTAGATAGTTCACAGACATCACAGGTTCAGAGCAATGGTTGCTGACCCAGAGGTTGCGGGTTCGAGTCTCGGCCGAAGCAGAAAATTCTGCTTCAAACTCTAACATCCCCTTTTGGGGTTACAATAGATACGGTGACCGTGTTTTATACATTTCTATAAAAGTCAAATATACAATAAATTCTAAATTCTAAAAAAAACCATTTGTTTTATTTTTCAAATTATTTTTGTATTTTTATTTGGCTTCTAAGACCTTTTATATTACAAGAGAATTTATATTACGAAATTTAACTGAACTTTACTTTTCCAATCCCCACTTCGGGCCTCACGCCCGCCACTGAAATAGTTTACATGTTTAAGTGCACCGCAGAGACGTACCATGTGTTTCGAGTCTGAAATCCAAAATCATTTTTTATGCCACAAACTCGAACCGAAACTACCTACCACCACATGTTACTTATTTTTTATCTTCACTTTTCTTCTTCTTCTTCTTCTTCTGTAGTATTATGTATATACCAATTATGTAAAATAAAGTAAACCAATTCGAATTCAAATTCTTCTTATCTTTTTTTTTTTATTCTTCTTCCACCCGTCTTCTATAGCAAGAATCATTTGCAGATCTAACTCTGAGACTGACCTACCCATATTGACTTATAGCCTGGACTTGTGCTAAATACATTCCTAACAGAGGGCGTGTTAAGGGATAGTGTAAGATTCGTTAATCCATGCCACTATTACTAAACTGCTGATATAAATGCGCTGTGATAGTTGAAATTCCTAACAGAGGGCGTGTTAAGGGATAGTGTAAGATTCGTTAATCCATGCCACTATTACTAAACTGCTGATATAAATGCGCTGTGATAGTTGAAATTCCTAACAGAGGACGTGTTAAGGGATAGTGTAGGATTCGTTAATCCATGCCACTATTACTAAACTTCTGATATAAATGCGCTGTGATTCCTAACAGACGGCGTGTTAAGAGATAGTGTAGGATTTCCTTATCCTTAGTGGGCGGCCACAACAAGGACCCAGGTTCTACACCCTACACCGAGACCCTGGTACCTATAGATCGATACTCGTATGTCATACGTGCACTGGTAATCAAGTGGTTAAAGCGCTACTATGGTAATCCAGATCCGTTGGTTCGAATCCCACCCAGTGCATGAATTTTTCCTCATGGATTTGACCTTGTCACCACATAATGATAAGACTCTGAGGGTTAGGTGGTAGAAAATGCTTTGAGCATTAACCTCGCCTGGTGGTTACCTTCCACTGAAGAGTGTTATTATTATTATTACCTGATAGATAATGGAGAAGAAACAACAAAACTGTTCTAGAAATAAAGGAATAACCGTCGGTAACTGGAAGAAGTTTCTGTGAAACAATTTCCGTAGACCTTTATTCCAAATGGTACGAACTAAGTACATAGATTAACTATGTATACAAGTGGAGATACATATTACATACTTTGACTTTGTATAATTGTATATAGATGTATCCAGGCACGGCCCCAGGGAATTTTTTTTTGGGGTGCTAAACCTGTGTAAAATGGGATTTATAGAGTCGTTCGTTGAGTATCTAAAGAGTTTGAGTTCATTTACCATGTCTATCATGATAAGCAACTATGCATTAAATATTATGGATTAAAAAAAAAAAAAAAAGATGAGTGTTTCACAGACTTTATTATTTCATAGCCATGAAACAGGAGCTACTGTAGACGCTTGTGGTCTGTGTTGTAGCCTACCCATCCCGTAGTATGCCTCCCCTCTGATGGACGAGAAGTCACACAATACTTCCCATTTAGGTGCTGGGTCAACACGAGCGCACGGGAAGGTATTACAAATAATTGTAAACAAATTAAGAATACAAATTACTGTCGGCACGCGGGATCGAACTCGGGACCTTCCGCATGGCAAGCGAGTGCTTAACCACTGAGCTAATCGCGCGCTCTTTTTTTTTTTTTTTTTAGGACAATCTTTTTCTTTATCGTCTCGAGGTGCTTCAGTTCCGCAACTCCTTTTCACCGGCCCCGCCTGGATATATCCTTATATTCTAAAATAAAAGAACAGGTTACTGTGGAGGATATTTTATTGTTATTAGCACTATTTTAATCTTGTTACGACTATAGTATTTCTTTTTCTTTTATTATAACAACATCATCTTCGCCAGCATCATAGTATTTCACTAGCACTATCATAATATTGCTCTCAGTAATCCAAGTAGACTGCGGTATGGTAGAAAGCTCCATTACAAGAACGCCTCTCAAACTGAGGGTGTGCGATGCTTGCATTCCGACCCAACCCGGGCTGGATGAGGTTAATGTGGGTAGCAGGTTTGTGAGTTTCCTGCGAATGGAGGGTAACACCCCCGTCGTGATATGACACATGTCTTTCGACACATTGGATAATCTTTTACTAATCTATACTTATAAAAGAGAGTTTCACTGACTGACTGACTCACTCACTGATTCATCACTGTTTCTCCGAACTGGTAAGTCCTAGGAAGCTGAAATTTGGTAGGTAGCTTTTTCTTATAGTCTAGATGTGCAATAAGACGGGATTTTTCGATACCCACTACAACACCAGCCATTGGCGAAAAAGGATTTTTTGCTTTTTCGGTCATGCCTCGGCCCGCAAAGCGGGCGACAGCCCGCTAGTACATTATAATATATCAATATATCAAATAGTAAATAATACAATACTACTAATTATTGGGTGTATAATGTCATTGGGTCTATGTCAAAATAAATTTTAATTAACATACAACTGTTTTGTATTGTACTTTAAATAAATAGATTAAATTAAAATTAAATTATTATTAATTAAAAAAATGAACATAATTATTCTGAATGGCCAGACCAATTCTAGAAACTAATTTTAGCAACCACTTGACACAAGAAGTCAGGTAGCACGAGTATGGCGGTATCAAATTTCTCCACATAGTAGAATAATAGGGCGAACCCCCGAGGATGCCTGCCCTCTGGGTATGAATGGGGGAGAGAGAGGAGGGATAGAGAGAGAGAGGGAAAGAGAGGGAGAGAGCGAGACAGAGAGAGGGAGAGATAGAGAGAGGAAGAGATAGAGAGAGGAGAGGAGCGAGACAGAGAGAGAGAGAGGGAGAGATAGAGAGAGGAAGAGATAGAGAGAGAGAGAGACAAAGAGAGAGAGAGAGAGGGAGAGATAGAGAGGGAGAAAGGAAAGAGAGAGAGAGAGGGAAAGAGAAAGAGAATGAGCGAGAGAGTTTAGGAGGGGCTCAGAATATTTAGGCAGAGTGTGGGCAGATAGAGAGAGAAAGTTTGGGAGAGGATATGGGAGTTTAGGCGGATTGTGAGGAGAGAGTGAGAGAGGAAGAGTATGAAGGTGAGAGAGGGAGAGAGGGGAGAGCTGCTTAAAATTTCATGATTTTTCAATTAGTCAAATTGCTCGGAGCAATTCTCTGCTCTTGAGCGAATTATAAGGGGAGGGGGGATGAGGAGCAGAGAGGGGAGGGGCTAGCAATATAGAAACCTCTCTATTCTCATAAAACAAAACAGGGTGAATCGTGTGTCATTATTTTCTATAGATGTTGCCAAGAAACCAAATAAAACAGACAGAGGTACTTTCTACTTTCTACTCTCCAAATCTCCTTTTCAACCGTCAAACAACGCACTCTGATTATTATTATTATTATTATTCAACACTTTATTAGATAAGTGAACATATGTACAGTACAATTATTTATTTTAACAATGAAAAAAAAAAAAAATTAAATAATTATACCATAAAAAATGAAAAAGAATAGAAAAATATCTAAAAACATATATCCTAACTAAAGGGCGGGGTTATTGTCTATGGCAATCCCTTCCGATTGGTTGATTTGAACGCAATAACCAAACAGAGTGCGTTGTGTGACAGTTGAAACGGAGATCCGGGAATTTGGAGAGTGGAAAGTGTTTGTGGAATGGGCCAGTGGTACCTACTAGATTAACAATAGTGATATTATTCGTGGGTCACAATGTAAAGAATATTGCACATTGCATAATCAACCCATTTCACGGCGTTCATAAAAATCATAAATTACTATTAGACCAATGTGTAAGTGATACTCTGAGCCGACCTTCTAGGAAACAAGTCTGCCTCTTAATCCACAGATAATAGGTTCAAATCTCCGTTGTGGTTTAATTTTCAGAAAATGTTCTCTACCGGAATAGCATGGATCTCTGCCTCTTTATCCAAAGATAGTGAGTTCAAATCTTAGGTGAGGTGCAATTTCCTGACAGAACAGCAGTCTGCCTGGGGCACTATAAACAGGGAGTAGACCAGCATTGGCTTGGTTCTGGGTACCCTAGTCAATAATTAGCCTCCTTGTAAAGACAGTGGTAGAGCTGCTGAGTCATTCGTCCACTGTCTGGCTACCATCGTTCACGATGACGCCACCCTCTGATGATATCACAATCTTCACAGGACTTTTTATTTTCACAGAACATCCCAATAACTTAGTTTTATCCATAATTGCACCCCTGGTCGCTGCTCACAAGTTAGAAGCTACTCATTTAGATCCACGAGGTATCAGTAAACTTCGGACATCCAAGTACAGAGCTGAAAAATCCTGCCCTGCTAGGGATCGAACCCAGGTCACCGTGCGTGCACGCCTAGTGCACTACCCACTTAGCCACGGACTATTACATCAAAATAGTTGGTATAAAAAAAATACTTGGGTAGTCACCTTGGCCTAGCGGTAGCATGCTTGGCTTGCACTCCAGGTGACCCGGGTTCGAATCCCGGCGGGGTCGGATTTTTTCGGCTCTGTACTGTGAATGTCGGGGCCTACCGTAGCCTCGTGAGGACAATTTGGGTAGTTGAAGAGAGGGCAACGACCAGTGGCGACATTAAGAAATTGATATTGGAAGATGATGGTTGGTTGGAGATATGATACATTGTCGATGTCGTAATGTCAATGCTACCCACTAAAATTGTGACATAATACTTTGTACAAAAAACAAACCGATCGAAATTACTACCTTCTATACCTTAAAGGTATAAAATATGTAGGTAATAGAAATTAGAAATTCTAGCGGTATAAATATCAAGACTTGACCACTGCCGATGGAGGGAATTCCGACAAGTTTGTGTACATTATGAATAAGTAGTGGTAAAATATGAATAATTGACAAGAGAATGAATAATTGAGAAGAAAAGTTGTAGGAAAACTCTAGACTCCCCGGAGACTTGTTAGTCCTAAACAAACAAAAGGAATCAACAACCCTGTAGACAGAAATTAAAGGGCTCTCCTAGCCTAAAGGATTCTCCTGGTCAGGCACGGCCGGTGCAAGGAGCTATGGACCAGACGAATAAGAAAAAGATATAATAATAATAAAACTCTTTTAAGTGGAAGGTAACCACCAGGCGAGGTTAATGCTCAAAGTATTACTACCACCTAACCTCAGAATCTTATTATTATGAGGTCACAAACTCAAATTAAGGACGAAAAATTGTGCACTAGGTGGGATTCGATTTTCTCAAGTCCTAGCTCGTACACAATGAAAATTAACATTTCTAGAATAAATATTATTATTAAATTAATTATTTACAATAAGTACAAATGTGTTATGATAAAAATTAAAATAAAAAATTGACAACAGATTTCATCTGAATGGGGTACAAAATACTTCATTATTATATCATACTCTTTGAAATAGCCTCATTCGAAATGTATTAAATGTTGTTGAAAACACTAAAATAAATGATAAAAAAAAAAAAATATGTGTTGTCTGTATTAGAGACTTGAAAAATACAATAAAAAGTAATATATTTATAAAAAAAAATGTAAACAAGGAAAAGATAAACAAAATAGATAAAATATCTACAAATACCCTTAAATAAAGGCGGGTTATTGCTTATTTATGGCAATCTCTAATTAATGCATAATGATTGGCATGGAAAAACAACAATAATAATAATAATAATAATAAATAAATCATTTGTTTTTTTTTCATATTTTATTTGTATTAACTGAGTTTTGTTTTTTTGTATACAAATACAAACTCTTTAGATAAATCGAGCGAGAGTGACTCTTAAATCGCATTTCAGTCCACATTTTAGTGGCCGCACCCCCAAAACATTTTCCTTACCGGCCGCGCCTGGTCGCAGTGTCTAGTGAGCGGAGTTGTTGAGGAAAAATGATTTGGAAAATGAATTTCAAGTGTAGAGATACTATGGTAAGGAGGTCAGGAGGTTCTGGGGGGGGGGGGGGGGGGGGTGCTAGGTAGCGGAACTTCGGGATTCTAATAGGTACTTTTTATCAATAAAAAAGGGAAATATTTTTAGAAGTGAATTTAAAAATAACATTTTAGATCCTGTTTATATCATAGGTGCGTCATCGTGAACGATGTTAGCAGACAGTGGAGAAATGATCAGCTCTTTACACTGTCTTTACAAGGAGGCTAATAATTGAAAGGGCCCTTAGAACCAAGCCATGCTGGTCTACTCCTGTTTATAGTCCCCACGAGACGCTGGTTACTCCCTGTTAAGTCCGTTTATTCTGTTTATGGTTCCAAAAAGGAAAAACCTAAACTACTTTAGTTTTTTTTTTTCATGAACTTTGTCATTCACTTAGTTTTTACTTACGGTTTGACATAAATAGACATTGACTGATGTTAGGGTTGGTCGGTCAGTCAGTATGGATATTTGTGATCTGAATGGGGGGTCTATCATTTGACTCAGTCTTGTTGTACTTCTCCATTGCACGAATGATTGGAGAATTATAATATAAGTATGTGTCTCTTTTGTTGGGGAGGGAGAAGAAAATTGCCGTTTTCTTTTAGATGGTTGTAGACACTTATTCTTTGAATAAAAATATTTTATTTTCCCCTCTTTTTCAAATCCATTTGTTTTAAAATCATTCATAATTATTGTAACGATCTTTATTAATGTAGTAAGTGTTTTATTACTATAATTTGTACACAGAATTTTTTCCGTCAAAAATGCCGTTTAACCGGAATATTATTATTATATAGCACAATAGACAACGCTGGTACCTTATACTACACAAGGGAAATACAAGGAGTCCACAAATTGCTTATGGGCGTTCAGGGGAATTAATTATTCTATCAACCCTTGCTCTCCTATGATAATGAAAAGGAAAGTCAGTAACATCTAGGTCATTTGACGGAAGTTTTACCTAAGGGATGCTTCATGAACTGTCTTAGAACTTGAAACTATACCTGCATTGTAGTCAAGTGGTTAACGTGCTAGTCTGGTAACCAGGTAGCGTAGGGATCCGTTACTTCGAATACCACCCAGTGCATGAATTTTTCCTCAATAATTTGAGTTTGTGACCACATAATAATAAGACTCTGGAGGTTAGGTGGTAGAAAAATGCTTTAAGCATTAACCTCGCCTGGTGGTTACCTTCAGAACGAAAAAGTTTTATTATTATTATTTTCAATCTTCATTTTTTACCGTGATACCGATTTCAGCAAAAAGTTATTCAGACTGATAATAATATATGAGATATATGAGAATTACGAGTATAATTCTCACCTCCCATCCTGGCACAACTCTCAATGCTCAATACCTTTACACTTCACTGGCTTCTGAATAAGTTGAAAGGAAAATTTATCATTATGCCTCCACATTCACACAGATACACAATTACACATACTTTTACCGAAATACTTTATGTGACATGTACACAGAACATTAAATATATATACCTAATGTATACATCTACATTTCAAAATACTATACGACAGATATACAAAAAAAAAAAAAAATACAAAAATATGAACGAGTGTAATATTATATTCAATATAATATATTTAAATCCCTTCGTATTTTCTGTTCCATAAGTTCCACTTTTCCGAGAAGAATAGTTCTGAAAAAAACCATAGTTTTCATAGAAATCGTTGTGAAATGATAAAAATAATATTTGTGATTGTGCAGGCTTTGATAATAATAACAATAAAATATTAATGCCGTGAAGATAGCAATAATAATAATTGTGCGGAAAATCTGTTTAGAACAAATAATTTTCATACCCTGGACGATGCCCTTCCAGTGCTTTTTCTAAATTTTCCATTTCAAACGGAATTCCTTCCCTCCTTTCTTCCTTCCCTTCCCACTCATCTCTCTGCTCCCTCTCTCTCTCTCTCTCTTCTCTCTCTCCTCTCTCCCTCTCCCTTCTCTTTATCTTCCCCTCTTCTCTTCTGTCTCTCTATCTTCTCTCTCCCTCTCTCTTCTTTCACTCTATTCTCTCCTCCCTAACATACTCATCTCTCCTCTTTTTATTCTCTCTCTCTATCTCCCTCTCCCTCCCCTACCTCTTTCTTTCTCTCTGTTCTCTCCTCTCTCTTCTTTCACTCTATTCTCTCCTCCCTCGCAAATATCTCCCTCTCTCTTCTCTTTTCCTCTCTTTTTTTCCTCTTTTCTCGCACTCTCTCTTCTCTCCTCTCTTTTTCTCTCTCTATTTTTTCTCTCTCTTCTCTCCTCCTCTCCTTCTCTATCTCTCTCTCCATCTCACCTCTCTCACTCTCCTTAAGGTAAGAGTGGACTCCGTAAAATCCAGCTTCGAAAATTTCTTACCCCACAGGGTATCGAACCCAGGTCACTGTGCCTGCAAGCCGAGGTAAGGCTGGACAGTCCCTTTACTTCACCAGTCAAACAGGTTTTATATATATTTCTGGTGAATGTATTTCCCAGATTGTTTTAAAGGGCCGAATTTATAGAACAGGATTAAAATTAAAACATAAGCCAGACTGTCCCTCAACTCGGCTATAGTGCCCTGTGATTGGTTGAAACTCTGACTTGAGGGCGGTCTGATCTTGATTTTAAAACAGAATTAAAATTAAGATAAACAAGACTGTCCCTCAAGGGACTATAGTGCTTTGTGATTTGTTGAAACTCTGACTTAACACTTGTACGCAGCGCTCATAGACGACGCGACTTCCGCTGGCCACTCTCTCATTTTGAAGACTAGACTCCTTGAAGCATTGCTCTCAGTAGCACAAGTATGGCCCGAGTTACAAAATGTCTTCTGAATATGAGAAGTGCCCAGAAAAAAAATTTGCTGGGCCAGTCGCACATATCGAAGACAATCCTTGATCGTGCCTCAGGAAAATCACGATTTGGCTTGCTACAAAGTGTTAAGACTAGCTTGAGACGCTTATCTTGTTTATCTGTTCCAAATTCGCCTATCCATAATCTTTATCTCAGTAAGCGAGCAAAAATAATGAAAATTGCATAACTATTAGGTACTCCGCTTTGCACCAATAATATTTAGTAATCTTCGAAAGACTACTGAAGCCATAAAAAGGAAATAACCTCTCTTCCACAGAGCAAAACCTCATTCATTCTACCGCGGACAGCGCACGGCGCTGCGCTACGGTGCAGTGGGCGATAAATCCACCAATAATAGCGGGAAAACAGCTCGCGAGGAATTCCCCGGTGGATATTTAGAAGTGAATAAATTTCCGGAAACCCCCAAGTCTTGTTCTGGTCTGCTCAATTCTCTTGCTTCCTCTTTCCTTCTTATTCTTTTCCATTCTCATAATTAATCATAATAATGATAACAACCTATTTATCTGAAATAATACCAGTGGTTTAATGCCCAAAGCATTTACCATTAACCTAAGATTATATAAATAACATCAAAACTCGAATAATAATAAAAACATGCAACGGGTGGAATGAACCAACGATACCACGAGCTATTATTGCCGCAACCTTTCCAACTCTCACCCAGTCTGTTCCTTCTTTAAGTGGAAGGTAAATCCACCCGAGCTTGGTATCGAAGGAGATTCTTTGAGCTTGAAAAGTTGTGACAAATCCCTGATTCATAAGGAACTTTCAACAAATATTAGGATAATTGATACAACGAAAGTGTTAACACAAAATGGAAGTTTAACTTTATTTAATCTTCTTCAAACGTAGCTAAAGGAAAATAAAGGGTTCGATTTCCATGTTTTTTTTTTTTTTTTTACCTGCTGAGGATAACCCTCTGATTTTTATTATGTGTCAAACATTTAAATTAATTAGTAAAATCATTAGCAATTGGAATCGAACCACGGATGACACCATTGATCCACGGTAACACTTACTACCTTTCCTTTCTTATATTAAAATTTTAAATCACCTATACTTTGTAATAACGAACCTTTTAAGTCGGTGGTCAACCATTCAGCGCGATTAACAAGCATTTTTTGTATACACACAAATGATTAACACAAATCATGTATACTTACTTATTTTTCATATTAAATACTAATAACGTGCATAAACAAATCAAAGCATTTTCTGTGATTGACATTCAACTAACTGGATAATACTACACAAAGTACATTGGATTCCGCCTTTTAAAACAAATAACCAAATTTCAGTTTTATTTTCATGTTTTAACCAGCAATTTAGAAAGTCGAGTCTCTAGTGAGTTTTTCATTATAAGGTCGCTTTCAACTGGCATCGCAGTTTAAATAATTCGGATTCATGTACCATATTAACTTATTCAGCTAGTTGGTAGTTGTAAATACACAACACAGTGATTTGAATGTACATAAAGGTCAATCTCCCTTACATTCTTAATTCATAAGTACCATTCATTCCGTGTAAATGTTTGTCAAAAGTCAAGATTATGGATTTCCCTTTACCAGTACAATTTTTGGCTCAACTTCAAACTGCTAGCAATCAGAAGAACCTCGATGTTTTAATACGTTTTCAAACATTTTAATATTATTATATTTAGTAGATGCATGTACAGAAATTTTGATTGAAAGGACTTTAATATATTATTTTATTTATGCAATCCAAAATATTTTTTTGTTGTTGTTATTATTCTATTATTTTAATAATGTAGGAATCCTTTTCAGTCCTAACCATTGTACAAGTTTTTTATAATTAACAAAATTATTCATTACTACAATGTTGGACTGATCAAAAATATAATAATAATGAAGTCTTGTTTGGCATAATAACAATAAAATTATTATGTTTTTTACTTTGACATATAAAATACTAGATAATAAAATAAATACAATAAAGAGATGAGTAAAAATACTCAATATTTTCATTTTTTTTCATGCTCATTTCCAGAGCCACAGGGCTAATTTTGAATCAGTGTAGCGTGCTCTTTTCTCCATCTCTAAGATATAAGTTATCTCAAATGGGCTTCCACTTAAATAAAATATATAAGTACATAGTATTATGTAGCTAGGTTTTAATTGTAGCTTATATATTTATAAAACAAAGCTGCACGTGTTTTTATATAAAAGTTAATTATCTTTCCTCTCAAATTATTATTTTATTTACATATTTATACTCAAATAAATAAAGAGGTGCTTTGTTAAACTGTTGGCATAATGGGACTACCTGTCTTGCGCTGACAGTCTAAATAAAGTCAAAGGTTGGGTGGAAGAGATTGCCACAGGCAATAATATTATATTTTACTTTGTCCTCCTAATAAATCTTAAAAAAAAAATAATAATAATAAAGCACTACTTATACTTAAAATAATAATACTCTTTAGTTGAAGGCCAGGTTAATGCTTAAAATTTTTTTCAAATGTTCGACGGTTGTCCCTACATTAGTTTTAGAGACGTTCAAAAATACGGGCCTTAATTAGCCAAGAAATTCTCAAAAATTTCAAAAATCGACGGTTATTATCACACATTTCTAGAATAATTAATGCTATATTATTATAACGATTGGCATGGTGAACAAACTCATCCTCTTAAGATACTGAAGAGCTACTCTATTAATCCCATTTTAGTCCAGTTTATGTGGCAGCACTCCCTAAATATTTTCCCACTGGCCGTGCCTGGAGCCCGCATGGTTATTTCCATGTATAGTTATTAGGGTGGTGTGGAAGAGAATGCCGTTGGCACTAGCACAAGCCTTGATAAAGTTTTGTTTTATTCAATTTCTATGTACAATATTTTCTATGTACTCAATTGTAAATGGAACTTGATCACAAAACTAAAAAAAAAAAAAAAATTAACATATTTACGGGGTTAACACATTTTTATTTTTTGTAAATTAATTACAAACAAAAGACTTATACTAAGATATAATATAGATTCTTAGAATAAATTTAATTTAAAAATTGACAGTTGAAAATTGAACATTCATTGATGAAATATTGATATTTTTGTTTAGATATTATTCAGTAGGAACAAGCGGATAAGTCTCGACAGGTGCCGCGCGCCCGAAATTTAAGCTAGACTAAAATCTAGCAACATCAAAACGCTTATATACATAGTATATGTATATGCTACAGAGAGTAGGAACAGTTTATTTTTTATACCTTCATAACTATCAAAGAAAAGATCGATTGAAGTATCTTTCTCGCAATAATAATATTTCCACACTATGGTTCCACTCACCTGTGTAGGTTGAGCCAGTCCAGATTCTTGAGGACTTGTAAGGCTTCAGAGGGGATCTCGTCCAGCTGGTTGTAGCTTAGGTCCAGGTACCGAAGCATGCTGGAGAGGGGTCTGGAACAGACGAGAGATTAAAAGGAATAAATTCAAGGTGTTTGACCTAATTTTTTATATACTAGCGGGCTGTCGCCCCCTTTGCGGGCCGAGGCATGGCCATGCGGAGAAATAGCGGTGAAAGCAAAAAATCCTTTTTCGCCAATGGCAGGTGTTGTAGTGGGAATTTCGAAAAATCCCGTCTTATTGCACATCTAGACTATAAGACAAAGCTAACTACCAAATTTCAGCTTCCTTGGACTTACCAGTTCGGAGAAACAGTGATGAATCAGTGA
This sequence comes from Bactericera cockerelli, assembly GCA_024516035.1. Lineage (NCBI taxonomy): Eukaryota > Metazoa > Arthropoda > Insecta > Hemiptera > Triozidae > Bactericera > Bactericera cockerelli. The sequence continues at coordinate 22,082,269 of CM044965.1, forward strand.
GTCAGTCAGTGAGTGAAACTCTCTTTTATAAGTATAGATAATATAATATCTGGCTGGGACACTATAAACAGGGAGGAGACCAGCAGTCTGGCTGGGACACTATAAACAAGGAGCAGACCAGCAGTCTGGCTCAGGGACTATAAACAGGGAGTAGACCAGCAGTCTGGCTGGGACACTATAAACAGGGAGTAGACCAGCAGTCTGGCTGGGACACTATACACATGGATCAGACCAGCAGTCTGGCTCAGGGACTATAAACAGGGAGTAGACCAGCAGTCTGGCTTGGACACTATAAACAGGGAGTAGACCAGTAGTCAGGCTGGGGGACTATAAACAGGGAGTAGACCAGCAGTCTATCTGGGGGACTATACACAGGGAGCAGACCAACAGTCTGGCTGGGGGACTATAAACAGGGAGGAGACTAGCAGTCTGGCTGGGGGACTATAAACAGGGAGCAGACCAGGAGTTTGGCTGGGGGACTATGAACAGGGAGCAGACCAGCAGTCTGGTTTAAGGGCTATAAACAGGGAGTAGACCAGTATTGGCTTGGTTCTGGGGCCCTTGTCAATTATTAGCCTTCTTGTAAAGACAGTAGTAGAAATGCTGGGTCATTCCTCCACTGTCGGGCTACCATCGTTCATGATGACGCCATCCTATGATGAGGATGAATAGAAAAATGGAATAGTCCAGATGACAATGAATCCTAGTCTCATATAAGGAATATATAATTGCGGAATCAAAGAGCAAATTACTTAACAAGTACAAATTCATGTAACTATTGTATTTATTTAAAGTGTACATCTTATTAACTGATGAAAGAGACTTTCTTGAAACTAATAGTAAAAAAGGACTTGTTTATACGAAATTGCCACGTTTATACAATGTGAAGCAGTCACGAGGAAGTATTGTGTCCCTGATTGGCAGTGTATTTTTTTCCCCCGAAATCTACTCCGGGTTTCTTTTCTTGTTTATATCTTTCTACCCTATTTCTTTTTTCTTTCAGTTTTTTTTTAAACTCTATTTTCCTTTTTTACGTTCACTAAAGGTCTTCATAGATTTCTCACATAAAATGTTTCGTATATGCGAGAACGCAAAGGTTGTAACATTTTTTATGATAAATAGAACTAGATTTACGAGCAACATAACCTTTGAGGAGGTATGCCCGGAGGGGGGGTGTGTGTGGGGTACTGTGTGGAGGAGGGGGGTGTAACCTTTTTGGAAGAAAGGTAGAGATTTTTTTTTTTTTTTTGAAACTTATGTGAAAAAATTTCCTCCACAATTTTTTTTTGTTTCTCACTTGGGACTAAGAACTTCACGAATGGCTTTCACTATAAACTCATTAGATTTGTAGCCAAAGCCATAAAAATAGCATTATTTTAATTTAATGTTATTACTTATGTATTCTACTTCCAATTTCATTAATTAAAAAAAATATTAAATTAACATGTTGAACACCATGAAACCCACCGGTGGGTTTCATGGTCTTTTACTGATGTACTTACCGTGAAAGTCACCGGTGGGTATCATCCAGATTTTTGACTTGACTTGGGTTTGAGGTATAATTATTGTCTGGTACATTAAAAAAATAATAAAAAAAAAATCCCAATTTTGTCCCATGTACCTGGGAAAAAAACTAGAAAAAAATCCTCGGTGTTCAACGTGTAAAGAGCAAAATAAATAGACAAAATCGAGTTCTTAAGTCATGACTTAGCATTAGTTTTCCCCATCTAAGACAATACGCAAAATCTAGACTTCACAGAGAGGCTAAATCTAGCTCCACAGAGAGGCTAAAAATGACAGAGAGATTAAAGGAGAGTAAGAGAGATTGAAAAGGAGAGAGATCAAAAATGAGAGACTTGGAGAAAGAAAAAACAAACTCTAAATTATTCAGATTTACATCTTTAAAGTATTTTATTATTTCTTCTTTTCCTTCCATTATTTTCTCTACTTCTTTGTAGACGTGACGTCTTGTATGATGTTCTCTCTCCCTCCTACTCTCTTTCTCTCTCCTACTCTCTCTCTCTCTAATTTTCTCTTTCTCTCTCCATTTCTCTTTCTTTTTCCTTTTCTCTCTCTCCCTCCTTTTCACTTTCTCTCTCCGTTATTTGAGTTACATAGTAATTTTTAGCGGGTAGCATCTAGAATCGACATTACGAGAACTAATGTTCATCATGTTCATACATCATATCTCGAACCAATCATCAAAATCCAACAACAACAAAAAGTATATCCGACCCCGCCGGAATTCAAACCCGGATCATCTGGAGCGCAAACCGAGTATACTACCACTAGACCAAGGCGCTTTCCATACCTTTTAGTACTTTATGTTATAGAGGTAGAAAGAGAGAGAAAGAAAGAATGACACACAGAATTTAAGAAAGAAAGAAAAGCAGTCAGACATTTTAAAAAAAAGAGAGAGAAAAGGAAGAGAGAGTCAAAAAATGGACAGCCATTACTGCCATTAGGAGAGAGAAAGAGAGAGAGACAGAGACAGAGAAAGAGAAAGAGAAAGAGAAAGAGAAAGAGAGAGAGACAGAGAAAGAGAAAGAGAGAGAGATAGAGAAAGAGAAAGAGAGAGAGACAGAAAAAGAGAAAGAGAGAGAGATAGAGAAAGAGAAAAAAAGAGAGATAGAGAAAGAGAAAGAAAGAGATAATTAATTAAAAATAGAATGTGATGGAAGACTGCGTTTTACTTCGAGAAAAAAAGATGCACTTTGATAAGAAAAAGAAAAACAGGGAGAGCTCCTGAAAGATAAGTAGTTCAGAAATAGAACAAGAGACACTAAGCAAGAAGTGTGAGAGGCCAGCCTCCGTGGCGTAACGGTTGTGACTACTGCCCGTAGTCCAGAGATCCTGAGTTCGATTCCCGTTTGAGCAGACTTTTCACACCAAAAATTCTGTTCCCTAACAGAAAACGTGAGGCTGGTATTTCCGGCTTCACCCAGGCTGGGTGAGGTTAATGTGGGTAGCTGGCACGATTCCCAGCGCATGGAGGGTGAAATCCCCGGCCTGACTATTTCAAATCAGGACGTTAAAACCAAATAGAATCACTGGTCACAATAGGTCTCATAGAGGTCGGTGAGATAATTGGGGATTCTCTTGTGGAACTCTAACCAGTCTATAATAATAAAGGTGGAAGAGAAGAATGAGGAAAAAGAGAATGAACAAGAAATAACATAAGGTAAGTAGAAGTAATTATTTATAATAATAATAAAAATTCTGTTTATTTGTGTTATTATATCACAATTTAAGAGGAGAGCGCAGAATTACAGGACTTTTTCATATCTTTAATATCCCAATATCTTATTTCTGCCTATAATTCCGCCACTGGTCGCTGCTCACATATAAGCAGCTACTCATTTTTCCTTACTGGTATGAGTGGACCCCGAACACCCAAGTACAAAGCAGAAAAATCCTGCCCCGCTGGGAATCGAGCTCAGGTCACCGTGCGTGCAATGCCTAGCGCGCTAACTCACTCGGCCACGGTGACTAAAAAGTAGAAGTAAATAAGAAAAAGAAGTACAAGATAGGGGAAGAGAAGGACAGGAAGGAATATAAGAAGCAACATAGGAGGAGGAGGAGAAAAAGAATGCGGAGGAGGAGGAAGGGGAAAGAAAATGAGGAGGAGGAAGAGGAGGAGGAGAAAGTGAAGGAGGAGGAGGAAGAGGAAAGAAAAAATGGAATTAAGTGGGAGAGAGAAGAGAGAGAACAAGATAATGTTTGTAATTGAATTCAGGACCACGGTAAATTACTTTTACAAACTTTACTGTGAACATTGGGTTTTCTTTTCTTCTTTCATTTATATGTTTTGAGTAGATATCTAAATGAGTTTTTTCCAAGGGCTTTTAATTTATAGGAAATTGGTCATGTACCTTAAAACATACAATACTGAACGGTATTTATTATTATTATTACAACCTCCGTGGCGTAGCGGCTGTGACTACTGCCCGTAGTCCAGAGATCCTAAGTTCAATTCCCGGTTGGAGCAGACTTTTCGCACAGAAAATTCTGTTCCTCCGAATACGTGAGGCTGGAAATTCCGGCCCTACCCAGGCTGGGTGAGTTTAATCTAGGTACCTGGTACGATACCCAGCGGTTGGGTGGAAGATATTGCCGCAGGCATTAACCTCGCCCTTTAGGTAAGACCTGAGCTATATTTTCTTTTTGTTTGTTCTATCTATCTATCTATCTATTATTAGATTATAGTGGTGCATATGAACATTTATGGTCATACATTACCGCCTCTTTGTTTCTTTGTTCAATCTATATTTTTTCTTTGTTCGATCTTTTTTTTTTATTATTATTAATATTATGCTGTAAATATTGTACTCTCTCTATACCGAATAATATGAGAATAATTGTCATCATATAATTCGTTTTTTTTTTGTACTTTTGTAAGCACATCATTTTCTTTGTTTTTAAGTTATTCATTTTTAATATTGCTCCTTTTTTTTTCTCTCGCTTTCTCTTTTTGACTACAATGTGGTGAGCGCGGTCTGAATACAAATGCTTCTTTCACGAATGGCACAATGGAATTATATATTATGTATATCATCTATGTATAAATTGTATAGTATATGGAGCATTATACACATTGTTCATACATATTATTATAAAGTTCTTTCTTTTCAGCGTATTCTTCGTTTCCTCTCTCTTTTTTTTGAGAAATTTCTCACGCATATTTTGAAGATAGATATGAGATTCTACCCCTGCCAAAACCAAAAAAACCTCAGTAAATTAACATAAAACTTAATCCGAATTAATTTCTCTTCTTTACATTCTTTTATTTTTTCTCGTTTTCTTCATTCTTTTAATATTTTCTTCTTTCTTCTTTTTCTTTCTCTTCTCTAGCTTCTTCCATTATTCTTTTTATTTCTCTTTCTTCTTTCTCTTTCTCATCTCTGGCTCTAACTTCTTCCTTTTTCTTACTACCTTGTTCTCTTTTTCGTCTTCATCGTCTTGGTTTTTATTTGAATTTATTTATTTAAATATATTTAATTAATTTTAATAAGAAAGGCAGCTCCTTTTATTCATTTTCCGAGTAACGTTCAAATCTTGTGTTCTATAGTTTTACTTCCTAAAATTTCTAATATTAGAAATCGGAAGTATTGTGTTCGTTTGAGAAAAAAAAGAAAATATTTGTTTCATCTTATTTGTAATCAAACACCTCGACCGAGGTCTGAAGAACGCCAATACAAAGAAAGAGACATATTTTTATGTAAAACTAGGATTCTTTAGATTTAAAAATCCTAGTTTTACATAATAACATTACACATACCTAACATTACTTTGATTTCTAAAATGAACCTCATAACAAATCATTCGCCACATGCAAAATAATGAAGTTGGTAGAGATACTTAATTATACCCTTTATCATAAAACATAGCGTCACCCACCCTGTATGAAAAGTTATTTAATTCAGTAGTTCTATGAGTTAACAAGTTCTTAATTAACTCAGCGTCACTCTGTATGAAACTTTATCTAAAGTTATCATATTTCTGTTTACCTCTATAGTGATGTCACAATTATTCAAACCCGACCTTGTAATTTTTTCCGATGCTTGGATTCGAACCACCGACATCCGCATTCGTTTACCACTGTCGATAAAGCTTTATCGATAAAGCTACTTAGGTCAATATATAATGAAATAATTTTTTTTTATTATTAATTAACGAGTATATTTTTTTATCTAATTATATATTTTTATTCAAGTCAAATCAAATCTAATCAAATTTTTATTTTCGTGTTTTCAACATAAAAGTTGTTACACAAAGAACAAAAAATACTTAAAATATATAATATATTATATCTATCAATCTAAATCACAGCATAGGTTAAGTTAGTTATTAATTAACAAGTTAGTCCTTTTCAAATCACTCAGCGTCACTCTGTATGTTCAGTAGCTCAGCGTCACTCTGTATGTTCAGTAGCTCAGCGTCACCCTGTATGTTCAGTAGCTCAGCGTCACCCTGTATGTTCAGTAGCTCAGCGTCACCCTGTATGTTCAGTAGCTCAGCGTCACTCTGTATGTTCAGTAGCTCAGCGTCACTCTGTATGTTCAGTAGCTCAGCGTCACCCTGTATGTTCAGTAGCTCAGCGTCACCCTGTATGTTCAGTAGCTCAGCGTCTCACTCTGTATGTTCAGTAGCTCAGCGTCTCACTCTGTATGTTCAGTAGCTCAGCGTCACCCTGTATGTTCAGTAGCTCAGCGTCTCACTCTGTATGTTCAGTAGCTCAGCGTCACCCTGTATGTTCAGTAGCTCAGGGTCACTCTGTATGTTCAGTAGCTCAGCGTCTCACTCTGTATGTTCAGTAGCTCAGCGTCACCCTGTATGTTCAGTAGCTCAGCGTCACCCTGTATGTTCAGTAGCTCAGCGTCACCCTGTATGTTCAGTAGCTCAGCGTCTCACTCTGTATGTTCAGTAGCTCAGCGTCACCCTGTATGTTCAGTAGCTCAGCGTCACCCTGTATGTTCAGTAGCTCAGCGTCACCCTGTATGTTCAGTAGCTCAGCGTCTCACTCTGTATGTTCAGTAGCTCAGCGTCTCACTCTGTTTGTTCAGTAGCTCAGCGTCACCCTGTATGTTCAGTAACTCAGCGTCACTCTGTATGTTCAGTAGCTCAGCGTCACCCTGTATGTTCAGTAGCTTAGCGTCACCCTGTATGTTCAGTAGCTCAGCGTCTCACTCTGTATGTTCAGTAGCTCAGCGTCACCCTGTATGTTCAGTAGCTCAGAGTCACCCTGTATGTTCAGTAGCTCAGCGTCACTCTGTATGTTCAGTAGCTCAGCGTCACTCTGTATGTTCAGTAGCTCAGCGTCACTCTGTATGTTCAGTAGCTCAGCGTCACTCTGTATGTTCAGTAGCTCAGCGTCACTCTGTATGTTCAGTAGCTCAGCGTCACCCTGTATGTTCAGTAGCTCAGAGTCACCCTGTATGTTCAGTAGCTCAGCGTCACTCTGTATGTTCAGTAGCTCAGCGTCACTCTGTATGTTCAGTAGCTCAGCGTCACTCTGTATGTTCAGTAGCTCAGCGTCACCCTGTATGTTCAGTAGCTCAGCGTCTCACTCTGTATGTTCAGTAGCTCAGCGTCACTCTGTATGTTCAGTAGCTCAGCGTCACCCTGTATGAAAATTTATCTAATTAAATAATTTTAATAATTAACAAGTTCTCCTCTGTGTGTGAGTAAATAAAATTATGTAATTCCGTCGAAAATACATATTTTGTTTTTTGTGTGACTCATGTTCTGAAAGAGTTGGAGCAAGGACGTGCTGAAACAACATTCTGTGCTGACGCAACTTTCTGTGCTGATTCTAGTGCCAACTTTGCAGTGCTGGGAAAGGAGGAAAACTTTTAGTTTTAAAGTCTGTCTGTCTTTCTGTCTGTCAAAATAATAATAAATAAATGTGTGTTCCTTGTGTTTTTTTTTCAAGTTAAAAGTTTTCATTCAAGTTACCATTTTTTTTGTGCCACCCACCTAATTTTTGTGATGCTATAGGTTGTTTCAGTCTGGCTGGGGGACTATAAACAAGGAATAGACCAGCAGTCTGGCTTGGTTCTGGGGGCTCTTGTCAATTATTAGTCACCTTGTAAAGACAGTGGTAGAAGTGCTTGGTCATTCCTCCACTGTATATGGCTACCATCGTTCACGATGACGCCACCCTATGATGATGATGATCACAATCGTGTTATCATAGCTACTCAAACTCGCTTTTCCAAATATTTGCTCAAAATGGCTTTTCCAACTTGAGGGAGGGTCTGGCTTATCTATAGAATCCAGATATTCCAGAGGTCGCGGGTTCGAAACCCAGCCGGGACGAGACAAGTTATCCTCCCAGTTGGGATTTTTACTACATAATAATACGTCTTGGGCTTACTGCTAGAATAATGGGACTTAATAGTCCTAATCGGGCAATGTAAGACGATATTATTATTACTTTGAAATTCGGACGTAAGAGCATTTTACTTATTCTAGCCTTCTGGTGTTCATAGCAGTCCAACTTGAGGGGAGTCTGGCTCATCGTGTCCTAATGTTTCATAATTTGGTCCTTCTAATATATTTTTTTTATTTTAAAGATGAGTATTTCACAGCCTTTATCATTTCGTAGCCATGAAACAGGAGCTACTGTAGACGCATGTGGTATGTGTTGTAGCCTGCCCATCCCGCAGTATGCCTCCCCTCTGATGGGCGAGAAGTGACACAATACTTCCCATTTAGGTGCTGGGTCAACACGAGAGCAACGGAAGGTATCCCTTACAAACAACTGTAAATAAATTTTAAAATTTTGAGGGCACGGGGTAACGAACCCGGGACTTTCCGCATGGCAAGCGATTATCTTACCTCTGAGCTAATCGTGCGATTAGCTCCTAAAAGAACTATTCCCCCTACGCGCCTCGCGATCAGACGCTGACCATTGCTCCAATGAAGTTTTTTTATAATAATAATAATTGTATCGCCTTATTTATACTGCCCGATTAAGACCATTAAAGTCCCATTATTCCAGCAGTACGCCCAAGACATATTATTATGGGGTAAAAATCCCAAATGGGAATATAACTTGTCATGTCCCGGCTGGGTTTCGAACACACGACATCTGGATTCTCTGGATTCACAGAGTGCTGCCTTTACCACTAAGCTACCGGGACAGACGAAGTAAATGTCTTGAATAAGGGATTTTAACTTAATGACCTTTGAATTAGGGCTGAAATTAACGAGCAATGTTCCTCGAAAAAACCTTGAAATGCACTGCTGCTTGAGAAAAGGCATAGAAAAAAATGTTCATATTTTGTTATATGGTAATATTTTGAAAAGATACAAGAGGAAAAGTTTTTCGTCTTATTAAATTTCCTAATTTAGATTTAATGATAGAATACACTGTCAATAATGGACACTTAACTTCCTCGTTATCACAGCAAGGGAGATATACCTAAATGTATATTCTTTTTGTATTTTCAACCGGGGCCGAGAAAATTGACTGTACCACTTAGAATGAATCACCCTGTATACAAGGAAGTATACACGGTCACCCTGAATGATCGGAAGTAATAGTATTTGCTGCTTTATTTTTATTCCTGAAGAATTCAAGAACAACCACTTGAAGTTGAAGGTTCGGAGCTTTTTTTCCTAAAGAAGATTTCATCACTTTCTGATATTTATATTTCTTGAACAAAAAAAAAAAAAAAAAAATACAAATTTTCTTCTTTTATTTCAGAACCGAGTTGAAATTAGTTTTTAAACTTTTTCAAGGACTTTTGAAATTTTGAAATGCCTACTCAGACATGATTTGATTTTACGTACGTGGATCAATCAACTTTTCCTTTTGTTTGAATGGTAGCATGGAAATACCAAATTTTACCAAATGTACGAAACACCAAAATAAACCAGGATACATGGAAAAGAAAACTTGCAAGAAAGAAATTATAGAGGAAGAAGAAGAATGATATTTTCTTTTTTTTTTTTACTAATATTCATGCTGCCCACCATATGGTGGGTTGCTAAAAATCACAGCATAACAATCAATTTAAAAAACATTTTTTTCCCCTTAATTTTTTTACTGAGAGAATGAGATGTTATTTAATGTATCAATTAATCATCATCATTTCCTACACCTTTTCCCGTTTAGACGGGGTCGGCGCTGTCGGGATGTATAATAAACATTATTATTATTATTATGTGGTCGCATTATAACAAAAGTAAACAATAAGATTACATAGGGTGGTTTCGATAGTATTTTTCTTACTTCTCATGACAATTATTGTTAAAAAAATTACAATTCCTATTAAAAAAAAAAAAAAAAAAACGAAAAAAAATATTTTTTTTGCAAAAACGAACACGATAGTTCCGATTTCTAATATTAGAAATTTCTCGAAAGTAAAATACAATATTCTACTGTTTTGATTAACAGTAGAATATTTTATATTTTTTAATATTAAAGAGACACTTAGCAAAAAAAAAATGAAATAAAATGTTTTGAACAAAGTAGCAGTCTGTGTACTTACAGGAATGCCCGGTGCTGTATGGTCGCTATTTGGTTGGTCATTAGGCGAAGAGATTCGATGTGGAAATCCGTGAATGCCTCATTCTCAATCACCTGCAGTCCTGACATGATCACATCCGCGTGGTTAATGCGCTCCATGCCGCCTGAAAGGGTTAATTAATTCTTTTAGTTTTTTCAAAAATTGTGGCACAATGACACGAAGATAAAACTGCATTACTGTTGAAAGGAAAAAAGCCCTACCTACTAAAATTGTGAAAGTCCTCATGATGGTTGATCACACATAGGAATATGTGGTTCAGGAACAGTCAACTTTGAAATAAAATTGGCTGGAGACCATCATCCCCCCCCCCCCTCCAGCTGTAGCCAAGCTGGCTACAACAACAAAATTCTGAAACTCCAACTAGCTAGAAATACGAGGGTTGTCTGTAATTTAAGGTCTCTATATTTTTTTTAAATTTAGTAAAGATCGTTTTATTACAAAACTAAGTACGTATTCCGAAAGCTTGGACTGTTTCCTATTTTTCTACTTAGTCCCCGTCACGAGCGATGCACTTTTGGAGTCATTCCGGGAGCTTCTTCATACCCGCGTCATACTACTCACATATTTATAAGCATCCCCGAGAGGGTGTTACACCAAGAGCGGATCTATGATCAAGTCTCCTGGTGTTGTGCTCTATTCACAATGGAGGGAGGAGATTAGTTGGTGGACTTGATTGTCCACCGTATTATTCTCTCCCATGACCGTTCCCTTGGTGGTCCCACCATTAATCTGATGGAAAAACACTTTTGGGGGCTCTGAATGGTTCCAAACGGCCACTTTTGAACATTGTGAACTCTACTCACAGGAATTGTCTCCAAGAGACTTTCGACCTGTGAGGGCTGGTTACAGATGTTTCCGTCTGAGCGATGGGATCGACCACCCCTACGCCATTTTTTATTACTATTGTTGCGTAGAGTAGGGACACCCGGTAGGTAACTTGGAGATCCACGTTCATCGCCCGAAACTGCAGCAACAATCTCTCAACATGTGAGGCCCTCGAGCTCGAGGCAGTATTCTCCAAACCAAGTAAGTGGACAGTCGAATCTTTTTCTCTCTCTCTGTGCTGTGATCTCGACCGCTATCAAAGGAAAATTACGCTTTCCCGTGGGCATCCCTTTTTTTTAAGTTTCCATGTATTTATATTTTACAATAACAGCTTCAACAAACAATGAGGGTATACCCACCTTCAAAAGATAAAAAATCTTGTGCTGAAGGTAGCGAGATGCCCTCCAAAGCTAGCGTATAGTATAGTAGTGCTTTATTTAGACTGTCGGCTCGAGACAGGGAGTCCCATTATCCTCCTGAGACCTGAGTGTTTTTTTCTTTTTACAGGATATAGACCGAACATTTTAATTGTAGAACATCATGTTTTACTTCATACAGACCTGAAGGTTAGAATTTTTTTCCATGCATATAGACCGAGCGTTCTACTCCTAGAACATTATTTTGAACATGTTCAGTAAAAAAATTAAAGACACTCAGGTTTATATTGAGGAGATTTCAATGTTCTACCAGTATAGAACTTCAGGTCTCAGGAGGTTATGCTAACAGTTTACCGTACAACTATTATTATTATTTTCCCCACCCACCTCCACTGCCTCCGGCCAGATTTGGGAACCTGGCGAAGGGGACCGAGATGCAGCTGACGTCGGCGTTCTTGCAGGAGCACATGGAGTTGAAGGAGCAGGGGGTCAGTTGAGGCAGGGCCGGCCCGGGGAACCACAGCAGGAAGAGGGCCAGTGACAGAACCATTTGGGACGGCACCCCTGAGAGCTGGGGGTGGTCAGTCAATCTGAGAACACAGAGGAAAGTGTTAAGGTGAGAACACAGAGGGAAGTGTTAAGGTTAAGAAAGTTGTATTTTATCATATTTGTGTCGATCACAATCGTGATATTTTTTTTAATGGAATGGCCTTTCCAACCAATGGCAAAAAAATAAATAAATTGATTAAACGTCTTGTTGGACAATTACAAAATCAATGGGTATACAATATACATAGTAGGTTTAACTTAATGCTAGGTAAAGTACAAAAAACATAAAATAATGACAAAGAGTAACAAGAAACAGAAACTAAGAATTATATATATCACAACTACTCAGACTCGCTTTACTAAATAATAATTTAGTACCCTATTCCTTATTGGCAATGAAGAATAGCATACAATAGAGATATAGATTATCTATATATACATATAGAGAGTCTGTCATTTAGGACATTTAGGGTGAAATTAATAGACAAATTCTATCACTCAAGTCATTGCTAAGCGTCGGATTTCCCTATCTTATACACAGTACCCAATCGGTGACTTAGCGCCACAGGAGTATTACAAACACGTCTATCAACTCCGCCCTTAGGCTGTCATGTGGATGCAAGCACCAATTACTTATTATTAACTCTGAGACTGTATTTACGTTCCATTGAAGACAATGTTTCATTTCTATGGTGTCCCTATCCATCTCATTGCGGCATCAATGGTAATGAAATCGTCGATGCAACAGCCCAATCTGATGATTTCACCAAAGTGTGCATGACTATCTCACCACAAGATATCAAAACTACTGTCCAAAACCATTGCATTCGATCATGGCAAGTCATGTGGGACAGTGTCATAAATAATAAATTAAAATCCATCAAACAGAAAATTGGAAGATGGGAATCTGCAGTGCGCCAGACAAGATACGAGGAGGTGGTATGCTAACTCGTCTCAGAATAAGTCACACAAGACTAAGCCACTCCTTCATCTTTACCAACACTCCTCGTCCTGCCTGTACCTGTGGTGATCCTCTATCTGTTCGTCACATCGTAAATGAATGCCACATCTATGATACATGTCGCATATCCCTTGACCCTAGAGTCCCTAGACCATCCTTGACGAACTCTACCAATGATGTGGACTCATTGATGGCATTTTTGAAAAGTGTAAACCTGCTTCACCTCGTTTAGAACTTGAGGAACGGCACGAACGAGCATATAATATTGGTTAAAGTGCCCAACCGGAAAAAATCACTTAATGTAGAAAAAAAATTACCAAATTGACCTTCTTATTGAAAAATAATGTTTTTCCTTGTATTAGTTAGGTATTTTTTTCTTTTCTTTCCAGCTTATTTATTTTATTCGAAACTTAAAACAGTTTCTTATAATGCCTAAAAAAATTACCTGTCAAAGTATAACTCACACTAAAGGAAGAAAAAAATAGATATAACAAAAACTTGAGAATTATTCCTGTCAAAATTTATAACAGCAAGTACAGAAGATGTTCATATAAGTATTATAAGTACATGTTAAAGACAATATTATTTGAACCATTAATTCTATAGTTTCTATAGCAATTGAATTCAAAGCGTTACTTTTATAATCTTCTATGTATTACATTAGTCAAATATATAAACATCTCCTCAAAAAGATCTCTTCTAAAGTAAATTAAATTTACAAAGAGATTCTTGTTTGGATCAAATCCAAGCAAATCCGATCGATCCTTTATATACAACAAAGATTTTTTAGATCCTTGCAACCAATCAAAATCTTCATGGGTGATGTTGAGATCAAAAAACACAATTCCAGTAATAAACACGTCATCTAACCAGAAGTATTTCTGTTCCTTCTGTAGAAGTTGATACAGTTTGAATATTATGTCTACTGAGTAGAGGACGACAGGACCATTGCAGTATGGAGGGTAGTAATGCTCTGGGTACTCTTGAAATGATACTCGCCTCTTGGACCTGGAACTTCTAATACAGATATCATTGTACCGAACTGTGGCACACATGAGGAGATTCTGTTTATGAGGATATAATGATTCTATGAAACTATTCAATTTGGCTACATTGATGAAAACGTCATCATCACACTTGAGTACATATTTGATGTGGGGACACTGATAGACAACCCACTTGAACACCATGGTGTGTTTCAATGTGAGATTACGGTAAGAATCATTAAAATTTCCTTGGATAATATCATGAAACTCTCTTGATTCTTTGTCCAGCTGTATTTGTTCATCGCGAGTACCATTGCCTACAAAAAAGTACACTGGAATATGAGATCCCCATGATTTTCTTATGATCTGTCGGTTTAGATGATGACCTGGTGCTGAAAGAACACACACAATATATAGAGAATCAGAGCATGCAGCATTATTGAGAAACTTGAAGCCAGTGATGTTGATAAGATGTGAACTGTCATTTGCAGGAAGAAGACTGAGAGGTAGAGAAGACCGCCAGCTGGAGTTACTTGCCGTTAAACTATGATAGACGACTGGAGAGCTATCATCTAGTGTCCTCTCGTGATTGTATTTCTTAATGTGAATCACCAGGGGATACCAACAGAGGAAGAAGATGGCAATACCAGATACGAGTGTTAATCTATGAATAAGCTTTATAAGATCCACGGGATCAATCATGGTGAAAGAGATGGACAGAGAAAGAAGAACCTTGAAAGCTGCAAAAGCTTTCAGGTGTGTAAACTTTCCACAGTTCAGTTCGGATCTTTATAAGAAGATTAATTTTCAGTGTTGATGAGTAAAGAAACTTTGATGGAATAAAAGAGAAATTTGTATAAATTTGTGAGAGCAAGACACTGGCTAGCCGGTGTCGATGGAATAGCCTGCAGGTACCTACTCAAAATTTGGAGGAAAGCCCGTGCTGATGCGTTGTCTAGACGTCCTTGTGATCTTGCTTGCAAACAGTGTGGGCGGGAAGAAATAAATATTTTATTAACACTTTGAGTCCCAGGGCTGGGATCGGCGAGTGAGCTCGAGGGACCACAAATTTCAGAACCCAACACTCATACATTGTTCCTAAGGACCACTAGAACCTATTCCCTATGAGAAACACATAGAAACGAATACCATATAGAGTACTCATGTCCACAGTCAAATTTAGGGTGAGGGTCATATATTTATGGTACTCATGTCCTTTGTGAAATGTCAGGTGAGAGTCATATAATTATGGTATTCATGGGCTCAAAGTGTTAATGTACTGCTCACTATGTGAGTTGCCAAAAAAACACAATTTACCTACAAATCAAACTAGTTAGGTATTCAATATTTCTTTATTGTTGTTTTTTTCTATTTTTCTGTTCTTCTTTTTTTTTTCATTATTCAAATATTAGGTGTATATTACGATCTCAATGAACAAGTATACTAAATTTCAACAATTTAAAAGAATCCGGTCGATAGTTATCGCGGAACAGACAGACAAACAAACTAAAGCCAAATCGTCCAGTACCCAAGTTAAAACAGAAATTCACTTGTGTTGAGTTACTTAGGTCTTTCCTACCAAATAGGTTAGATAGGATCTTTTTCTTTGTGTAGTTTTTTAATGTAGTTTTTAATATTTAATGCTAAGTGTAAATCTATAATGAGAATCCCTCTTTCATGTAAAAAAAACTAACCAGTAATTAAACACGTAAGAATATTTACTTTCTAAAGTCATTAAGTTCAAATTTTATTGTTGTACATTCATATATAATCAGAGAAAGTTGCATAGGTTAAATATTGAAACATCTCCTTCAATAAATATTCATCAGGATCCAGCACATATACAAAAAGAATTTCATCTGGATATAATCCAGGAAATCGGATAGTGTCGTCATATATCGCAAGGCTCTTTTATGTCCTACCCACGAATCGAAATCTGCATGGATGATGTTGAGATCAGAAAACACAATTCCAGTAATAAACACGTCATCTATCCAGAAGTATTTCTGTTTCTTCTGAAGAAGTTGATACAGTTTGAATATTATGTCTACTGAGTAGAGGACGACAGGACCATTGCAGTATGGAGGGTAGAAAAAACCTGAGTAATCTTTAAATGACACTCGCCACTTCGACCTGTAGCTTCTATAACAGGTATCATTGATCCGAACTGTGGCGCACATGAGGAGATTCTGTGTTTTGTCGGGAGATAATAATTTCAAGTAACTATTCAGTTTAACTACATTGATGAAAACGTCATCATCACACTTGAGTACATATTTGATGTGGGGACACTGATAGACAACCCACTTGAACACCATGGTGTGTTTCAATGTGAGATTATGGTAAGAGTCATTAAAATTTCCTTGGACTATATCATGAAACTCTCTTGATTCTGTGTCCAGCTGTATTTGCTCATCGCGAGTACCAATGCCTACGAAAAAGTAGGCAGGAATATGCGCTCCCCATGATTTTCTTATGATCTGTCGGTTTAGATGATGACCTGGTGCTGAATGAACACACACAATATATAGAGAATCAGAGCATGCAGCATTATTGAGAAACTTGAAGCCAGTGATGTTGATAAGATGTGAACTGTCATTTGCAGGAAGAAGACTGAGAGGTAGAGAAAACCTCCAGCTGTACTTACTTGCCATTAAACTATGAGAGACGACTTGAGAGCTATCATCTAGTGTCCTTTTGTGATTGTTTTTCTTAATATGATTCACCAAAGGATACAAACACAGGAAGAAGATTGCAAGACAATATGCGAGTTTTAATCTGTGATCAAGCTTTAGCTTTCGGAGACCCACACGATTGATCATGGTGAAAGAGATGGACAAATTTTGAAACTTTCAGATGTGTATACTCTATAAATAATTTTGAAATTTCCAGATGAGTATACTTTACAGATAATTTTGAAAGTTTTAGATCTGAATAATTTACAAATATTAAAATTAAATAAATAATTCGAATTTTCCACTGCTTATGAGAAAGGAAACTTTTATAGAAAGATACAGAAATTTACCTAAAGTTGTGAGAGTAAGACACTGGCCACTCGCCAGCCAGCGTCGATTGCTCGTTGAATACAACAGTTCTCGTTCTATCCCTAAAGTTAAGAAACGTCCAGCGAATATAGGACTTGGGTGGGTAACCATTCAAACCCTCATGATACTGACTCTTCCCAGCCTCACTGAGGCTGGTTGAGACGAGTTAGCACCACCTCCTCGTACCTTGTCTGTTTTTAATGGTAGAATACTTTTTTTCTTTATTCTAGAAAAAAAAAATTCTGTATCGGCAAGTGGAAGACCTCATTTTTTCACTATATATCAATTTTTTTTTTTTTTTGGATTTTCTATCAGAGCTAAATCATAACTAATTAAAAAATAATAAATGGCCTATGTAAAACGATCATATGGATACATACAAAATTTCATCAAAATCGGGTGTACCATTCATGTATTGCCAGTGGAAATCTCTTCACCCAACCCTATACTGTTGTTATTACCATGGTAACAATCAATCAGTATCAGTATAAACAGAAAAGTGAGAAATTGTACTAGATGTACATGAATATCAGAACATACCTGGACTAAAGAAGATGACTGAAATGAAAGAATTGAACACATAACTGAAATAAGATATTTTAAAGCTAGCGTGATTAATGTTCTTGATTGGAAAAAAAGAAGCAAAGATCCAACTGTTCCGTATATGAAAGGTAAATAGCAAATGTCAGAACGGGACGTATCATGGTTTTTGGTTTGGCGTTCGTGACACGGCTTCCTCTTTCTGATCAATTTCTACAAAAAGTTCAATTTGAAGAAGTAAGACCTTCCAGAATCAAGGCCTTCGTAGAATTTTATGAAGAGTTAGTTACTTCGCATTTATTGTACAACATGAAAAAGAAATGAGAGAGAGAGAGAGAAAAAAAAAACATAAACGTCCATCAGACAGTCTTAAAAGTTCAAAGGTATGCACAACATCTACCTAAATGAATAAGTCTGCTCCTAGATTTTTTAAACTTGTTTATATTCTAGTAATTAAAAATAGCTTACAATTTAAAATTTACTGCAAAAAAGTTTAACGAAAAAAAGTTACTTAAATGTTTTTGTTTACCTACTTCTTGAAAATTTCTAATTTTTCTTTAGTGAGTTTACGGATAGCTATCGGGTAAGTTCAGACAAGCAATAAAATTTATTTTCCTCGTTCATAATATACATCCCTTAACTCAGATGTCAGCGTGTATGGCACTTTAAAGGATGCAGGAGTCAAGCTTGAATGGAGCAACGTATCCTGCTTAAAAGGAGTAACGTATGAGTTGAAGTGAGGTTATTTACGTTTGTGGACATACAGTATGTCTCAGAAGTCCTGGCAATGGCCTCATAACTTTTGAATGGGTACGAATTTTTGGATTCTGTTTGTTTCTATGGATAGGAAGTGCCCTATGGCCGATTTACTGGTGATGTCGAAATCCAGGTTCGAACCCCGGAAGTGGCACTTTTTTGATAAAAATGGCCATTTCTTGAGAAATTTAAATAAGAAGGTATTTTTTTAATTTCATATTATTAATTAACAGGTTAAAATACTGCATTCCTCAAAAAATAAATTTTCTATCACTATCAGTGGCGGAGCTATGGTGGTTTCAAACTTAAAAATCTGGTTTTTTGAGACACCCTGTAGCTTTGGTACCGCGGGACTTAATACAGTCTTCAATGATTTAAAATGACGAAAAAAGGGTCTTGGAATTACTGAAATGGTAAAAACTCCGATATTTCACCTCCATCTGTGCCGGAGGGTTAGATAACAATGACCTATTTTCATGACAATAATCAATTTTTATTAGTTGCATTGTCTTGAAGTGAAAAAGGGTTCGATAACAACTTTAGTTTGTGAACAATTGTTAGAATGACCACAAGAACAACAACAACAAATAGATATTGATTAGTTGAGTAAAATGTGTAGGTACCTACCTACCTACTACATTATTGTTTTCAAACTTTAACTCTTAGTTAAGTGAAGAGAAACAGATTTATTTATCTATTAACCAGATATCTAATTATCCACATTCATATTAGTTACCTACCTGTTTATTTCCTAATAACCTATGTATCATAGATTTGAGTCAACCTGATTCAGGACCACGCAGGTTCAAAATTAGTTCACTCCTGAACCTCGGTAGGTACCTACCTACTTAAATATTTGTTTGATTTAAAAGTTTACTCTCTTCGATCCTCATGGCATTGCAATGAGTTTCTTCTCCAATGTGTCCCTTTCTAGATTCAGTAATGAGACTGCGGAATCCCCGGGTTCGATTCTCGGTGGAAAATATTATAACTCGACTATGTGGTTGGGTGTGTTGGCGGTTCACTCAACCTCATCAAGACAAATGAGTAAATAATTTAATTGAGAATAGCAATCAGTGGTGGCACTACAAGTTAAATGAAATTCGAAAGAATGAGGGATATTACTTATACTAGACTTGTAATGCTGTGATACCCACTAAAGTTGCGATTTGGTGATGCTTGTGTGTTTGTATGGTGGATAATTGAAGCCTAGGTAAATAATAGGTAAAATGTGATCTTACAAGAAGTATTGACTTTAAACACTTTGCTCTCCGGCTCTGATGGAGGTGATATATCGGAGTTTTATCCATTTCAGTACTTCCAAGACACTTTTTTCGTCATTTTAAATCATTGAGGACAGTATTGAATCCCGCGGTACCAAAGCTACAGGGTGTCTCAAAAAACCAAAATTTTAATTTGAAACCACCATAACCCCGCCACTGATAGTGATAGAAAATTTATTTTTTGAGGAATGCAGTATTTTTACCTGTTAATTAATAATATGAAATTAAAAAAATACCTTCTCATTTAAATTTCTCAAGAAATGGCCATTTTTATCAAAAAAGTGCCACTTCCGGGGTTCGAACCTGGATTTCGACATCACCAGTGAATCGGCCATAGGGCACTTCCTATCCTTAGAAACAAACAGAATCCAAAAATTCGTACCCATTCAAAAGTTATGAGGCCATTGCCAGGACTTCTGAGACATACTGTATATGAGTGTGTGTGTGTCCTAACTAAAGGGCGGGGTTATTGCCTTTGGCAATATCTTTCACCCAACCCTTATTTCCTCTCATCTACTTTTGGAATTTATCATTAAATTTGTTCTTCCAATTTTTGCTTCCTTTTCCCAACTAAAGGGCGGGGTTATTGCCTTTGGCAATCTCTTTCACGCAACCCTTTTTTCCTCTCATCTACTTTTGGAATATATTATTAATTTGTTCTTCCATTTTTTGCTTCCTTTTTCTAACTAAAGGGCGGGGTTATTGCCTTTTGCAATCTCTTTCACCCAACCCTTTTATCCTCTCAACTACTTTTGGAATATCATTTTGTTCTTCCAATTTTTGCTATCCTTTTTGTTTCTCTTGCTCCTTTACCTCTCTGCATCATCGACTTCAACATCTTCCATTACTTCCATATTTTTCTCATCCAATATATCAACAGCTGTCAAATGTATGTTCATCAATCTTCTAAATTGTTTCTGATCTCGTCTAATTCTTTCTCTCTCTCTCTCTCTCTATCCTTCTCTCTCTCTTACTCTCTCTCTCTCTCTCTATCTCTTTTTCTCTCTCTCTATCTCTTTTTCTCTCCCTCTCTCTCTCCTTCTCTCTCTCTCTCTCTCTCTCTCTGTATATCGTTCAGTGTATTTCTCACTCTCTCAAAAAGTTAAATTTAGCTTTCTAGGTAATTCATAATGTATATTCTCTTGATCTAAAGCTCAGTGGTTAACTACTCGCTTGCCAAGTGGAAGGTCCCTGGTTGATCCCCCGTGCCGACAAAAATTTGTATTCTTACTTTGGGTACAATTATTGTTTGTAAGGGATACCTTCCTGTGCGCTCGTGTTGACCCAGCACCTAATCGGGAAGTATTGTGTCACTTCTCGCCCATCAGAGGGGAGGCACACTACGGGATGGGCAGGCTACAACACAGACCACAAGCGTCTACAGTAGCTCCTGTTTCATGGCTACGAAATAAAAAAGGCTGTACACTCATCAAAAAAAAATGCCACATTTTCAATTCAATTCGATCAAAATTCTCTCCATCTATCCGCTTTTTGATCCTAAACACCCCCATCAGAAATATATACCTACATCGGTGTACTCTACAACCAGGTTATATAATAATATATAATATAATAATGATATTATTATTTATCGTTCCCTAAATCTATTACTTTTAATTTGTGTCCTTATCCCTCCCATCTCTCCTGACTTCTTGAGAAAAAATTGAAACAGCACATACCACAAAAATCGAATCGGGATGAGACGGAGAGAGAGAGAGAGAGAGAGGAAGAGAGAGAGAGAGAGAGGGAGATATATAGAGAGAGAGATAGAGAGAGGGAGAATTCCACCCAGATTAAATTCCAGCCATTCCACAAGTGGAATCTCAGGTACAAAATCTTATCATGACTCAAGAGATTTTCAAAAAAAAAAATAGGAAGGGTAACGAAGAAGAAAGAACTAGATGTCATGATGGCAAAATTGAAAAAAAATCCTTTCTTATTGCACATGTAGTCTGGCTGGGAGACTTCAGGCAGGGAGTAGACCAGCTTTGGTTTGGTTCTGGGAGCCATTGTCAATTATAAGTCTCCTTGTAAAGACAATGATAGAAGCGCTGAGTCATTCCTCTGGGTGTGTGTTGATGTGTGTGTATTTGGATGGGTGTGATGTGATTGTGGGTTGAGATAATATATGTGTGTGTTTCTATGTATGTGTTTGAGCGTGCCATGACTTGGCGAAACGGGTGTAGCCCGCCAGTAAAATATAAAATCATAATCTGTTCATCCCAAGAGTGTTATACCAACATGGCCCCCAAATACAACATCTGTGTAAACAGAGCTTCAAGCATTGGTGTTTTATCCCTTTTTCTAAACGGCGAAAATGAAAATTTAATGACTCACAAAAAAAAAGAATAAAAAAACAAACTGAATAAAAATTTAATACGTCACGAAAAAAGAACGTGGAAATTTCGAAATCTCTGTCTGTCATTCAAAACACACACCCAGTATTTTGGTTTTTTTTTTTTTAATGATGAAAAATAATTTAATGAGCACAGCAACATTAAAATAATGTGAAATTAATACATTCATTTTTTATGCATTAATTATGTTCTTTTTATTTAATATACAAAGTGTGTATTTTTCACCCGTTGCAAATTCTGTGGTGTTGTTTATAATTATAATTGACATCATTATACTCGTACATTAAATTATCATTATTGTTGTTGCTGCTTTTTAGCTGAGTTTGTTTTTTATGTTCTAAAAAAATTCTGAACCATT
Source organism: Bactericera cockerelli (assembly GCA_024516035.1). Lineage (NCBI taxonomy): Eukaryota > Metazoa > Arthropoda > Insecta > Hemiptera > Triozidae > Bactericera > Bactericera cockerelli. Next base: position 22,104,342 of record CM044965.1, read on the forward strand.
AACCTTTTAACTCCAGATTCCAATATAATATCATAATTTTACGATTATTATCACAATATTTAATAATATCACCGTACTGCGTGCATTGGTAGTCAAGTGGTCAAGGCGCTGGTATGGTAATCCAGGGTGCGTAGGGATGGCTGAATCTTTGGATTGAGGATCTGGGGACCCTACAACGTGTTTTGGCTCTGAAAACTGACTACCGAAAAAATTGTGTGACCCATTACTTTCCTTTCTACTCGATAAGGGAAGTAAAAATTGAGAATTTATCGTCAGTATTCTATAGGCGATATATTCTCAATTTTAAAAGAAATATTTTCTCTAATAATAATAATAACAACACTCATTAGTAAAAGGTAACCACCAGGCGAGGTTAATGCTCAAAACATTTTCTGCCAAATAACACTCAGAGTCTTATTATTATGTGGTAACAAACTCAAATTAATGAAGAAAAATTCATGCACTTGGTGGGATTCGAACCAACGGCTACCTGGTTTACTAGACTAGAGCGTTAACAATTTGACTACCAGTGCACCAATGATATGTATTTACTAAACAATACTACACAATACACCACACACAACACACGGAAAGTAAGGGTTGTATGCAGAGTCCTCCTCTGTAGGGATGCCTGGGTCATTTGTCCCTTCAGCTGAATTGATTCTGTTATTCAGAGACGTTTGTTCAAAGCGTCTGTGCGCATGTGCAATCAGGTGTTTCTTTAATAAATAATTGTCAAGGTCGAAGTATTCCCTATAGCAAGTTCGGGACCACCCTACAGTGAACCCTACAATTACAAAATCGTCTCTGCATACCAGCCTAACTATCGCAAGCGCCAAATCTGCATGGCGGATTGGCGGGCAGGAGAAGCGAAAGGGCTCCGCGAAATTAAAACCTCCAAAGCTCCCCAATTTAAAATAATGTACAACGTACATGAGGGAATTAGTGCGTCAAATTAAACTGACGGGTAGGGATCAAATTATTCGCCCCCACCCTCACATAACTCGTCCTCCCCCTCCCCCCCCCCCCCCCACCACAATCTCGTCCCCCCCACCCCCCCAACTCCCCCCCCCCCCCCCCCCTCACCCTGTCCCCATCCCATCTGTCCCGGTAGCTCAGTGGTAGTAAAGGATGTACTCTGTGAATCTAGAGATTCCAGAGGTCGCGGGTTCGAAACTCAGCCGGGACATGACAAGTTATCCTCCCATTTGGAATTTTTTTCCACATAATGATACGTCTTGGGCTTACTGCTGGAATAATTAAAGAATAATGGGACTTAATAGTCCTTATCCGGGCAGTATGAATAAGGCGATAATATTATAATAATTCGTCCCCATCCAACCCCCTATTCGTCATCATCCCGTCCCTTATTCGTCATATATCTTCCCCTATTCGTCCCATCTTGTGCCCTATTCGTCACCATCTCGTCTCTTTTCGTCGCCATTTCATCCCCTATTCACCCCCATCCCGTCTCCACACAAAACAATGAAATACACTCAGCCCGCGCTTTGTTACAGGATTGTAATTTAGACTCTGGCATAGGGATAGAAAAAATTCCGAGTATAGGGTTACTATCACAAAGCGAGGTTAATTCACAAAGCTTTCACTAGGCTTTAAACACTGGGTGAATTTATTCTCATTTTGTGTTCGCTTTTGTAATAAAAAAAAAATCCCAGAGAAAAACTACCGTTAAAAAAAGGGCCAATTTCCAGAACTCCTATCGAAAAAGGTTTAGCTAATGAATGCAGTGATATCTTGTTTCCGGCCAAATTTTCTTGTTATTAAACGATTTTTTTTTTTAACCCGTTTTCTGAGTTCCTCATTTTGTATTTTTTAACTGCAAACTATCCTGTAACCAGGCCAGTTTCGCTCTTTTTGGTGGTTATATTGTCATTTTGTATACCTACATAATATATTGTCGTGATATTTCATATAACCGACGGCATAAAACTGGCCAAGTTAGAAGATTTTCTTTAACACGTTATTTTCGGGCGTTTTTTATGAAAACTATCGAAACTAACCAGTAATTAAACACGTAAAAATATTTACTTTCTAAAGGCAGTGAGTTCAAAGAAAATTGTAGTACATTCATACAAAACTATCGAAAGTTTTAAAGCTTAAATATTGAAACATCTCCTTCAATAAAAATCTTCCAGAATCCAGTACAAATACAAAGAGATGTTTGTTTGGATCAAATTTCAGGATATCGAGTTTTGACGTTACATACCACAAGGCTTTCTTATATCCTACCCAAGAATCGAGATTTGCATGGGTGATGTTTAGATTAGCAAACTCAACTCCAGTAATGAACACGTCATCCATCCAGAAGTATTTCTGTTTCTTCTGAAGAAGTTGATACAATTTGAATATTATGTCTACTGAGTAGAAAACGACAGAACCATTGCAGTATGGAGGGTAGTAATGATCGGGGTACTCTTTAAATGACACTCGCCTCTTGGACCTGGAGGTTCTAATACAGTTATCATTGTACCGAAATGTGGCACACATGAGGAGATTCTGTGTTTTGTCGGGAGATAATGATTTCAAGAAATTATTCAGTTTTACTAAATTGATGAAAACGTCATCATCACACTTGAGTACATATTTGATGCGGGGACACTGATAGACAACCCACTTGAACACCATGGTGTGTTTCAATGTGAGATTACGGTAAGAATCATTGAAGTTTCCTTGGACAATATCATGAAACTCTCTTGATTCTTTGTCCAGCTGTATTTGCTCATCGCGAGTTCCATTGCCTACAAAAAAGTAGGTAGGAATATGAGCTCCATATGATTTTCTTATAATCTTCCGGATTTGATGATGACCTGGTGCTGAATGAACACACACAATATATAGAGAATCAGAGCATGCAGCATTATTGAGAAAGTTGAAGCCAGTGATGTTGATAAGATGTGAACTGTCATTTGCAGGAAGAAGACTGAGAGGTAGAGAAGACCGCCAGCTGGAGTTACTTGTAACTCCTGCTCTTATTCTATAAGAGACGACTGGAGAACTATCATCATCTAGCGTCCTTTTGTGATTGAATTTCTTACTATGATTCACCAGGGTATACATACAGAAGAAGAAGAAGAAGATGGCAAGAAAAGACACGAGTTTTAATCTGTGATCAAGCTTTAGCTTTAGGAGATCCACGCGATTGATCATGGTGAAAGAGATGGACAGATTATGAAACTTTCAGATGTGTATACTTTACAGATAATTTGAAAGTTTTAGATGTGAATACTTTACAAATAGTTTGAATTTTCCACTGCTAATGAGTAAAGAAACGTCGATAGAAATATGTATACAGAAATTTATCTACAGTTGTGAGAGTAAGACACTGGCCAGCCAGCGTCGATGGCACGGCGAATTAGTTGAATACAACTGTTCTTGTTTCTATCCCTAATTTATCCCCATGCTGTCCAGTATTCGTCATCATTCCGTCCCTTATTCTTTGGTGACGGGACGGCAACATTATTAAAATATTGTCCCACCGGCCACGCCTGACCAGGATTAATATTGACCGTGGGATATTGGGATGTATAAGAAGGGAAATATCGTAAAATATCCCTCAGGTCAATAATTGGACTCCCTCGCTGGGGACGAGGGATTAAAATTTCCAACTGCACCATTGTGGCTTTTCGGGAGGGAAATTTGCGAGAAATTTGGAAAATTGACGTTTGCTCCAATCATCTTGGGATTTTCTCTTCCTAATCCGGGACCAGGATTTCGGTATAAAGGTTAGTGGGTGAACTCCTTCACAAGGCTAGACAGGGTTCCTTATTGAGGGGGCGGGGAGGACAAGGGAGGGGGGGGAGGTGGACAAGGGAGGCCAGGATGGATTCGGAAAACTTAAAACTTTGAGAGAACGCTCTGTCCCTTTGCTGTTGCGGGATTTGAAAGAGTGGGGCGCGTTTTTAAAAGTTTTGAGTGGACAAAGCTCTGAACGAGTTTGAGATTTCAACAAATTAGTAGTAAAATCAATGTCCGTATTCTACCAACGTCGCATTGATGGCGCGTTGATGGCGCGAAATACTATTTTTTATATTAATTTTTTTTATTTACAATCTACAATACAGGGTGATTCAGAAAAGTACCGTCAAACGTTAACCACATATTCTATGGGCTAGTTAAGGAGGGGTCAACTCTATAAAAGAAAGTGCGCAAATGCCTCTTCACGGAGGTACACGCCCCTTAAGGTGTTTTTAAACAATCGAAATTTTCATTTTACGGCTTACCTATTTGGGATATCGCGATATGGTAAAAAAATCACTCTCAATACTATAGTATATCCATTTCATTATGATAGCTATGACTCATTGAAATCGTAGGCAGGGTTGCCAAAACTGCAAAGACTACAGAAGTAAAGAATCTTAAGTGCAGGAAGGTGCATCGCACAATACTTCCTTGTACATTTTCTTTCAACCTTAAGGTTGATACAATATAATGATGTATCTACATAATATATTATGTAGATTCAAATATTCAAAATCATAAATTTCTGATCGATAACCAAGTACCTAGGTAATAATATTATGTGATGCAGTACACATAGGTTGAAACCTTTTAAATATTACCTGCACCAAACGTACCCTTCCGACCTTTCTATAGTAGAGCTCCTTTTACTCGTAAGGAGTGAGAGAGTGTACTGAAAATAGATATTTTTAGGTCCGCAACATTGTAAGAAATTCTGGAATCTAATTGGTTCTCATATTATGTCGTGATGAGTCATAGCTATCATAATGAAATGGATATACTCGTACTATAGATGAAACCTTTCTTTTGGCATACAATTTAACAACATTCCAATTTCAGGGGCGGTCTGAGGAGTGTCAGATGGAAGAAAAAACGTTCTAACTTTTTAGTCGTTGCTTGTAATTGAATTTGGTTTTCACCATTTTAAAACCTATGTCATTGTCTACAAAAATGGTCAGAATAAATTTTCCCTCAAGTTAACACAAAAGCTTGAAAATTGAAACTGAAAATTTTAAAACCGCATTAAGTTTTGAAACCTATGCAACTAGCATACAATTTTAGAATTTTCAGCCAATTCATTATTTAACAATGGATGTAAGTGGAGTAAATTGAAAACTTGACTTTTGATAGTTTTGATTTGTCATCAGCGTGTGCAGAGTGTATTGAAATTTTGTTTTTGTTTAGTTTTGTTAAATTCGATTGTTTAAAAACACCTTAAGGGGCTTGTACCTCCGTTAGGAGGCATTTGCGCACTTTCTTTTATAGAGTTGACCCCTCCTTAACTAGCCCATAGAATATGTGGTTAACGTTTGACGGTACTTTTCTGAATCACCCTGTATAATATCACAAATACAATTTTAATTAGTAAATTGATTGAAAAAGAAAATGTCATGAGGGAAAAGCCATCCAATGATGGCACTCCCATGGGTTGTTCACTAATGAAAAGGATTCTGAGTGAGTTAGCACAGTGGTTATTTAAAAAAAATAGCGCACTGGGCATTGCGCGGATGGTGACCTGGGTTCGATCTCCAGAGGAAAGGTTTTTTTTGATTTTCTTCTTTTATGTTCAGGGTTCACTCATACCTCGTGAGGAAAATCAGTAGGTACTTGTATGAGTAACGACTAGCATTACCAGAGTTTAAAGAAATAAATGTTATGAAATTCGAAAAGTAAAGGAGGCTCTTAGAAATGCTGCGCTACCAACGAAAAATGTAAAGAGGCCTTGGGCTCTGCCACTGATAAATACAATAATGAAAAAGGATTATTTGCAATATAGGTATTTGTAGTGCTGGGCCTGTTTCTGATGCAAATATATTTTATCCAAATATATATTAAGTAGTCACCGTGGCAGAGTGAGTAAGCGCGCTAGGCATTGCACGAATGGTGACCTGGGTTCGAATCCCAGCAGAGCAGGAATTTTTCTGCTCTGTACTTGGATGTTCGGGGCCCACTCATACCTCGTGAGGAAAAATGAGTAGTTACTTGTATGAGTAACGACCAGTGGCGGCATTAAAATTAATGTAATTGAATGCGGAAAGTACAGGAGGCTCTTAGGAATGCTGCGCTACCCACAAAAATTGTGTAGAGGCCTTGGGCCTGGCCACAAATAAATACAATAATGAAAAGGATTATTTGCAATATAGGTATTTGAAGTGCTGGGTCTGTTTCTGACGCATATATATTTTATGCAAATATATTGGAGATGAGAGTGAGAATTCATGAAATAAAGGACATTAATGAACAGTATTGGTACGGATTAGAATGTCACATAAGTTTGTTTGACGTACTTGATTGGAGTTAATTCGATGGAAGTATGTGGATTCGCTACTTGATTAGTTGACATGTGTTCCAATTAATTATCTTTAATCCAGCCTAACTACCAGAGGGATGTCAATGTTTCAACCTTTAGGTACGCACCTATATTTTGTGTTGTTAAGTTAGTTTCAGTCTAGCTGGGGGACTATAAACATGGAGTAGACCAGCAGTCTGGCTGGGGGACTACAAATATGGAGTATAGACCAGCAGTTTGGCTTGGGGACTATAGACAGGGACCAATTAACCTCAAGCCAAACCAATCAACCTCAAGCATGAGGTTGAACAACGTCAACTCTGCTTGAGCGGGATAAGACAGAGTAAAATAAGAAGGAGAAGAAGAAAAGACCAGCATTGGCTTGGTTCTGGGGGCCCTTGTCAATTATTAGCCTTCTTGTAAAGACAGTGGTAGAAGTACTGATTCATTCCTCCACCGTCTGGCTACCATCGTTCACGATGACGCTACCCTATGATGATGAATTTAGTTTATTTCATAGTATGGGTGTACGGAATTATTATTATTATTTTACACTTTATTAGATATAAATGGATATAATGTACTATGTTAATAATTATTTAAACAATGAAAAAAATGGAAACAATATATACAATAAAATGAAAAAGAATAGAAAAATATTTAATAACATATGTCCTAATTAAAGGGCGGGGTTATTGCCTATGGTAATCTGTTCCGCCCAACCTATATTAATGTTTAGATATTATATTAAATTTATTGCTAAAGCGTTCTGCTGCTACTCCCTGTTAAAGTCACAAAATTTGCAGCCTTTCCTTCTAAAGGGACTATAGAGAATAACAGAAAAAATGTTCTTTGTACCTCCTGGGATAATCCCAGTATAACATTTAAAGCTCTCAAAATGTCAAGACGAAATCACATCAGTGCTTGTTGTATCTTCAATTTGATCTTTTTTTACTTCCGAAAAATTCTAATTTTAGAAATTGGAAGTATTTTCTTTTGTATAAAACAAAATAACTAATGATATAATTATTTCAAAAGAATCAAATTCAAATATCTACAGAAAGTTAGTGAAAGAATAAGTGAATCACTGGTATTCTTACGTTTAAATTTTAGAACTACTATATTATTTTCTATCAATTTTTTCTTTACATCTTCACCTTTTGCCTTAATCACTCTTTTCAAAATTTGTGCAACATTTTCAACGCAGGTATATTCATTATCACCTCTTCTTCTGACTCTATACATCTCCTCAGTGAATGCCTTTTGCCCTTTTCTAAAGGGTCCAGGACTTCCCATCCTTGGAGAATAACATTCATGGTTTCACACAGCTTGAAGAGGCGTCTTTAGCAAAACGTTGGTTGCATTCAACCTTCATTATTCAAGATGTCTGCTTACCCCCCTTTATCTATTTGCCCTCTTAAGTGTGCTTCCTCTTCACTCTCTACTCTTCTTCCTAACAGCTCTACTACCATCTACTTCCTAATCTCTCTACTTCCCTCTACTTCAAAACCTCTCTACTACCATCTACTTCTTAACCTTTCTACTTATTTCTAATGCTTAACCTCTCTACTACCCTCTACTTCATAACCTCTCTACTTACCTATCTCTAATGCTTAATCTCTCTACTTTTCTCTACTTCATAACCTCTCTACTTATCTCTAATGCTTAATCTCTCTACTACCCTCTACTTCCTAACCTCACTACTTCCTAACCACTCTATTTCCCTCTAATTCATAACCTCTCTGGTTTCCTCTAATTCCTCACTACTTCCTAACCACTCTACTACCCTCTACTTCCTAACCTCTCTAGTACCCTCTAATTCCTAACCTCTCTACTTCTCTCTAATTCCTAAACACACTACATCTCTCTACTTACCAACATCATTACTTCTTAACCTCTCTACTTCCTAACCACTATACCTCCCTCCATTGCTAAACATTCTAATTCCTAACCTCTCTACATCTCTCTACTTACAAATATCTTTACTTCTTAACCTCTCTACTTCCTAACCACTCTACGTTCCTCCATTGCTAACTACTCTAATTCCTAACCTCTCTACATCTCTCTACTTACCAACATGTTTACTTCTTAACCTCTCTACTTCCTAACCACTCTACTTTCCTCCATTGCTAACCACTCTAATTCCTAACCTCTCTACATCTCTCTACTTACCAACATCATTACTTCTTAACCTCTCTACTTCCTAACCACTCTACTTCCCTCCATTGCTAACCACTCTAATTCCTAACCTCTCTACATCTCTCTACTTACCAACATCTTTACTTCTTAACCTCTCTACTTCCCTCCATTGCTAACCTCTCTACTTCCTAACCACTCTACCTCCCTCCATTGCTAACCACTCTAATTCCTAACCTCTCTACATCTCTCTACTTACCAACATCTTTACTTCTTAACCTCTCTACTTCCTAACCACTCTTTGTACATACATTTAAGAATATTAAATGTATGTACAAAATGTGTATTTAAATTTGAAAATAAACAAGAGACCTTGTTTAGACTGCTGGAATAAAGCGACTTTTCAGTCTCACCTCGGCAGTATAAACAAGGTAATTTCTATTCTATTCTATTCTATTCTACCTCCCTCCATTGCTAACCACTTTAATTCCTAACCTCTCTACATCTCTCCATTGCTAACCACTCTAATTCCTAACCTCTCTACATCCCTCTACTTACCAACATCTTTACTTCTTAACCTCTCTGCTTCCTAACCACTCTACTTCCCTCCATTGCTAACCACTCTAATTCCTAACCTCTCTACATCTCTCTACTTACCAACATCTTTACTACTTATCATCTCTACTTCCAAACACTCTACTTCGCTCCATTACTCACTACTCTAATTCCTATCCTCTGTATATTTCTCTACTTACCAACATCTTTACTTCTTAACCTCTCTACTTCCTAACCACTCTACTTCCCTCCATTGCTAACCACTCTACTTCCTAACCTCTCTACATCTCTCTACTTACCAACATCTTTACTACTTATCATCTCTACTTCCAAACACTCTACTTCGCTCCATTACTCACTACTCTAATTCCTATCCTCTGTATATTTCTCTACTTACCAACATCTTTACTTCTTAACCTCTCTATTTCCTAAACACTCTACTTCCTAACCTCTCTACATCTCTCTACTTACAAATATCTTTACTTCTTAACCTCTCTAATTCCCTCCATGTCTAACCACTCTACTTCCTAACCTCTCTACATCTCTCTACTTACCAACATCTTTACTTCTTAACCTCTCTATTTCCTAAACACTCTACTTCCTAACCTCTCTACATCTCTCTACTTACCAACATCTTTACTTCTTAACCTCTCTATTTCCTAAACACTCTACTTCCTAACCTCTCTACATCTCTCTACTTACAAATATCTTTACTTCTTAACCTCTCTACTTCCCTCCATTGCTAACCACTCTAATTCCTAACCTTTCTACATCTCTCTACTTACCAACATCTTTACTTCTTAACCTCTCTACTTCCCTCCATTGCTAACCACTCTAATTCCTAACCTTTCTACATCTCTCTACTTACCAACATCTTTACTTCTTAACCTCTCTACTTCCCTCCATTGCTAACCACTCTAATTCCTAACCTCTCTACATCTCTCTACTTACCAACATCTTTACTTCTTAACCTCTCTACTTCCTAACCACTCTACTTCCCTCCATTGCTAACCACTCTAATTCCTAACCTCTCTACATCTCTCTACTTACCAACATCTTTACTTCTTAACCTCTCTACTTCCCTCCATTGCTAACCACTCTAATTCCTAACCTTTCTACATCTCTCTACTTACCAACATCTTTACTTCTTAACCTCTCTACTTCCCTCCATTGCTAACCACTCTAATTCCTAACCTCTCTACATCTCTCTACTTACCAACATCTTTACTTCTTAACCTCTCTACTTCCTAACCACTCTACCTCCCTCCATTGCTAACCACTCTAATTCCTAACCTCTCTACATCTCTCTACTTACCAACATCATTACTTCTTAACCTCTCTTCTTCCTAACCACTCTACCTCCCTCCATTGCTAACCACTCTAATTCCTAACCTCTCTACATCTCTCTACTTACCAACATCATTACTTCTTAACCTCTCTACTTCCTAACCACTCTACCTCCCTCCAGTGCTAACTTCTCTTCTTCATACTCTCCTGCTCGTGCCACTCTCAGAAGACAAGACACAATTTAATGAACCGTGCGCTGTCGAGAGCCTCTTGAGTGTCCCCTTTGAATTTTCTCACTCTCACTCTCACTCTCTCTCTCTCTCTCTCTCTCACTCTCTCCTGTTCTCTACCTCCTTCTCTCTGCCTCGTCTTGACATTCAACCTCACTGAAATATCTCTAAATTTACTATAAAAAAAACTCCATTTTTCTCCTTCTCTCTCTCTCTCTCTCCTCTGTCTCACTCTCTTTCTCTTACTCTCTCTCTCTCCTCACTCTAGCTCTCTTTCTCTTAATCTCTCTCTCCTTCTCTCTTCCTCGTCTTAACATTCAACCTCACTGAAATATCTCTAAATTTACTAAAAGATTCTCTCTTTTTCTCTTTCCCTCCTTCTCTATCTCTCTTTCTATTCACTCTAGCTCTCTCTCTCTCTCTCTCTCTTATTTTTTTTTTATTTTTATTTATGTACACTTTATTAGGTAATAGGACATATACAATACAAATAATTACAAACGAAAATACAATATACAATAGGTATAAAAAAAAAAAAAAAAAAAAAAAAAAAAATATATACATAATATATGTCCTAACTAAAGGGCGGGGTTATTGCCTTAGGCAATCTCTTCCACCCAACCCTTTTTCTCTCTTAGTCTCTCTCTTCTCCTCTCTGCCTCGTCTTAACATTCAACCTCACTGAAATATCTCTAATTTAACTAAAATATTCTCACTTTTTCTCTTTTAAACGGAAAGTTAAACATATTCACCTAAATGTCATCCATTCATAGTAGTTAAATATATTCACCTAAATGCCATCCATACATAAAAGTGACACACATTCACTTTACTGGTCCGGTGACTTCCCGCGACAGCTTGCCTGTCACATTCTGCAGGGATTTCGGAGTCTCTCATGTCTCGGGAAATTGATGATAATTATATTTCCAGTGAAAATTATTTTCATCCCAATTAAGCTTTTAAAACTGACGGACCTATTAGAAAGAGTGCACATTTCACAGAATTAATCATGGCATCTATATCCCGAGGCTGGGATTAATTTTTGAAATTTTAATGTGTGGAGACAATACACGCGTGTGTAAGTGTTGTGTGTAAGTGTTATGTGTAAATGTTATGTGTAAGTGTTATGTATAAGTGATGTGTGAGTGTTATGTGTAAGTGATGTGTAAGTTTTATGTGTAAGTGTTGTGTGTAAGTGTTATATGTATGTGTTATGTGTAAGTGTTATGTATAAGTTTCATGTGTAAGTGTTATGTGTAAGTGTTATGTGTAAGTGTTATGTAAGTTTTATGTGTAAATGATGTGTAAGTTTTATGTGTAAGTGTTATGTGTAATTGTTATGACACACGGGCCAATGGCTGAAACTTTGGGTTTAGGCTCTAAGGACCCTAAAACCTGTTTTGTCACTGAAAACTAACTATCGAAAATTTTGGGTGATTCCATCACTTTCCTTTCTATAGGATAAGAAAACTAAAAACAGAAAATAGTGAGCATTTGAAAATTAAATGCCTGAAGGAAATCTGGAAGGAAGAAGATCAAGAGGAAGAAGAAGGTTTGGAATGCTGACGAACATGCTGAATGGAAGAACATTTGAACAGATGAAGGAGGATGCCCAAGATCGAGTAAAGTGGAGAACGTCGAGGTGAAACCTGTCCTAGGACAGATCTACATATACAGTATGTCTCAGAAGTCCTGGCAATGGCCTCATAACTTTTGAATGGGTACGAATTTTTGGATTTTGTTTGTTTCTAAGGATAGGAAGTGCCCTATGGCCGATTCACTGGTGATGTCAAAATCCAGGTTTGAACCCCGGAAGTGGCACTTTTTTGATAAAAATGGCCATTTCTTGAGAAATTTAAATGAGAAGGTATTTTTTAAATTTCATATTATTAATTAACAGGTAAAAATACTGCATTCCTCAAAAAATAAATTTTCTATCACTATCAGTGGCGGAGCTATGGTGGTTTCAAACTTCAAAATCTGTTTTTTGAGACACCCTGTAGCTTTGGTACCGCGGGATTCAATACAGTCCTCAATGATTTTAAATGACAAAAAAAAGTGTCTTAGAAGTACTGAAATGGATAAAACTCCGATATATCACCTCCATCAGTGCCGGAGAGCAAAGTGTTTAACGTCAATAATACTTGTAAGATCACATTTTACCTATTATTTACCTAGGCTTCAATTATCCACCATACAAACACACAACCTTCACCAAATCGCAACTTTAGTGGGTATCACAGCATTACAAGCCTAGTATAAGTAAGTATCTCTCATTCTTTCGAATTTCATTTAACTTGAAATGCCACCACTGAATGCTATTCTCAATTAAAGTATTTACTCATTTGTCTTGATGAGGTTGAGTGAACCGCCAACACACCCAACCACATAGTCAAGTTTTAATATTTCCCACTGAGAATCGAACCCGGGGATTCCGCAGTCTCATTACTGAATCTAGAAAGGGACACATTGGAGAAGAAACTCATTGCAATGCCATGAGGATCGAAGTTCAGGAGTGAACTAATTTTGAACCTGCATGGTCCTGAATCAGGTTGACTCAAATCCATGATACATAGGTTATTAGGAAATAAACAGATAGGTAACTAATATGAATGTGGATAGTTAGATATCTAGTTAATAGATAAATGTTTCTGTTTCTCTTCACTTAACTAAGAGTTGATGTTTGAAAACAATAATGTAGTAGGTAGGTACCTACACATTTTACTCAACTAATCAATATCTATTTGTTGTTGTTGTTGTTGTTGTCGTCGTCATTCTAACAATTTTCAACAAACTAAAGTTGTTATCGAACCCTTTTTCACTTCAAGACAATGCAACTAATAAAATTGATTATTGTCATGAAAATAGGTCATTGTTATCCAAATTCCAACCCTCCGGCACAGATGGAGGTGAAATATCGGAATTTTTACCATTTCAGTACTTCCAAGACACTTTTTTCGTCATTTTAAATCATTGAGGACTGTAATGAGTCCCGCGGTACCAAAGCTACAGGGTGTCTCAAAAAACCAGATTTTGAAGTTTGAAACCACCATAGCTCCGCCACTGATAGTGATAGAAAAAATATTTTTTGAGTAATGCAGTATTTTTACCTGTTAATTAATAATATGAAATTTAAAAAATACCTTCTCATTTAAATTTCTCAAGAAATGGCCATTTTTATCAAAAAAGTGCCACTTCCGGGTTCGAACCTGGATTTTGATATCACCAGTGAATCGGCCATAGGGCACTTCCTATCCTTAGAAACAAACAGAATCCAAAAATTCGTACCCATTCAAAAGTTATGAGGCCATTGCCAGGACTTCTGAGACATACTGTATATAAAGTATTATAAGTTATAAGGACATCTCTGCCACTTAACAAATCATAACTTTATAAAAAAAAGTCAATAGCTAATATTTTGATTGATTGAATGTAGTCTGTGTGTGTGTTTTTACAATTGATAGAAAAATATACAAATTAATATTATTCGCACACAAAACAAACATGTTTTTCGGTAAAGTGATTCAAAAACTGTGCGCCATTGCCGCCCTGGCTGGCGTACAAATTGAAAATGCAAATTTTGTTCCAACAATTTGCAACAGAAACTGCATTGTAAACTCTTTTTTTTTCGAGATGAAAAAAAAATGAGATATCCGTCAAAATGTTGGACTGACGGTGATTTTTTTTAAAAATATTACTTCCGAGAAATTTCTAATATTAGAAATCGGAAGTATTGTGTTCGTTTTTCTAAAAAAAAATATTTTTTTTGCTCCGATTTCAATTTTTTTCATATTTCTGGAAGTTTCATAACCTACTGAGTAAATTTGGTTTTGTGTCCGTCTGTCGGTCTGTCGATCCGTCGGTCTGTTAAAACGATTCCTTGTAACGCGCAAATCTCGGAAACTACTCAACCGATTTTAATGAAATTTTGCATATATCTAGGAGACATTCTGTAGATGGTCCCATTTTAAATTCATCGAATTCATACCAGCGGTTCTATGTGAAAGAGACCATGCGCCTGACCACTAACTTTTTACTTAAACTTATATCTCGTGAACGGTACACCCGATTTTGATGAAATTTTGTGAGAATATGCATATTATTGTTTTACATTTGTTATTTATATTTATTTTCAAAATAATTATAATTTAACTCTGATATTTAAGAAATTCCGAAATTTTGGACAAAAAAGTAAAAAAATAAGGACTACGACTTGCCGATACAGAATTTTTGTGGAATCTAGAATGTAGAAAAAATAATATTCTACCATATAAAACAAATTTGAAGAAAATCGGTTGAGCCGTTTTGGAGATACAAGTAATTTTCTATAAAATCTCAAAATTGGCACGTGTTTACAATGTGAAGCAATCACGAGGAAGTTTTGTGTCCATAATTGGCAGTGTTTTTTTTATTTTTTGGTTTTCTTGGCTTGATTGCAGAGAGTATAATCAGATACCATATGGGTCTAAATAGGAGCATGTTTTTCTTGAAAAAAAAAAGAGGCAGTAAAATCTAGAAGTCGACAGAAAAAACCGCATACCCAGTTGCTGAAGTTTGTTTAACCTCAGTGGTCTGACGCTGGCTCCAGTTACAGCCGAATTTATGAACAGAGAATTCTGTCTGAGCACAAGGTATTGGCCAATAATATTAAAGGAAATCATGCTTGAGTCATTGCTCAGAAGGGGTTCTGTTCATAAATACGGGTGTGTTAGTCCGTCTGTTCATAAATACTTCTATTTTAGTGTTCAAGGAATACATGTTTTAGTCATTGCTCAGACGGCGTTTTCTGTTTAAAAATACGGATGTGTTAGTCTGATGATGAAATACAAACATGGTTTGCATTTCGACAGAGTCCAGTGAGAGCGACGGGAAAAATGATGGAAAATATTTTAAATGAAAATAATATCATCGTTTTCGTTTGCTACAAAAACCAGAAGGGCAGAACGGGAATTGCATAACTGAATATTATGAGTAGGGGTGGGATATGGTACAAGGTGGTTATAGTCCCTTGGTACCTATATGGTTTAAACTGTAGAGTGTAGCTATTGTTTATTTGTTTATCAGATGTCTGACTCATACTATGATAATCCGAGTTTAAGTGGCAGAAAATGCCTAAGGTATAAATTTCACCCCGGTCATCTGGATGTAAAGGAAGTTAAGCAAAAAAAAATAAAAATAATCTGTATACTTTTATTGGGTGATTGCATTACTTTCTCTTCTATAGGATAAGGAAAGTAAAAAAGTTTAGCATGATAAGAAGCGAGGTAAAAAAAGGCAGAGCGATATCGATAGATAAAAGAGATGGTAGATAAGTGATGATATTTACATATTGGATATAAGGAAATACATATGAAGAAGGGAGGATATTAGAGAAGTTTGAGAAAAAGAAAAAAAGAAAGGAGAGAGAGAGAGAAAGAAAGAAAGATAGAGAGAGAGAGAGATAGAGATACAGAGAGAGGAGAGAGAGAGAGACAGAAGGAGGGAGAGAGCAAAGAGAGAAAGAGAGAGAAAGAAAGAAAGAGAGAGACAGAGAGAGGAGAGATAGAGAGAGGGAGGGAGAGTGAAAATAAAATAAGGAAGGAGAAGATAATTGAAGAAGAAGGATTATAAAAAGGGAAAGAAAAAAAGAAATAGAAAAAGAGAAATAGAGAGAGAGGGAGAGGAGAAAGAGAAAGAGAGAGTGAGAGAGCGAAAATAAAAGAAAAAGAGAGATGAAGAGAAAGAAAGAGAGGGAAAAAGAGAAAGAGAGAGAGAGAAAGTGAGAAAAATAAAATAAGGAAAGAAAAGAAAAAGATAAATGAAAGAGAAGAAGTTAGAGGAATTATACAAAAAGGAAAGGAAAAAGAAGACATAAGAGAGAGAGAGGGCAAGATAATAGAGTGGAAATAAGAGAGAGAGAGGGAAAATAAAAGAAAAAGAGAGGTGAATAGAAAGAAAGAGTTGAGAAAGAGAGGGAGAAAGTGAGTGAATATAAAATAAGGAAAGAAAAGAAAAAGATAAATGAAAAAGAAGAAGAGAGAGGAATTATAAAAAAAAAGGAAAGGGAAAAAAAGAGAAAAAGAGGAGAAGGTAATAGAGTGGAAATAAGAGAGAGAGAGAGAGAGAGCAGAAAGAGAGAGATAGAGAAAGAAAGAGAGGGGGGGAGAGAGAGAGAGAGGGAGAGTAAGAAAGAAAAGAGAGAGAAAGTCTTGTATTGTAACAGAAATCTTGGGGATTTAATTTGAAATTAATATTAGGTCCTTTTGCCTTTTTGGTCTTACAGAAAGTTTCGGCTGGAGGGTGAGATATTGGAAATGCCTAAAACAATATTTCTGCCTCTTCGATACCCGCGTCTTGGAAAACGATTTTTTTTTGGGAAAATAAGGTAAGTCTGGCTGGGGGACTATGAACAGTGAGTAAACCAGTAGTCTGGTTGGGGTACTATAAACAGGGAGTAGACCGGCATTGGCTTGGTTCTGGGGGCCCTTGTCAATTATTAGCCTCCTTGTAAAGACAGTGGCAGAAGTGCTGAGTCATTCCTCCACTATCTGGCTACCATCGTTCACGATGACGCCAGCCTATGCTGACTCAAGCACTTAATTTATTTCATGACTTTGATTTTATGTATAGTAGAAAATTAGGACCGAATCATAAGACAGGCTTAATCTTAGTGGACACTATCGCCTAACATGCCTTCTAGTGTGGTTTCAACCAATCACAGTTTATAGCGCTGTGATTGCATCAAAGGAAAAAACAGAGTCCAAAATTTTGAAAAATAATTTTATTGCGTTATTTTACTGCGCATAGTAAGTGGTTTTTATAGGTAAGACCAAACATGGGATAAGAGATAAAAGTCTCGAGATATTTGGTTTTTAAAAATGTGTACACAGGGAAAAACGCACAGTGTTCAGATTTAAAATCTCCTCAATTTCTTTTTTATTTTCTGACTCTGTTCCCCTGATGCCTTCAATTCTTAATTCGGCCCGTTAGTCTTGTACGAAGGGTATACCAACTTGCTAACGTCTACTCATACCTCATGAGGAAAAATTAGTGGGTACTTGTATGAGTAACAACCAGACTGAAAATAGTACAAAAAGAATATTAATAACCACTGGCGGCCAGTGCTAAGGAGCTACGAAACTGCAGCACCCCCACACGAAAAAGGAAAAGAGAGGATTTTCTGAAGTCCTAGCTTGTACACAAGGAAAATTACCACAAATTTATAGAATTTTTAATGTATAATTATTATGATTGGCATGGTAAATAAACACAAACTCTTTAGATACTGAAAGAACAACTCTATAAATCCCATTTTAGTCCGGTTTATGTGGCAGCACACCCAAAATATTTTCCATTAGCCGCGCCTGTTAATAACTCTACCAATATAAAAATAAATCTCTTTAGTGGAAGGTAACCACAAGGCGAGGTTCACCATGAAAGCAATTCATACCACCTAACTTTCAATATTTACTTTTAACCTTCAAGGAGACATTTCAAGCGACAACAGAAGGAGTGTTCCAAGAAGCGAACATGACGATGGCAACTTTATATCCCGGATATAAGAAATCCTAAAAGGCAAACTGAATGAAAAAGAAAATGAGGATTATCCGAGTTCAGCTTTCTGACAAAGTTTCGAATCCAAGTTGGAAAAAGAATAATGAAAAAGAAGAGAGAGAGGGAGAAATAGAGATAAGGAAGAGAGGGAGAAATAGAGAAAAGGAAGAGAGGGAGCGAGGGAGAAATAAAGAAAAAGAAGGGAGGGAGAAATAAAGAAAAGGAAGAGAGAGAGAAGGAGAAATAAAGAAAAAGAAGGGAGGGAGAGAGGGAGAAACAGAGAAAAGGAAGAGGAGGAGAAAGAAAAGCAGGGTATGAGAAGAATATATGAAAGAGAGATAGTTAGAGAGAGAGAGGGAAATATTAGAGAGGAGAGAGATACTCGTAGTAGAGGGAGAGAAAATTTCCAAAAAGAAGAACGTATAACAGAAGAAAGAGAAAGTAAAGAGGGAGTAGGAAAGAAAATTGAGAGAAACAGAAGAAAGAGGGAGTAGGAAAGAGAGAAGAGAAATAATGATAGGGAGAGATAGGAGAGAAGGAGATGAAAAAGTTTGTGGAAGAAAGAGAAGATAGAAAGAGCGGAAAAGACAGAGAGAGTTAGATAATTTTCAAACAGAATCAAGTTGCAAACAGAAGAATGAGTGAGTTTATGTAGGATTGAGCAAAGTTTTGTATAAGATAGAGAAGGAATAACAGAGTCGTATGGAGAGAGGTAAAAAGTCACGTAGGGATGTAAGGATTATCTGAATAAAATTGATATTTTGAAAGAAAAATTAAAGGTGAAGTAGGTAAGTATCAAAAAAAGTATCAAGCCTATCAAGAGGTATAAATCAGCCCCCTTGATTTATTTCATACATAATTATGTTTATAACATAGTAATTGTGTTAACAAAGAATTTTCCATCATTAAAACATATAATTTTCTGTCGGGTCAGAGTTTCGAACTCGTGGGTTTTACAATGCAAGCACTGTGGTAGGTACTTATCTTTTCGGCACTCATGTTCTTCTCCTATCTCTATTCTCTCTCATACTCCTTCTCCTATCTCTATTCTTTCTCATACTCCTTCTCCTATCTCTATTATCTCTCATACTCCTTATCCTATCACTATTCTCTCTCATACTCCTTCTCCTATCTCTATTCTCTCTCATACTCCTTCTCCTATCTCTATTCTCTCTCATACTCCTTCTCCTATCACTATTCTCTCTCATACTCCTTCTAGTATCTCTATTCTCTCTCATACTCCTTCTCCTATCTCTATTATCTCTCTCATACTCCTTCTCCTATCTCTATTCTCTCTCATACTCCTTCCTTCTCTATCTCTATTATCTCTCATACTCCTTCTCCTATATCTATTATCTCTCATACTCCTTCTCCTATCTCTATTCTCTCTCATATTAATTCTCCTATCTCTATTCTCTCTCATACTCCTTCTCCTATCTCTATTCTCTCTCATACTCCTTCTCCTATCTCTATTCTCTCTCATATTAATTCTCCTATCTCTATTCTCTCTCATACTCCTTCTCCCTATCTCTATTCTCTCTCATACTAATTATCCTATCTCTATTCTCTCTCATACATCTTCTCCTATCTCTATTCTCTCTCATACTAATTCTCCTATCTCTATTCTCTCTCATAGTAATTCTCCTATCTCTATTCTCTCTCATAGTAATTCTCCTATCTCTATTCTCTCTCATACTAATTCTCCTATCTCTATTCTCTCTCATACTAATTCTGCTATCTCTATTCTCTCTCATAGTAATTCTCCTATCTCTATTCTCTCTCATACTAATTCTCCTATCTCTATTCTCTCTCATACTAATTCTCCTATCTCTATTCTCTCTCATACTAATTCTCCTATCTCTATTCTCTCTCATACTAATTCTCCTATCTCTATTCTCTCTCATACTAATTATCCTATCTCTATTCTCTCTCATACATCTTCTCCTATCTCTATTCTCTCTCATACTAATTCTCCTATCTCTATTCTCTCTCATACTAATTATCCTATCTCTATTCTCTCTCATACTTCTTCTCCTATCTCTATTCTCTCTCTATACTAATTCTCCTATCTCTATTCTCTCTCTACTAATTCTCCTATCTCTATTCTCTCTCATACTTCTTTTCCTATCTTTATTCTCTCTCATACTTCTTCTCCTATCTCTATTCTCTCTCATACTCCTCCTCCTATCTCTATTCTCTCTCATACTCCTTCTCCTATCTCTATTATCTCTCATACTCCTTCTCCTATCTCTATTCTCTCTCATACTCCTTCTCCTATCTCTATTCTCTCTCATACTTCTTCTCCTATCTCTATTCTCTCTCATACTCCTTCTCCTATCTCTATTCTCTCTCATACTCCTTCTCCTATCTCTATTCTCTCTCATACTCCTTCTCCTATCTCTATTCTCTCTCATACTTCTTCTCCTATCTCTATTCTCTCTCATACTCCTTCTCCTATCTCTATTCTCTCTCATACTCCTTCTCCTATCTCTATTATCTCTCATACTCCTTCTCCTATCTCTATTATCTCTCATACTCCTTCTAGTATCTCTATTCTCTCTCATACTTCTTCTCCTATCTCTATTCTCTCTCATACTCCTTCTCCTATCTCTATTCTCTCTCATACTCCTTCTCCTATCTCTATTATCTCTCATACTCCTTCTCCTATCACTATTCTCTCTCATACTCCTTCTCCTATCTCTATTACTCTCTCATACTCCTTCTCCTATCTCTATTCTCTCTCATACTCTTTCTCCTATCTCTATTCTCTCTCATACTCCTTCTCCTATCTCTATTTCTCTCATACTCCTTCTCCTATCTCTATTCTCTCTCATACTCTTCCTCCTATCTTCTATATCTCTCTCATATTCTCTCCTATCTCTATCTCTCTCTCATACTCTTCTCCTATCTCTATTATCTCTCATACTCCTTCTCCTATCTCTATTATCTCTCATACTCCTTCTAGTATCTCTATTCTCTCTCATACTTCTTCTCCTATCTCTATTCTCTCTCATACTCCTTCTCCTATCTCTATTCTCTCTCATACTCCTTCTCCTATCTCTATTATCTCTCATACTCCTTCTCCTATCACTATTCTCTCTCATACTCCTTCTCCTATCTCTATTATCTCTCATACTCCTTCTCTATCTCTATTCTCTCTCATACTCCTTTCTCCTATCTCTATTCTCTCTCATACTCCTTCTCCTATCTCTATTATCTCTCATACTCCTTCTCCTATCTCTATTCTCTCTCATACTCCTTCTCCTATCTCTATTCTCTCTCATACTTCCTTCTCCTATCTCTATTCTCTCTCATACTTCCTTCTCCTATCTCTATTCTCTCCTCTCATACTCCTTCTCCTATCTCTTATTCTCTCTCATACTTTCCTTCTCCTATCTCTATTCTCTCTCATACTTCTTCTCCTATCTCTATTCTCTCTCATACTCCTTCTCCTATCTCTATTCCTCTCTACCTATCTCCTATCCTTCTCCTATCTCTATTATCTCTCATACTCCTTCTCCTATCTCTATTCTCTCTCATACTCCTTCTAGTATCTCTATTCTCTCTCATACTTCTTTCTCCTATCTCTATTCTCTCTCATACTTCTTCTCCTATCTCTATTCTCTCTCTATACTCCTTCTCCTATCTCTATTATCTCTCATACTCCTTCTCCTATCACTTTTCTCTCTCATACTCCTTCTAGTATCTCTATTCTCTCTCATACTCCTTCTCCTATCTCTATTATCTCTCATACTCCTTCTCCTATCTCTATTCTCTCTCATACTCCTTCTCCTATCTCTATTATCTCTCATACTCCTTCTCCTATATCTATTATCTCTCATACTCCTTCTCCTATCTCTATTCTCTCTCATATTAATTCTCCTATCTCTATTCTCTCTCATACTCCTTCTCCTATCTCTATTCTCTCTCATACTCCTTCTCCTATCTCTATTCTCTCTCACATTAATTCTCCTATCTCTATTCTCTCTCATACTCCTTCTCCTATCTCTATTCTCTCTCATACTAATTATCCTATCTCTATTCTCTCTCATACATCTCTCCTATCTCTATTCTCTCTCATACTAATTCTCCTATCTCTATTCTCTCTCATAGTAATTCTCCTATCTCTATTCTCTCTCATAGTAATTCTCCTATCTCTATTCTCTCTCATACTAATTCTCCTATCTCTATTCTCTCTCATACTAATTCTCCTATCTCTATTCTTCTCATAGTAATTCTCCTATCTCTATTCTCTCTCATACTAATTCTCCTATCTCTATTCTCTCTCATACTAATTCTCCTATCTCTATTCTCTCTCATACTAATTCTCCTATCTCTATTCTCTCTCATACTAATTCTCCTATCTCTATTCTCTCTCATACTAATTATCCTATCTCTATTCTCTCTCATACATCTTCTCCTATCTCTATTCTCTCTCATACTAATTCTCCTATCTCTATTCTCTCTCATACTAATTATCCTATCTCTATTCTCTCTCATACTTCTTCTCCTATCTCTATTCTCTTTCATACTAATTCTCCTATCTCTATTTTTTTTTTTTATTAATATTATAGCATTTATTATACATTTTTGTATGTATGCTAGGTACAAGGTAGGTACATTATATCAAGAGAGAGTTAAAAGATAAAAATAAAAAATTTACATTGATAAAATCAGGTGGTAGATAAAGGTAACTGATATATTTTCAGGACTAGTGTAAAATAAAAATAAAAGTGGCATAGAAAAACTTGGTATTAGATTGGATAAAATAGGTACTTAGATATGATTAGATGTTATATTTGGACTGTGATTCTCCAGGCTATCCTGGAATTCATTTAGACTGTACGGAGCAAGGTTTAGTAGCTTATCTTTTAGGGTGTTTTTGAATAATTCTTCCCTCATTTCCCTGATTGCTGGAGGTAGTTTATTGTAAAGGGAGACCCCTTGTTTAAGAAAAGAGTTATCCATAAGCATATTTCTCGATATAATGAGATTATTTTTATTTCTTGTGTTATGCTGATGGATATCTCTGTGTCTGGGAAGTGAGGGAGAGAGTTTGTGAATTAGAACACAAGTGTCAAGAATAACCTGGGCATACGTAGTCAGTATGGTATGTTTCTTAAACAAAGGCTTACAGGAAACCATTTGGCTCAGACCGAAAACTGTTCTGACGGCTCTTTTTTGAAGAATGAGGATAGACTTTATATTGGAGAAACCCCAGAATACTATCGCATAACTCATGATGCTATGAAAGTAGGAGTGATAGGATAAGAGAGCAGCACACGAGTCCACATTCTTTCGGACTGAGCGGATTGCAAATATTGCTGTGGATAATTTTGAATGGAGTTTTTCTATGTGTGTTTTCCATTTTAATTTGCAATCCACAATCAGTCCTAGGAATTTGACCTCTGTGGAGGGAGAAATAGATAGATCTCCTATCTCTATTCTCCTATCTCTATTCTCTCTCATACTTCTTTTCCTATCTTTATTCTCTCTCATACTTCTTCTCCTATCTCTATTCTCTCTCATACTCCTCCTCCTATCTCTATTCTCTCTCATACTCCTTCTCCTATCTCTATTCTCTCTCATATTAATTCTCCTATCTCTATTCTCTCTCATACTCCTTCTCCTATCTCTATTCTCTCTCATACTCCTTCTCCTATCTCTATTCTCTCTCATATAATTCTCCTATCTCTATTCTCTCTCATACTCCTTCTCCTATCTCTATTCTCTCTCATACTAATTATCCTATCTCTATTCTCTCTCATACATCTTCTCCTATCTCTATTCTCTCTCATACTAATTCTCCTATCTCTATTCTCTCTCATATAATTCTCCTATCTCTATTCTCTCTCATATACTCCTTTCTCCTATCTCTATTCTTCTCTCATACTAATTCTCCTATCTCTATTCTCTCTCATACTAATTCTCCTATCTCTATTCTCTCTCATATAATTCTCCTATCTCTATTCTCTCTCATACTATCTCCTATCTCTATTCTCCTCATACTAATTCTCCTATCTCTATTCTCTCTCATACTAATTCTCCTATCTCTATTCTCTCTCATACTAATTCTCCTATCTCTATTCTCTCTCATACTAATTCTCCTATCTCTATTCTCTCTCATACATTCTCCTATCTCTATTCTCTCTCATACTAATTCTCCTATCTCTATTCTCTCTCATACTAATTTCCTATCTCTATTCTCTCTCATACTTTCTCCTATCTCTATTCTCTCTTCATACTAATTCTCCTATCTCTATTCTCTCTCATACTAATTCTCCTATCTCTATTCTCTCTCATACTTCTTTCCTATCTTTTCTCTCTCATACTTTCTCCTATCTCTATTCTCTCTCATACTCTCTCCTATCTCTATTCTCTCTCATACTAATTCTCCTATCTCTATTTCTCTCATACTCATTCTCCTATCTCTATTCTCTCTCATACTCTTCTCCTATCTCTATTCTCTCTCATACTTCTTCTCCTATCTCTATTCTCTCTCTCATACTCTCTTCTCCTATCTCTATTCTCTCTCATACTCCTTCTCCTATCTCTATTCTCTCTCATACTAACTCTCTCCTATCTCTATTCTCTCTCATACTCTTCTCCTATCTCTATTCTCTCTCATACTCCTTCTCCTATCTCTATTCTCTCTCATACTCCTTCTCCTATCTCTATTATCTCTCATACTCCTTCTCCTATCTCTATTATCTCTCATACTCCTTCTCTAATCTCTATTCTCTCTCATACTTCTTCTCCTATCTCTATTCTCTCTCATACTCCTTCTCCTATCTCTATTCTCTCTCATACTCCTCTCCTATCTCTTCATATCTCTCATACTCCTTCTCCTATCCTATTCTCTCTCATACTCCTTCTCCTATCTCTATTATCTCTCATACTCCTTCTCTATCTCTATCTCTCTCATACTCCTTCTCCACTATCTCTATTCTCTCTCATACTCCTTCTCCTATCTCTATTTCTCTCATACTCCTTCTCCTATCTCTATTCTCTCTCATACTCCTTCTCCTATCTCTATTCTCTCTCATACTTCTTCTCCTATCTCTATTCTCTCTCATACTCCTTCTCCTATCTCTATTCCTCTCATACTCCTTCTCCTATCTCTATTCTCTCTCATACTCCTTCTCCTATCTCTATTCTCTCTCATACTCCTTCTCCTATCTCTATTATCTCTCATACTCCTTCTCCTATCTCTATTCTCTCTCATACTCCTTCTCCTATCTCTATTATCTCTCATACTCCTTCTCCTATCTTCTATATTCTCTCTCATACTCCTTCTCCTATCTCTATTCTCTCTCATACTTCTTCTCCTATCTCTATTCTCTCTCATACTCCTTCTCCTATCTCTATTCTCTCTCATACTCCTTCCTCCTATCTCTATATCTCTCTCATACTCCTTCTCCTATCTCTATTCTCTCTCATACTCCTTCTAGTATCTCTTATCTCTTCATTACTCCTTCTCCCTATCTCTATTATCTCTCATACTCCTTCTAGTATCTCTATTCTCTCTCATACTTCTTCTCCTATCTCTATTCTCTCTCATACTTCCTTCTCCTATCTCTATTTCTCTCATACTCCTTCTCCTATCTCTATTTCTCTCTATATCTTCTCCTATCACTATTCTCTCTCATACTCCTTCTAGTATCTCTATTCTCTCTCATACTCCTTCTCCTATCTCTATTATCTCTCATACTCTTCTCCTATCTCTATTCTCTCTCATACTCCTTCTCCTATCTCTATATCTCATACTCCTCTCCTAATCTATATCCTCATACTTCTCTATTCTATCTCTCTCATATAATTCTCCTATCTCTATTCCTCTCATACTCTTCTCCTATCTCTATTCTCTCTCATATCCTTCTCCTATCTCTATTCTCTCTCATATTAATTCTCCTATCTCTATTCTCTCTCATATCTTCTCCTATCTCTATTCTCTCTCATACTAATTATCCTATCTCTATTCTCATACTCTACTACTCCAACTTCTCCTATCTCTATTCTCTCTCATAGTAATTCTCCTATCTCTATTCTCTCTCATATAATCCTACTATTCTCTCTATACAATCTTATTCTCATCTCTCATACTAATTCTCCTATCTCTATTCTCTCTCATATAATTCTCCTATCTCTATTCTCTCTCATACTAATTCTCCTATCTCTATTCTCTCTCATACTAATATCCCTATCTCTATTCTCTCTCATACATAATTCTCCTATCTCTATTCTCTCTCATACTAATTCTCCTATCTCTATTCTCTCTCATACTAATTATCCTATCTCTATTCTCTCTCATACATCTTCTCCTATCTCTATTCTCTCTCATACTAATTCTCCTATCTCTATTCTCTCTCATACTAATTATCCTATCTCTATTCTCTCTCATACTTCTTCTCCTATCTCTATTCTCTCTCATACTAATTCTCCTATCTCTATTCTCTCTCATACTAATTCTCCTATCTCTATTCTCTCTCATACTTTTCTCCTATCTCTATTCTCTCTCATACTAATTCTCCTATCTCTATTCTCTCTCATACTAATTCTCCTATCTCTATTCTCTCTCATACTAATTCTCCTATCTCTATTCTCTCTCATACTAATTTCTCCTATCTCTATTCTCTCTCATACAATTCTCCTATCTCTATTCTCTCTCATACTAATTCTCCTATCTCTATTTCTCTCTCATACTAATTATCCTATCTCTATTCTCTCTCATACATCTTCTCCTATCTCTATTCTCTCTCATACTAATTCTCCTATCTCTATCTCTCTCAATATTATCCTACTCTATTCCTAATTTCTCCTATCTCTATTCTCTCTCTACTAATCTCCATCTCTATTCTCTCTACTATTCTCCTATCCTATTCTCTCTCATACTCTTCATCTACTCTCCATACTTCTTTCCTATCTCTATTCTCTCTCATACTCCTCCTCCTATCTCTATTCTCTCTCATACTCCTTCTCCTATCTCTATTCTCTCTCATACTAATTCTCCTATCTCTATTTTCTCTCATACTCTTTCTCCTATCACTATTCTCTCTCATACTCCTTCTCCTGTCTTCATATGCAGGATATGCTGCACTCCCATATCCCATGACTCTCATTGCCCTCCCATTACAACGTTGCCACATCTCTCTCTCCATTACTCTTGCATGATTGGTTTCATTATTAATCCCCCGGTATGTACAGGATGATTCAGAAACCATCAAATTAAATAATAGCCGAAGAAGCCTCATATTTTTACTTCCGAATAATTTCTAATAAATCGGAAATGTTGCGTTCGTTTTACTAATTTTTTTTTATAATTTTGCTCCGATTTCAATTTCTTTTTGGCTCTGGGGTTCAACCCCTTATTACCACTGAGCTAAAAAGGCGCTATTCTTAAATTTTATGCTCATGATATCTCCATCTACGTTCTAGGTTATATAGGTCGTATAAAATGGGGGTTTTATCCTCCATTGTCTGGAAACTCACAATCTATCTACCTAAAGACATCAACCTCTTCAAGGCTTGCTTGTGCTAGAAATTTCCAGCGTGGCATACCTGTGGTGCTTTTATTTGTATTTTTGGTTTCCGGATTGACCTCAGTAACTTGATCGATGAGTTGGTGGACTGTAAAAACGGTTGTGCTTAAGACAAACATAATAACTTTTTTAATTTCATTTTTAATGGGCAAGCTACAACACAGACCACAAGCGTGTACAGTAGCTCCTGTTTTATGGCTACGAAATAAAAAAAGCTGTGAAACACTCATCTATAATAGAAAAAGGAAAATAAAGGAAAAAATAGGGATTGGCTCGTTAATATACACCCCTTTGAGGTTAGGTAAATAGGTATGTTTACAATTTATTAATTAATGTTTACAGTCCACCCTATATTCTGATGATGCTAACGATATCAGAGCAGAAAATCACAAGAGCTCTCCATCTGACATAACTAGCTCTACGAGTGAGGGTGCCTTTTCAGTTCTGCTAGTCTTGTGAGATGTTAAAGTATGGACAAAACAGACCAAGCAAGGAAACTGGAATAGCCATAATACTCTTTAGTGAAGGGTATCCACTAGGCGAGGATCAATTCAATTCAACTATATTCAATTGAATTATATTTATTGGGTGATTTTAAAATAAAACAATAAACACAAATTAGAGAAAATAATGAGAGGAGACACGCTAGTAAATAATTAGAAGAGACACCCTAGTAAATAATTAGAGGAGACACCATAGTAAATAACTAGATGAGACACCCTACTAAATAATTAGAGGAGACACCCTAGTAAATAATTAGAGGAGACACCCTAGTAAATTATTAGAGGAGACACCATTGTAACTAATTAGAGGAGACACCCTAGTAAATAATTAGAGGAGACACCATTGTAACTTATTAGAGGAGACACCTTGGTAAATAATGAGGGGAGACACCATAGTAAGTAATTAGAGGAGACACCCTAGTAAATAATTAGAGGAGACACCCTAGTATATAATTAGATGAGACACCATAGTAAATAATGAGAGGAGACACCCTACTAAATAATTAGAGGAGACACCCTAGTAAATAATTAGAGGAGACACCCTAGTAAATAATTAGAGGAGACACCCTAGTAAGTAATTAGAGGAGACACCCTAGTAAATAATTACAGGAGACACCCTAGTAAATAATTAAGTGGCAGAGAATGCCTAAGGCATTAACTTCGCCCCGGATTACAAAACAATTGTAATAAAAACTAATAATATTTCTTTTTGTACATATTTCTAAGTTTTTTTTTAATTTATTGTTATATTTTTTGTTGTTGTTGATGATTGTTTTGTAAAAGAAATAAAGTGTAAATAAATAAATATACACCCTAATAAATAAAAAGAGGAGACACCCTAGTAAATAATTAGAGGAGACACCAAAATAAATAATTAGAGGAGACACCATAATAAAACACAATACTTCCAATTTCTAATATTAGAAATTTCTCGGAAGTAAATAATGCTGTTCCTGTTTCTTTGAGTTACTTTCAGCACATGAGGAGAGAAGAGGAAGATTGTGGAGCCCGTCAGAAGCTCGGTCAGAGCATTCAAGTGCAATCTGCGTTATTGTTACGGGCTGATTGAACATCTTCAGTGTCGGAGGGCTTATTTGTAAGAGTATACATCAGTATAAACAGAAAAGTGAGAAGTTGTACCAGATGTACATGAATATCAGAACATACCTGGACAGTTGTTTCGAGCTTATTTGCTCTCATCAGCAGGTAATAGTTCTGAACATCCATGCCATCAACTAACCTCTCTATTTTAATCTATCGATTATTGAACATCTTCAGTGTCGGAGGGCTTATTAATTTGTAAGAGTGGAGTTTAATAATCAAGCCGGGAGGCGACTAGGCGAGCTCTCGTCAGGCGTCATGAGTAACGCGCCAGCCGGCCTATATTTACATGAAAAAGAGTTTGTATTTTTTTTTTTTTTTAAAGAAACCTAGTCCCGTTTCCTAGTCAAGCAATGCGACGAAACCCGAAAACTAAATAAATGGTTTCTTAGGAACTGTTTCTTTTAGCGGGGCAAGGACTCTTTTGTTAAAAGATGAGTGTTTCACAGCCTTTTTTATTTCGTAGCCATGAAATAGGAGCTACTGTAGACTTATGGTCTGTGTTGTAGCCCGCCCATCCCGTAGTATGCCTCCCCTCTGATGGGCGAGAAGTGACACAATACTTCCCATTTAGGTGCTGGGTCAACACGAGCGCACCGGAAGGTATCCCTTAGAAATAACTGTAACCAAGTTTTGAATACAAATTTTTGTTGGCGCGGGGATTCGAACCCGGGACCTTCCTCATTGCAAGCGAGTGCTTAACCACTGAGCTATACGTGCGCTATGTATTTTGATTCATCGTTTTCCTCCACTTCCCGTTAACTTTAACAAAATTTTATTTTATATTCTTAATTAGACGCAAAAATGCATTATGTTTCGTAAAATAGATTATGTTTTGTAACATTGTAACATAGATTATGTTTTGTAAAATAGATTACTTTTTGTATGTTTAGTTAAAAGTCGTTTTCTGGGCACCCCAGAAATCTCAAATTTCATGAAAATATTGATACCAAGAATTTTTTTTGTGAGAGTAACTCGAATCAACCAAAAGTACTACTTCCTATAGAGATAAGTATCAGAAGAAAAAAAAATCCACCAGTTCTCGTTCAGTCACTGAAGTTAAGCAACGTCCAGCGATGTTTGGACTTGGATGGTTGACCATTCAAATGCGAACCCTCGCTGGTAATGCTGCTCATTTCCGGCGCCATACTCAGGCTAGGTGAGGTTAATTTGAGTATCTGTTTTGTGAGTTATAAAGTTGAAAATGACGTTAAAAACCAAAAAACAAAATAAAAAAAATAGAGAAAGGCAGAATCGGATTTACCATTCCGGCCATGCCTAATTAAAATTTAAATTTAGTCCCGTTGCTACGTTTAAAATGCTAGTTACTGGTAAAAAAAATATCAAGAATATTCTAGGAATTTTCCTATTTTAAAGTCCCTTATCCGACACTAGAGTATTATGGTCGGGTCATTTTACATCGGATCGCAATACTACAATTATAAATATTGATCTTTTTATATGGGAAAATTTCAAGCATTGCTCCATTGGCTCAATTATGAATAATCATTAATATAATAATAAAACTCTTTGTTGGTAGGTAACCACCAGGCGAGGTTAATCCTCAAAGCATTTTATATATCACCTAATCCTCAAATCTTGTTATTATGTAGTCACAACTAAGTCACATTTATGAGGGGAAAAAAATCATGCACTGGGTGAAATTTGAACCCTACGCTCACTGGATTACCAGACTAGCGCGTTAACCACTAGACTGACTAGACTACTAAAACTGGATTACCAGTCTAGCGCGTTAACAACTTGACTACTAAAATAATAGGTAATAATACAGACCTGTACTTTTACCGACCTCCGTAGCTTGATCGATAAGGCAGCGGACTTGTAACCTGGAGGTCGGTGGTTCAAGTCCCGGTTTCAGCAAAAATCTAGTAAAGTGAGTTTGAGTAGTTGTGACATCACGAAAGTGATTACCACGAATATGATGAAAAAAAAAAACAAGGACCTGTACTTTTTTGGGAACCACCTAGATTCTATTTAAATTTGCCATTTAAGAAGAAATTGTATACATTGTTCATAAACTAGATCCATTGTTTGGATCTGATATATTATGAACTAGCGGGCTGTCGCCCGCTTTGCGGACCGAGGCATGGCCGTGAAAGCAAAAAATCCTTTTTCGCCAATGGCAGGTGTTGTAGTGGAAATTTCGAAAAATCCCGTCTTATTGCACATCTAGACTATAAGACAAAGCTACCTACCAAATTTCAGCTTCCTAGGACTTACGGTTTGGGCTGTAGAGCGATGATCAGTCAGTGGTCAGTCAGTCATTGACTTTGACATTTATATATTAAGAAGAAGATGAGTTAAGTCAGAGTATGTTTATTTATTATAATCAAGCGCGGCTAGTGGGAAAACTTTTCTGATGCTGCTGCTCCATTCACCGGACTAAAGTGGGATTTACTTACACATAACACTTACACACATCACTTACACATAACACTAACACATAACACTTACACATAACACTTACACACAACACTTACACATAACACTTACACGTAACGCGTGTATTGTTTCCACAGATTAAAATTTCAAAAATTAATCCCAGCCTCGGGATATGGATGTCATGATTAATTCTGTGAAATGTGCACTCTTTCTAATAGGTCCGACAGTTTTAAAAGCTTAATTGGGATGAAAATAATTTCACTGGAAATATAATTATCATCAATTTCCCGAGACATGAGAGACTCCGAAATCCCTGCAGAATGTGACAGGCAAGCTGTTGCCAGTAAATGTCTGAACGAATATGTTTCTTTTTTATGTATGAATGGCATTTAGGTGAATATATTTAACTGTTGACAGTTAAATACTGTTCTACTCTTCCGGTTGACAGTTAGGTATGACCAGGAGAATATGTTCCATTTTTATGTATGGATGGCATTTAGGGGACTATGTTTAACTATCAAGTACGGTTGACAGTTAGGAGAATATGTTCCACTTTTATATATGGATGCCATTTAGGGGACTATGTTTAACTATTACGTACGGTTGACAGTTAGGTATGATCAGGAGGAACTAGGTCAGTTCTTTGATATTGATTATTGATGTCGACCTCAGAGGTCAGTACTAGAAAAGGATGTGGGTTCGATTACCAGAGGAGAGAAACTTTCATTGGGGGAGAATTTTTGTGAGTGAGAGAGAGATTTCATTGAGTCAACCTGAGTGTGTGTGGGTGTGTGTGTTTGTTATTTGTGTGTGTGTATGTGTGGAGAGATTTCAGTGAGTCAACCGGAGTGTGTGTGTGTGTGTGTGAGTGAGTGAGTGAGTGAGTGTGTGTGTGTGTGAGAGAGAGAGAGAGAGGGAGAGAGAGCGCGAGAGAGATAATAAAAAAGGGAAGAGTAGAATAATGGTAGGGATAATTTTTGTGATGGCTTTTATAGTATTGAAATAATAACTCGCGGGATTATGAAGACACCACCAAGCCATGGTGACCAAACGGGATTATTAAAATAGGGGATTAAAAATATTTATAGGGATGAAAATGGAATGGGAAGGATGAGAGAGAGAGAGGGAGAGAGAGAAGGAAAGAGAAAGGGAGGGATATAGGGATGGAGAGAGAGAAAGAAGGAGAGGGAGGGAGAGAAAGAGACAGATAGAGATATAAAAGTGAGAGAAAGAGAGAGAAGAAAAGATAGAGAATAGCATAATCTGAGGTATAGAGAAAGACAATGGGATCGAGAGAAGGAGAGAGAGAGTGAGGGAGGGAGAGACAGGGAGGGAGAGAGAAAGAGGGAGAGAGAGAGAGAGAGGAGGGGGAAGAGGAGGGGGGGAGAGAGAGGGAGGGAGAGAGAAAGATGGAGAGAGAGGGAGAGAAAGCGAGATTAAATTCTAGTGTGGAAATGCTCTCTCTATTAATTTATAGCTCCCTACTCAGTCAGGAAGGGATGTAATAATTGTAGAGAGGTAAAAGATACTGCCTGGATAGGAAGAGAGAGTTAGAGAACTGGTGTCGTCAATCAACACTGTCTAAAATTCACTGCCAACTATGGACACAATACTCTCGTGAATGTTAATACACAATAAAATACACACTAAATAAAACAATAAAAGTCATAAAAAAATACACAAAAAAAAAAAAAATACACGTGAATGGTAATCAAAATTTTCAAATTTTACTATCGCTAGAATCAGAGATTTTTCACTGAATCACTAGTATTTACTAAAGATCTGTACCGATTCTGTTCAAATTTGTTTTTTATGGTAAAATACCATTTTTCCTACTTTCTAGAATTTGGGGGCTTTCGGGGGATAAAAAAGGGCTTTTTCTTTGACCAAGTCTTCGTAGCACTATTTTGTATTGAAATCATTCACAGCATAAATGTGGGTGAAAGGGGGCGATGAGGAAAAAAAGTTTGAGAACCGCTGCTCTAAATGCTGTGATGTCCATTTAATAAAAATATTATTGGGTAAAAAATAGTGCTTTTTCGACATAGCAAGAAAACTTTACTCGAAATTTTTTTTTTTTTTTAATTTAAGTTAAACTTAGGTCTCTTTCAGATAAATTTTTCTGTGGCATGTAATTTTAAGAGATAGAGGAGAGAGGCAAAGAGAGGTAGAGAGAGGAGAGGCAGAAAGAGAGTGAGAGATAGAGATGGAGGGAAGAGAGAGAAAGAGGGAAAGAAAGATGGAGAGGGAGAGAAGGGAAGAAAGAGAGAGGCAGAGAGAGAGATAAAGAGAAGACAAGAGATAGAGGAGAGAGGCAGAGAAAGAGAGATAGAGGTGGAGGGAAGAGAGAGAAAGAGGGAAAGAAGGGAGAGAGAGAGAAAGAGAGGCAGAGAGAGAAAAATAGGGAGAGAAAACTGAAGAGAAAAGAGAAGACAAGAGACAGAGAGAGGGAAAGAGAGAGGGAAAGAGAGAGGGAAAGAGAGATAGAGAGAGAGAGATAGAGGAGAGAGAGAGAGAGAGAGATGATGATGATGATGTTGAAAGAAAAACTTACCAGAGAAGTGGAATGAAATTTTCAAAATTTAAAGCACAAACTTACACAAAGAAATGGAGGGAGAGAGAAAGAAAATTCAAGATGGTGGCTCTGTAGCATTGGGAAAACTTTTGTTAATCTCTTGTGTACATTCATTAAATTTAGGAAGGAATCAAAAATTAATAAAATGAAGGGTAGTGAATCGTTGTGGTAGAAAGTTTATAAGCCTTCAAGATTTATTCCTGTATTATAACAATAATAATAATAATAATACTCATTAGTCGAAGGTAACCACCAAGCGAGGTTAATGCTCAAAGCATTTTCTACCACCTACCAGAGTCTTATTATTATGTAATCACAAACTCAAATCAATGAGGAAATATTCATGCACTGCGTGAGATTCTAAACAACGGATCCCTACACTACCTGGATTACCAGACCAGCGCGTTAACCACTTGACTACCAGTGCACCAAAGTATTTTTCCAGCATTTACTACTTTTCCAACAAACAAAAAAAATATGTAATTTCAACAGTTTCAAATTACGTATTTTTCAATTTGTCATTATTGGTCTTATTATTATGTGGTCACAAACTCAAATTGACGAGGAAAAATTCATGCACTGGTGGGATTCGAAACAACGAATCCCCACGACACAAGGACCATACTTCATGGAAGTGTCCCTAGTGTGTGATGACGACAGCCAAAAGAAACTAGCATAAGTTCAGTCAAAAATATTATGAATTATGTAAACTGTCATTGTTATATATTATAATATATTATTATATTTGAACCATTTGTATTTTAAATTGTGATATAAGAAAGATGTTTAAATTTTTGAACCATTTACTTGTCATGTATTAAAAAAAAAAAAAATAGTCGTGGGCTACTACCCTGCGTCATTACTATAAGGATACCAATGTTTCGCTAGAGGACTATAAACTGACTAGCCAAACCTTACAAGCCAGGTTAGCTTGCATTTTTCAAAGGGTCTAATATTATTATGATATTATGTTTTATTTGATAAGACAAAGTAAAATATATACACTACAATACAATGAACTCATAAATATTTACCCTCCATTCAAAAGAAACATTACAAATTTCATGCAGTACATGAAATTGTAAAAATCTGCCGACCGAGCATGCCACTTTGTCTCTTTATTATTATTATTATTATTATGATATTATGCCTTATTAGGTAAGACAAAGTAAAATATATGTATACAGTACAGTACAATGAAATTATAAAGAAAAAATAAATAGATTGAACAAAGAAACAAGAGCAAAAAAGAGAATAAAGCAAATGGCTAAACCAATCGCCAGACTTAGCGATTGGTTTAGCCTTGTTTGTTGGTTGAGCCGCCCCAACCCCTGAGGTGAATGTGGGACAAAATGAATAATTCGTCTGGCAACCGCGCTGAAATAGTGAGAGCGAATTGTATCTGCTAACAAAAACTTGTAACTTACTTGTTTTTATAGCTTGTTACTTGCTGTATATTATCTATTACCTTGTAACTTATCTTGTATCTGTTATTCGTAGCTAACTTGTAAAGAATAATGGGTAAGTATAATAAGGGTTGGGTTGAAGAGATCGCCATAAGCAATAACCCCGGCCTTTAGGTAGGACATCTGTATAATTATATTTTATCCGTGTTATTAATCTTTTTTTCTTGTTTATATTGTTCTTATTTTCCTAATTTTTATCATTACATGTTTGTACTTAATTATGTCTTAAGGTCAGCAACTCAGCATGTCTTTACTCCTGCAATGTCCAATCATTCCATTTTGGTTTCCTTAATCTTTTCAGAGTGGAAGGGTAATGTAATAATAATACTGTCTTATTTATACCACCAGATTAGGGCTGTGGTATAAAAAAGTACGAGTAAGATTCCTCTCCAATAGTGACCCTCATCTCCGTGCTAGTATAGAAGAAAAAGAAATAAAAGGGAGAGAAACAGAAGAAAGAAGAGAAAAAGGGACAGAGAGAGGCGGGGAGAAATCTAAAGAGCCAGAAAAGGAGGAGAGAGAGTGAAGAGTAGATGTGAGATAAAGCAGAATAAAAAGAAAGAAAGGAAAATGAAAGTAAAAAGAGGAGAGAGGGAAGATAAGAAAAATTAAAAGAGTAAAAGAGAGGAAGAGAAAGAGTGAGAGGAAGAGAGAGAGGAGAGGCGAAATAAGAGAAAGAGAGGGAGAGAGGAAGAGAAAGAGAGGAGAGGGAGAGAGAAAGAAAGGGAAAGAGAGAGAGGGAGAAAGAGAAGGGGAGAGAGGGCAGAGAAAGAAAGCGAAATAAAGAGAAAGAGAGGGAGAGACGAAGAGAAAGAGAGAAAGAGGGAGAGAAAGAGAGAGAGAGAGAAAGCCAAGATGGAGAGAGAGGAATGAAGAAAGCAGTGTTTTTGATTTAGAAATGTCTCCTGGGGACATGGTCTATATTCTTGAGCTGCTTTAGATTCTGATATCTAGATGGAGATAAACCCCACTCAACATCTTCCTTCATTTAAGCAAAGAGATTGACCTACTAAATTTGAGCGCTTTAAATGTTCAGTCACTGAAGTTAACCAACGTCCTGCGAAGCTAGGACCTGAATGGGTGACCATCAAAATTCGAACCTTCATAATGCTGGCTATTCCCTTCCCCAGTCAGGCTGGGTGAGTTTAATTTGAGTCGCTGGTTTGTGAGTTTCCAGCGAATGGAGTGTAAAACCCCCGTCGTGATATGACCATGCAGGTGAAAGCGACGTTGAAAGAAAACGAACAAAAAAATGCACTGCCAGTTATGGACACAATGCTTCCTCGTAATTGTTTCTGTAGCTTGTGATGCTGTATTGTTAACAATCCAGCGCGAGGGTCCGTGATCTGTGGATCGGATTCCACCCAATATATTGAAAATATTTTTTGTAATTTTATATCATAAAAGCTCGTAGAGTGATTCGAAAACAGTTTTCTATTTCTGGTGGTATAAACAGAAATTTGACCGGTAGACTGATGTTACTTCCGATATAATATCTAATATTAGAAATCGGAAAATTGTGTATTATATTGTATTGTAAAGAAATATTGTGTTCGTTTTTGTAATAAAAAAAAAAAATATTTTTTAATTAAAGACAATCAAGTGGGGTATTGAATGAAAAGTCTCGATGTCCTTATGCTTGATATCACATTTATAATTAGATAAGAGTGTCTGTGTGAGGTTTATAGCT
The DNA here is from genome assembly GCA_024516035.1 of Bactericera cockerelli. Classification (NCBI taxonomy): domain Eukaryota; kingdom Metazoa; phylum Arthropoda; class Insecta; order Hemiptera; family Triozidae; genus Bactericera; species Bactericera cockerelli. The sequence continues at coordinate 22,141,628 of CM044965.1, forward strand.
AGAACAACTAGTTTTTCTTTGCGAAAACATTGAACAATAATGAAAAGTGCTCAGAAGCTCGATCGATAAGTCGGCAGACTTGTAACCTGGAGGTCGCTGGTTCAAATCCCTGATTCAGCGCATTTTTAGTAAAGAGAGTATGATTAGTTGTGATGTCACGAAAGTAATTAACACAAATCAGTATAAACAGGAAAGTGAGAAGTTGTACTAGGTGTACATGAATATCAGAACATACCTGGAGAGCTGTTTCGAGCTTATTTGCTCTCATCAGCAGGTAATAGTTCTGAATATCCATGCCATCAACTAACCTCTCTATTTTAATCAGTATATTATGATAATCAATTAAAATGTATGATAACAATCATGAAAAGTGTACAAATCCATAAACATAATGCCAAAAGAAATCAAAAACTATCAAAAGACAATGTCTTTCTTTTTCACGCTGAAAATACAGACATTGTACCAAGATTAGACACTGGACACTCTGGACAGTATAGGCGCGGCTGGTGGGAAAATATTTTGGGTTTGCTGCCACATAAACCAGTTTAAAGATAATGTCGTACCAGGGCTGGGTTATTGTCTGTGGCAATCTTGTTATTTAATATTTTTTGTATTTTCTTGACCATTGCAGTAAACAGTGTAAAGGCCCATATTGGGTAATAAATACTACAAGTAAAAATGTAAATAACTAACCATATTGGGTAATACTACAAGTAAAAATGTAAATAAATAAACCTTATTGGGTAATACTACAAGTAAAAATGTAAATAAATAAACCATATTGGGTAATACTACAAATAAAAATGTAAATAAATAAAAATAGAAAGTTTTTTCAGTCGGCTTTTGTAATTCATTCGGGCTGTCGAAATCTGAATACCAACGAGAACTCTTCCGTTTTTTATTAATGAAATTAATGTTAACCCTCCTACTCCCCGTTCTTTAACCCCTAGAAGTTAGTTGAACTTTGTTTCTGTAATTTTATGTAAAGTTTTGTTTTGTTGTGTTTATTCAACCTGTTCTAAACACTGTTTGTTGTTTTTTATATATATTATATTTTTTATAAAATGTATTTTACGGCTTGTTTTTATTTACTTTGTTTTAATTTATGTAAAACAGTGTAAAACTTTCACTGCTTTGAGTTGCCCCAGAGCAATTATTGTTTTTTTTTCAGCTCATGTGTTTTATTTTATTTGTTTTGTTAGATTTCGTTCATATCTTGGCCTCACGCACTCGCAATACAAATCAAATTCTAACAAGTCTGGCTGGGGGACTTTAAACAGGGAGATGACCAGTGTCTCGCTAGAGGACTATAAACAGAGAACAGACTAGCCAACCCTTATAAGCCAGGCTAGCTTGCAGTTTCTTAAGGATTTAATGGCTTATAAAGAAAAGTCCAAGTCCTCACGATGGTTGATCGCACATAGAAATATGTGGTTCAGGATGAGCCAACTTTGAAATAAAGTTGCCTGAAGACCATCACTCACCCCTCCAGCTGTAGCCAAGCTGGCTACAACAACAACAACAACAACAATTCTATCATAGCGTATTATTAAATACATTTTACTTCCGAGAAATTTCTAATATTGGAAATTGAAAGTATTGTGTTTTTAGGTTTAACGTTGCTTTCAACTGCATGGTCATATCACGACGGAGGTTTTACTCTCCATTCGCAAGAAACTCACAAACCAGCTACCCATATTAACCTAACCCAGCCTGAGTGAGACCAGAAATAGCCAGCATAACGAGGTTTTGAATTTGAGTGGTCACCCACCAGGTCCTGGCCTTGCTAGAAGTGGCTTTCCTCTAATGATCTGACAAGAGCTGGTAGGTATGTTATTCAATGTGCCATCGACATGACACGGGCGACTTTTCAGCTTGTAGATTTTGATGGCAGTTCATGATACGAGATACGAGTGTAAAGACCAAGCATACTAAAAATGTCATCCTGCCTCGCCGTAGCCGTACAATAAATAATACATACACTCCCATTGTTATTACCTTTGACGCTGGGCTGGGACATTAATAAAAGTAGAAAAGTGAAATGGCTAGCATAATTATAGAGCAGAATCATAAAAAAATCATTAAAAATATTAATCACAATTTTCCTTTGCTCTTCTCCCCCTACTTCTGATTCCTGTTTGCGCCTTCAGAATTACTCCTTGTCCCTTTAGAATTACTCCTTGTCCCTTCAGAATAACTCTTCATCCCTTCTCATTACTTCTTACCCCTTCAGAATTACTCCTTGCTCCTTCAGAATTACTCATTGCCCCTTTACAATTACTCCTTACCCCTTCAGATTACTCTCTATACCTTCTCATTACGTCTTGCCCCTCTTGAATCCTACTCTCCGCATCAGAATTACTTCTTACCCCTTCAGAATACTCTTTATCAATTCACATTACTTCTTGCCCCTTCAGAATTCCTTCTCGACCCTTCGAAATTCCTCTTTGCCCCTCCATATTCAATATCATCCCTTCTCGTTCATTTCCCGTGTTTCTCTCTTTTATATTCTTCTGTTTTATGTTCTCCCAATACGTGCTTGCACCCAATCATCAGTTTTCTATAGTTCTCACATTATATACCTTATTTCCTCCTGTACTTGTACATCTAGTAGGTACAACTTCTCACTTTTCTGTTTATACTGATTATAAACAGAAAATTGAGAAGTTTACACTGATTAATAATATTCCCTGGACATCCAGAGGGGAAATGCGCCCAGATTTTTTTCTTCTTCTTAAAGATAAGTGTTTCACAGACTTTTTTATTTCGTAGCCATGAAGCAGGAGCTACTGTAGATGAATTTGGTCTGTGTTGTAGCTTTCCCATTCCCTATAGTATGCCTCCCCCTGATGGGCGAGAAGTGACACAATACTTCTCATGTAAGGAAGCAAATGCTTAACCACTGTGCTAATCGCGCGCTATAGGGAAACATTTATCCTAATTATAAGGTAATTATATTTCTGCTTCAAGAAGTTTGATAGTCTTAATTGAATTCCTGCCCAAGGCATCACACAACTAGTTACAACTTGCGTAAGCACTTTAAATTTCTTCTGGAAACTTTCGTAGGCACTTCAAATTTCTTCGAAATGATGAAACGCATGAACTTTCTGAATATTGAACATCTTAAAACATGAAAGACGTAAATGTAAAAGAACACAAGAACAAATTTCTGCGTAGTATTTCTTTTCTTTTTTGCCGTCTTTTTACGATCAAAATTGAAAGTTCCCTGAATTAAATACCAATTTTAAGAAACTGAATTTTAAGAAATATTACGTCCGAGCAATTTCAAATAGTAGAAATCGGAAGTATTGTGTTCGTTTTTTCAACATTGTCAGTTTTAAGTGCATCTACAGTCTACACATACACAATACACTGGACACGGAAGGAGCCCAGAACGCTGGTTCTGGGCGTCCAAAGGGTTCACCTATATCAATCCTTCCACCACCATGACATCACACATGGACACGGACAGTATAGTAAGTACGATCTAGTTGAAAACTTGCGAACCAGCTATCCAAAATAAACACATCCAGACTTATTATTGTTAAATTATTAAACTCTATATTGGAATAACATAAATACAAACAAATAATGGTAAAAATTAAAATACAAAATTCACAGTCCTCTTCGCGCCCAATGTCCTCGTAAGAGGACATTTAATTTATAGTATTAAGTGCTCAAGCTAAAATTTTATACTACCAAGTAGTATAAAATGTTTATCCTCGGGTGAGGAGTGTGAGGACACCGGTCACTTTGTACTACAAAACAAAAAATGGTGTTGGGCGCGAAGAGGATAAATATAAACAGGGAAATATAAACAAATTATAGACATATGTCCTAACTAAAGGGCGGGGTTATTGCCTATGGCAATCTCTTCCACCCAAGCCTTCGTCTATGATGAGGTCAAATTTTCGACGGATAAAACATTTTCCTTGTAAGGCAAGTTAAAAAATCCTACCAGACTGGTACTCGAAGCCAGGTCACCTGTTTGCAAAGCGAGTGCGCTATACACCCGGTCACTGATCTAACTATAAGTGCTCATTTTTTTTTAGTTTGGGTTCTAACGTCGCGTCGCTTTGTCATATCACGACGGGAGTACTGCCCTCACCCAGCCTTGGTTTTACCGGAATATTCACCTCGCTCGACGTTGCTGAACTTCGGTGATCCTACGAGAACCAATGCATTCAACGCTCCATCGAAGGCAGAAGTGCTCATTGAATAGGTTTTCGGAATAGGGAAATTAAACGTTTTCGGAAATGAACATCGGAAAACACGGAAAAGAAAAGGAAAGTGAATTGATGGCCCGAGGCGATAGGCGAAAAGGAAAGATGAGAGCAGAGAGAAGCTTTTAATTGAAAAGGCCTCTCAGAATATAAAGAGAGCCTATTAGAGCATTGAAAGAGCCTCTTAGAACGTAGAGAGAGCATATTAGAGCATTGAAAGAGCCTCTTAGAACGTAGAGAGAGCCTATTATAGCATTGAAAGAGCCTCTAAGAACGTGAAGAGAGCATATCAGAACATTGAAAGAGCCTCTAAGAACGTAGAGAGAGCTTATTAGAGCATTGAAAGAGCCTCTTAGAACGTAGAGAGAGCATATTATAGCATTGAAAGAGCCTCTTAGAACGTAGAGAAAGCATATAAGAGCATTGAAAGATCCTCTTAGAACATGAAGAGCATATAAGAGCATTGAAATAGCCTCTTCGAACATAGAGAGAGCCATGGAAATTAGTTCAGGCTTTATTATTTAAAAGAAGAAGAAAAAAATCGAGTGATTTCATTTTTTGAACAATCGCCTAAGAATAAAATCTTAGAATGTTTGTTCCCTGGAATCGATTCTGAAATTTTCTATTTGCAAAAAAAAATTGAGAGCCTATATAAAAGTAAAGTAGTAGTAGTAGTAGAAGCAGCAGTAGCCATATGAAGAGATTAGGTCGACTCACAACATGATATTGATAGCGGAACTATCAAACACATCTGTGCCGCGGTAACGCAAGCTGGTGGGGATATGAGGAATAGAAAGAAAGAAATAGATAGATATATGGAACACGAAGAAACACAGGGAGATGAAGAAAAGAAATAATGAGACAAAGAATGAAAGCAAAAAAAGAAGGAAAGGGTTTACATATGAAAGAAAGTGACGCGAAGGAGATAAAGTAAGAAAATGATGAGAATACAAAGAAAAAAAGTACAAAAAAACGGATAAAATAAAAGGAATGATGATAAAAACAGGAAGTGGGGGGGGGGGGGATTAAAAATGAGTAAACACAATATAATGAAGTCAACGAAAATGAGGAGAAGAAGAGAGAAAGAAACCAATAAGAAATGGGTTTAAAGAGAAAAAAAAAGTAAGAAAGAAAATAAAGAAAAACAAAATGATGACGTGAAGAAATTATGAGACGAACAAGAGAGAAAAGAATTAAGAAAAATGAAATTACAAAACAGTGACATAAAAAAGATGAAGAAAGAAGATGATGAGAATATGGAGAAAAAAAAGAAACGTGATAAAATAGAAGGAATGATTACATTACATTACATATTTTCTGGGGGTCTTTTCTACATATAGAAGAAATTCCTGTGTGCTGCGTCCATTATTTAGAACTATTGCACCCAAGGAATGATGAAGAAAAGACGACAAAAAGATAAATCAGAGAAAAATGAGTTATTTATATTAGAAAATGAGTAAACACAAGATAATTAAGTGAAGAAATGAATCGGAGAAGAAGAGAAAAAAATCAAGAAGAAATGGATTTTCACAGAAGAAGGAAAGAGACTTGAAAAAAGATGAAGAGATTATTAAGAAAATAAGTAAACAAAAAAGAAATGAATAAGATAAAATAGAAAGAATGATGGAAAAGAAGGAGACAAGAAAAATAGAGAAAAGACAGGTAGGAATTAGAAAATGATCAAGCACAAGATGATGAGGAGAAAAGAAAGGAGCTAAAGTCAATAAATATGAAAGGAGAGAGGAAAGAACTAATCAAGCAATAAGGCAAAACAGTAATTTTATTTCAAATAAAATATTGTTTAAGTATTGATTTTCATATTTTATTTATTTCTTTGTCCTACTAGTAAAACATACATCGTACATACATAATACAGCCCAAACTGGATATAGAATAGATTTTACCTTGTTTACACCACCGAGGTAATATTGAACAGGTCTTCTGTATTTCATAAATATATGGGTCTTAAGAGAATTCAAGGGAATAATATTTTAATCTTATATCCAGGTTGTCTGTCTTCTATCCAGGTTGTCTTCTATCGTACATCCAGGTTGTCTTCTGTCTTATATCCAGGTTGTCTATCTTCTATCCAGGTTGTCTTCTGTCTTCTATCCAGGTTGTCTTCTGTCTTATACCCAGGTTGTCTTCTGTCTTATACCCAGGTTGTCTTCTGTCTTATATCCAGGTTGTCTTCTATCTTATATCCAGGTTGTCTTCTATCTTATATCCAGGTTGTCTATCGTAAATCCAGGTTGTTTTCTATCTCATATCCAGGTTGTCTTCTATCTTATATCCAGGTTGTCTTCTATCTTATATCCAGGTTGTCTTCTATCTTATATCCAGGTTGTCTTCTATCTTATATCCAGGTTGTCTATCTTATATCCAGGTTGTCTATCTTATACCCAGGTTCGACCGTATACGCATTTAAGGACATACTGTCACTTAACTGCCTGATGATAAGAGTTGTACACCACACAACTTCGAACAGAAGAATGAAGTCTAAAAGTGCACATTCCTTGGTCCCTGAATGGTGCGTTCAAAGAGAAAACAAAGCATTAACATCCTGCTGCGAACAAAAAGAAAAGAAAATGAACAAGTTCAAACAGAATCGGAGGAAGGAAATATGTAGTTTTGATGAAAAACTTGGAAAAAAGAAAAGAAATGAGCTCGCCAAGCACAAAGAGAAAAGAAAAGAAGAAACGGAATAAGGCACAAAGGAAAATAATTGGAAAAATACGAGAATGAAAGAAAATATCATGAAAAATACAGTCAAACCTGGATCAGCGAGAACTGGATATAAGAGAACTGGATAAAAGGGAAACCTGGATAAAAGATAATCGGATATAAAGGAAATCTGGATACAATGGAAGATAACGGTTTCCAAGTCAAATTTACATCTCCAGTGTTAAATCAATGTTCGACTACATATAATTGTAATAATAATAGCCTATTTTGTACTGCCCTACAAGGACTAATGAGTCCCATTATTCCAACAGTAAGACATAGTCGAAATCCCAAATGGGAGGATAACTCGTCATGTCCCGGCAAGGCTTTGAACCCGCGGCCTCTGGATTACCAGACCAAGGTCTTCCCCATTCAACCCTCGGGACAGAAGTTGGAACTATTACGAGGCAAACACTTAAATAGTCATTTAAAAAAAGAGCTATTGCTATTTGTTGTAGGTAGCACAGCAATAATTATATGAGCCTACCTTTACATCAATTCGAGAGAGAGAGAGAGAGAGAGACAGGGAGAAAGCGTGAGAAAGACAGAGAGAGAGGGTGAGAAAGAGAGAGAGAGAGAGAGAGAGAAAGGGTGAGAAAGAGAGAGAGAGAGTGAAAGAGAGAGAGAGAGAGAGAGAAAGAGAGAGAGAGAGAGAGAAAGAGAGAGAGTGAGGGTGAAAGAGAGAAAGTGTGTGAGAGAAAAAGAGAAAGGGAGAAAGAGAGAGAGAGAGAAATGGAGAAAGAGAGAGTAGACGGTGGAAGAGATTGCCAAAGGCAATAACCCCACCCTTTAGTTAGGACACATATTATGTATATATTTATTATTACTTCCGAGAAATTTCTAATATTAGAAATCGGAAGTATTGTGTTCGTTTTTGTAAAAAAAAATATTTTTTTGCTCCGATTTCAATTTTTTTCAGATTTCTGGACGTTTCATAACCTCCTGAGCAAATTTGGTTTTGTGTCTGTCTGTCGGTCTGTCGGTCTGTCGTTCTGTCGGTCTGTTAAAACGATTCCTTGTAACGCGCAAATCTCGGAAACTACTCGACCGATTTTGATGAAATTTTGCACACATCTAGGAGACATTCTGTAGATGGTCCCATTTTAAATTCATCGAATTCGTACTAGCGGTTCTTGGTGAAAGAGCCCATGCGCCTGACCACTAACTTTTTACTTAAACGCTTATATCTCGTGAACGGTACACCCGATTTTAATGAAATTTTGTGTGTGTATGCATATAATTGTTTTACATAGGCTATTTATATATATTTTTTAATTAATTATAATTAGACTCTGATATTTAAGAAAATCCGAAATTTTGGACAAATAAGTCAAAAAATAAGGAGCACGACTTGCCGATACAGAAATTTTTGTGGAATCTAGAATGTAGAAAAAACGATTTTCTACCATATAAAACAAATTTGAAGAAAATCGGTGCAGTCGTTTTGGAGATACAAGTAATTTAGTATAAAATCTCAAAATTGGCACGTGTTAACAATGTGAAACAATCACGAGGAAGTATAGAGTCCATAATTGGCAGTGTTTTTTTTTCTTTATTTATTTCTTCTATTATATTGTATTTTAATTTGTAATTATTTATGTTGTATATAATGTGTCCTATTAATAAAGTGTAAAAAAATAAATAGAGAGAGAGAAGGGGAGAAAGAGAAAGAGAGAGACGAGAAAGAGAGAGACGAATTGAATTGAATTGAATTGAATACTTTTATTTATTTATACAATAATGATATTACAAACAATACATCTCCTATAAGCTAAGTCTAACTTCTGAGGGAGAAAGAGAGAGAGAGAGAAAAGGGAGAAAGAGAGAGAGAGAGACGAGAGAAAGAGAGAGACGAGAAAGAGAGAAAAGGGAGGGAGCGACAGACAAAGATGAAGGGCGAAGAAAGAAGAAGTGGAAATAAAAAGCTTCCAAGTAGCGAAAACGTGAACGGAATACTCACTGATAGCGACATAGATGAAAACTATATTGAAGTAAAAGATGAATTGAAAGCAGTAGACGAAAATATACAAACTAAATTGAAAGAGAACTCGCAAAGCTGATATTCTGTTCAATTTATAAATTTCTTGCTCAAAGGGAATTTTACAGTTATTTCTTTAAAAAAAGTTCCTAACGAGACAAAAAGGAGGAAATAGAATTAGGAAACCCAACACATTAAGTTTCTGTTCTTCTTCTACTCTTACACGTGACGTACAAACAATTCCATTTCTATCTATTGGTAATTTCAATAAGATAAAAGAAGTTATCATATTTGTGTGAATCACTTTCGTGATATCACAAATACTCAAACTGAGAATAGGAGCATCAGAAGAAGGCGTATTATTATTATCTAATCTGGTTGCAGGGTTTTCAGTGAAACCCTTACAATTAACACTGCGACCTATAATTAGATCTAGTGTGACCAGTTAATTCTATTCGGTTTTAACGTCCTGATTTGAGATAGTCAGGACGGGGGTTTTATCCTCCATTCGCTGGGAATCGTACCGGCTACCCACAATTACCTCACCCAGCCTGGGTAGAGCCGGAAGTGCCATTCTCCCGTGTTTGGAAGGGACAGAATTTTCTTCGAAAAGTCTGCCCCAACCGGGAGTCGAACTCGAGACCTCTGAACTACGGGCAGTAGTCACAACCATTACACCACGAAAGAAGTCGTAAGGGAGCCCGAAGTATTCAGATTGGAAACAGGGCACCAGGGAAGGATACAAAGTTATCATATTTGTATTAATATCACAACTTTCGAGATATCACAACTACTCAAACTCGCTTTACTAAATCTTAAACTTGAACCTCGATCAAGCTACTGAGGTCGTTTCAATAAGATACGATAAAAAAGTTGTTTTTTGTTTTTAGTTTCAAAAATTTGCGCTCTCATTGTATAAATCATTTTTCAAAAGGACGTGGAATGAGAAACAATCAGAAGCTAGAACAAAGTCCCTGATTCAGTTCGATTGTTATTTTTCTTTTTGAGACCAACAGTCGATAAACAGTTCATTTTATTAAGACTGTTTGCTCTGTTCTGTTAAAAAAAGTATAATAAATTTTGATTTAACTTTATACTTGTAATGGTTATATCTCGTGTACCGTTCACCCGATTTTGATGAAATTTTACATTTTTTAATACAATATGTTTAGCTGTGATATGAAAATCCAAAATTTTGGACAGAAAAAAAATATTGTCAACGACTTGCCGATACAGAATATTTTGTGGAATCTAAAATGTGGGCAAAACTGTATTCTACCTCTACCGTATAAAACCAATTTGAAGAAAACCTGTTAAGTCGTTTTGGAAATATAAAATCTCAAAATTGCCAAGTGCGTACAATGTAAACCAATCACGAGGAAGTATTGTGTCCATAATTGGCAGTGTATTTTACTTTTTATTACCTATTTATAAGGTATTATGAGTATTGTTTTGGTCGTTTTTTTTTTTAATTGAGCTGATAACTTCGACCTTTTTGAAAATGAGACCAGGTGCGACCGGTGCTAAGGAGCTCCAGCACCCCCAGACGAAAAATAAATAAGAGAGGATTTTCTCAAGTTGTACACAATAAAAATTATTACACATTTCTGGAATAATTAATGCATGATTATTATAATTTGCATGGTAAACAAACTCTTTAGATACTGAAAGAGCGACTATATTAATCTTATTTTAGTCCGGTATGCCCGTATGCAGCACCCCCAAAACATTTCCCCACTGGCCGCGCCTGCCTGTGACTGTGTTAATTTTTGATCAAACTTCCTCAATTGTAATAAAAAGTCGTGTGATGTTCACACCAGTTTATTTTACTTGCTCGTATTTTGTATTGTAAAAGGTATTTTAATGGACAGCTTCATTATATCAGTTTTGTAATGGAGGTAAATTTCAATTTTTCAAAGTTCATGAAATATGATTAGTCAAAAGTATTAACATTGTAATACGTATACCTATATTTTTAGTATTCGTTACAGACAGGCCACGCAGGCTAAATTTTCAAAATTAATTCCATGGATCTTCAATGTTTTCATTTCTCCACCATCCCCAGCTTTCTCTCTCTCTCTCTCTCTTTAAATTCTACCCCCCAACCCTCTCTCTCCCCCTTTAAAATCTATCACTCTCTCTCCCCTTTTAATTCCTCTCTCTCTATCTCCCCCTTTAATTTCTATCTCTCTCTCCCTCCCCTTTAATTTCTATCCCACTCTATCTCTCCTTTAATTCCTCTTTCTCTCTCCTCCTATAATACCTCTCTCTCTCTCCCCCTTTAATTTCTACCACTCTATCTACCCTTTTAATTTCTCTCTCTGTCCCCCCTTAGTTTTCCCTGTATTACTTTCTCTCTCTCCCCCTTTGATTTCTCCCACTCCCTCCCCCCTTAGTTTTCCCTGTATTACTCTCTCTTTCTCCCCCTTAATTTCTATCCCTCTCTTTCCCCCCTTTAATTTCTGCCACTCTCTCCCCCACTTTAATTTATCCCCCTCCCCCACTTTAATTTATCCCCCTCCCCCTCCTTAGTTTTCCCTGTACTACTTTCTCATTACCTAATTCGAAAGCTTCACTTTCTTTTCTCTTTTTCTTTCTCTTCACAAATTATAATTAATATATTTTCTACCTCTCGAACGGAAAAAGGAAATTGTATATTTTGCATAATTTTTTAATTAAAATGTATTGAAATCTTCTTCTCTTCTTTTGCTGCTCGAACATCTTGCGGCCTCCCAATTAAATGAAAACACGTTAACCCGTGAGGTTCTTCAGAGATAAAAAAAACACTCTTTAGTATAGAAGGTTACCACCACGCGAGGTTCATGCTCAAAGCATTTTCTACCACCTAACCCTCAGAGTCTTATTATTATGTGGTCACAGACTCAAAATAATGAGGAAAAATTCGCTCTAATTTGTTACGTGTTACGTGTTATGTTAACTGTTACGATTTTTTTTTTTTTTTTTTTCATAAACAGAAGATTTTGTGTAAAATAAGCTGCTTTTATGTGGGATAGAGGACTATAATATTTTGGGATTTTCTTTAGGCGTATTTCTAGGTGGAGGCATTTGTTAATGTGACAAGGGCTCTGAATGTTATAGACCTCTCTTAAAATAAATATTCATTAAAAAAAAAAGATTCTTAATCATTCTGACTTACCATATTAAACGTGTCGGCTATCTCGCATTGTGTCTAGGCATTGTCCATCTTTGAACAGCAATTCCTTGATTCAAATAGTGTAGGTGTCCACATATTGAATTAATTTCAAATCAGAATTCCAGCAAAGTCAGATGACACATCACTTTATTTCAATCTGCAACATAAAAATAGTTATCATATAAATATGTGTTAATCACTTTCGTGATATCACAACTACTCAAATTTGCTTTACTAAATCTACGCTGAATCCGGTACTTGAACCACCGACCTCCCGGTTACAAGTCCGCTGCCGTATCGATCAAGCTTCTGAGGTCGGTGCAATATAGAAATAGAATAAAATTTATACCAAATCTGGCAGAAACTTCGTGCTTGAATAAAATTATACCTGACCCGGAGGTTGTGGGTTCGAATCCAGGCCGGAGTGGAAATTCTGTCCGAGTTTTTCCGTATGGCATGAAAGTAAAAGCGTAAAGTGCCGAGGAATAATGCGAAAGAGCTTCCGGGGGGAAAAAAACCTTAGCTGCATGTTTTTATATGTATGTACAATTGTACATTGTACACTTCTTAAAAAATCCAAGATACTTACTAACTGATTAGTTTACTAATCACTATATTTCTGTTTATATAGCCTCATCTACACATAGAAATAAGATAATCAGAGACAGTAGTTGCTGACTGATGAATGGAATAGAAAGTCTCTGATAAGCTGGCATCATATCAACACAATCAGAGTCAAAAGTTGCTGACAGATGGATGGAATAGAAAGTCTCTGATAAGCTAGCTTCATATCAACACAAGCAGAGTCAGGAGTTCTTGACTGATGGATGGAAGAGAAAGTCTCTGATAAGCTAGCTTCATATCAACACAACCAGAGTCAGTAGTTGCTGACTGATGGATGGAAGAGAAAATCTCTGATAAGCTAGCTTCATATCAACACAACCAGAGTCAGTAGTTGCTGACTGATGGATGGAAGAGAAAATCTCTGATAAGCTAGCTTCATATCAACACAACCAGAGTCAGTAGTTGCTGACTGATGGATGGAATAGAAAGTCTCTGATAAGCTAGCTTTATATCAACACAACCAGAGTCAGTAGTTGCTGACTGATGGATGGAATAGAAAGTCTCTGATAAGCTAGCTTCATATCAACACAACCAGAGTGAGGTGTTGCTGACTGATGGATGGAATAGAAAGTCTCTGATGAGCTAGCTTCATATCAACACAACCAGAGTGAGGAGTTGCTGACTGATCGATGGAATAGAAAGTCTCTGATAAGCTAGCTTCATATCAACACAACCAGAGTGAGGAGTTGCTGACTGATGAATGGAATAGAAAGTCTCTGATAAGCTAGCTTCATATCAACACAGCCAGAGTGAGGAGTTGCTGACTGATGGATGGAATAGAAAGTCTCTGATGAGCTAGCTTCATATCAACACAACCAGAGTCAGGATTTGCTGACTGATGGATGGAAGAGAGAGCCTCGAATAAAGCTTCATGTCACAGGCTTGTTTACTTAGTCCTGTGTTTGATATTATGTTGGTTTACCTGCGTGTCCTGTGTTTGTTTGTTTTGTAGCGAGGACTTCATATACAGGGTGTCTCAAGCATTATTTGTTCATTCATCAAATTTGAGAAGAAAAAAATCGGTACTTCAGGAAACTGGTGTTTTTGGGAGGCATTCTCAGCATTTGAAGAAGAGTTTTTTTTTACGAGACCATTAGAGAAGTTAGTAGCTATCAAAACCAGTCGAACCTAGACATAAGAGAACTCTACATGAGAGAAAAATTTGATGTAAGGGAAAAATTTCCAGGTCCAATTTACCTCTCTTAAAGGAAAGACAAGGTTATTTTAGGAGGGCAGCCAATAATATTTTAGTATCACTGATTAAAGTGATGAGAACATATTAACAAACAAAGCATCATTCAAGACAAGTAACGTCGGCCATGGAGAGAAAATAGAATGTCGTCTGTCTTATCGGAATCTTATTATACAACAAAAAACTTTTTAGTGATCAAAAAGCTATTCACTATCGATAAATATTTCAAATAACTCTCGTATTTTTTGTTAATCACAATCGTGAATATCATAATAATTACTCACACTCGCCTCTTTTCTTTTTTGAAAAGTTTTGAAAATTATTTTCAAAACTCGAGACTCGAACCATTGACCTCCAGGTTACGAGTGCGCCGCCTTATCGAACGAGTTACTGAGGTCGGTTCAAATTCTTCGAAGTCCAAACTTCAAAGGTCTCCCCAGTATAGTATGAACCCCCCCCCCCTCCACTCGTGCAACAAATAAACATAGTGTAGATATATCACACCTTTCTACCCCCCTCAATCACAATCAGTCGCTCCCCCCCCCCTTTCTTTCTCTCTCTCTCTCTCTTCTAACCCATATGCTCCCTCTTTTTACCCCTCTCTCTCTCTCTCCTTCCTTTGGCCCATATTCCAAACCCATAGTCATCAATCAACCCTTCCTATCTTTCTTGGAATGGGAAGCATCGCCGAAACTGGGAGAGGAAAAAGTGGGGTATGCAGGGTTAAAGGAAAAAGAGAATTGGGGAGGGAGGTTAGTTGGGAAGGAAACGTAGGGTGCAGTAAGTTTTGGGGGGCAGTAAGTTTTGGGGGAGATAAATCAGGAGAGGGGTAGGGGAGAACAGCCTGAACAGCAAAAATATACATAGTTATGCTGTGTTTTTTTTGGGGTTTAATAATAATAATATCGACTTATTTATACTGCCCAACTAGGAAATATGAGTCCTTTTATTCCAGCTCTAAGTTCAAGACGTATTATTATGTGGTCAAAATCCTAAATGGGAGGATAATGTCCCGGCTGTGTTTCGAACCCGCAGTCTCAAGATTACCAGACCGAAAGAGAGAGAGAGAGAGAGGTGGAGATTAGAGAAAGAGAGGGGGAGCGAGAGAGAGAGAGATAGAGAGAGAGAGCGAGGGAGGGAGAGGGAGGGAGCGAGGTAAAGACTAGATGGAGAGAGAGAGAGGGAGGGAGGGAGGGAGCTAAAAACTAAATGGAGAGAGAGAGAGGGAGGGAGGTAAAGATTAGATAGAGAGAGCGAGAGAGAAGAAGAAGGAAGAGAGAAAGGTTAAAATGAACTTAGAAGTTGACATCGCTATTCTAGCAGTACGTCTCGTATGATTAGTCTCGGCATCGCACATTTGTCATGAGGAATTTTCGGGACTTTTGTTTGCTGCTCCCTCACTGACTTATCAACACTAGGGGAGCCCGGTGTCCTAGTCCTAATAAGTCGAACCCGCGACCATTGGATTATCAGACAGGTGGGATCTGCTCCACGATCCACGAATCTATGATTGGTGGTGGAGTCGAACCCGCAACCCCTGGAATACTGTAGACTGTAGATTACCAGACCGAGAGAGAGAGAGAGAGAGAGAAAGGTGGAGATAAGAGGAAGAGAGGGGGAGTGAGTGAGTGAGAGAAGAGAGAGGTAGAGGGAGAAAGAGAGAGAGAGAGAGAAATGTATAGATAAGACGAAGAAAGGGGGAGTGAGAGAGAAAGGTAGAGGAAGGAAGAGAGAGAGAGAGAGAGAGAGAGAGGTAGAGGGAGGAAGAGAGAGAGAGAGAGAGGTAGAGGAAGGAAGAGAGAGAGAGAGAGAGGTAGAGGGAGGAAGAGAGAAAGAGAGAGAGGTAGAGGGAGGAAGAGAGAAAGAGAGAGAGGTAGAGGGAGGAAGAGAGAAAGAGAGAGAGGTAGAGGGAGAAAGAGAGAGAAAGAGAGAGGTAGAGGGAGGAAGAGAGAAAGAGAGAGAGGTAGAGGGAGGAAGAGAGAAAGAGAGAGAGGTAGAGGGAGGAAGAGAGAAAGAGAGAGAGGTAGAGGGAGGAAGAGAGAAAGAGAGAGAGAGGTAGAGGGAGAAAGAGAGAGAGAGAGAGAAATGTATAGATAAGAGGAAGAAAGGGGGAGTGAGAGAGAGAGGTAGAGGAAGGAAGAGAGAGAGAGAGAGAGGTAGAGGGGAGGAAGAGAGAAAGAGAGAGAGAGGTAGAGGGAGGAAGAGAGAAGAGAGAGAGAGAGGTAGAGGGAGGAAGAGAGAAAGAGAGAGAGGTAGAGGGAGGAGAGAGAGAAGAGAGAGAGGTAGAGGGAGAAGAGAGAGAAAGAGAGAGGTAGAGGGAGGAAGAGAGAGAGGTAGAGGGAGGAAGAGAGAAGAGAGAGAGGTAGAGGGAGGAAGAGAGAAAGAAGAGAGGTAGAGGGAGGAAGAGAGAGAGGTAGAGGGAGGAAGAGAGAGAGAGAGAGAGGTAGAGGGAGGAAGAGAGAGAGAGAGAGGTAGAGGGAGGAAAGAGAGAGAGAGGAGGTAGAGGAGGAAGAGAGAGAGAGAGAGGTAGAGGGGGAAGGAGAGAGAGAGAGGAGAGAGGAAAAGAGTAGAGAGAGAGGTAGAGGAGAGAGAGAGAGGTAGAGGGAGGAAGAGAGAGAGATCCGCCTTCCAGATCCTTCCAGATCCGCCGCCGATCGATCTAGCTATTATTAATATTGTATGCTTTATGAGGAGGACAAAGTACAATGTTAACAGTATAAAATTAAGAAAAACCAAACAAATGACAAAATAAATAAGTAAAAAAGAAAATAATACTAATGTCCTACCTAAAGGGAAGGATTATTGCCTGTGGCAATCTCTTCCACCCATGCTGTAGTTGATGTAATTATAATAATAATAATAATAATGAGATTTATTTCAACATTCGAAAAATCGTCTCTATCTCTTATGATTTCCTTTAAGTACCTACTGATGTACTTTAAGGGACTATTTTCATTCATCTTTTTAATAATTTTTTTCACTTTTGCTATTATTGTAATTGATATTTAAATCTCATTTTTGTTTACCAGGAAATATTTTTGTATTTCTCTTTTAATTTTTGTTTTATTCTTTGTATCTTTATGTATTTTATTTCTCTCCTACTTGAAGAAGACAATTGAAACATTTTGTTTCAATAATAATTGAATATTGTTTTCATTTTTTTTCAATTTCAATAATTTAATGTATGTATGTACGAATTTCTTTGTGGTGAAGCACAAGGCCTCTTCACAATTTTGTGGGTAGCGCAGCATTACTAAGAGCCTCCTTTACATTTCGAATTATTCTATTACATTAATTTCTTTTTACTCTGGTAATGCCGCCACTGGTCGTTACTCATACAAATAACTACTCATTTTTCCTCACGAGGTATGAGTGGACCCCGAACATCGAAGTACAGAGCAGAAAAATTCCCGCCCCGCTGGGGATCGAACCCAGGTCACCGTGCGTGCAATGCCCAGCGCGCTAACTCACTCTGCCACGGTGATAATAATTTAATGTTTCCTGGCTACCAAAAAAATTATATACAGGGCGGCGCATAAATAATGACAACATTTGAAAATCCTATAACTTTTTTTCTAAATAATTTTTTCTTGTATTTTTTTCATAACCTTGAAATAAACTATATGCAAGGTCATTATGCAAAAGTACACAACATTACAACGAACCAAAATTGTACAATTTTATTTTGAAAATGGACGTTCAATTACACAAACTCAGTTAGCGTACAAGTGATATTTCCAAGTTCGAAAGGCCCCGATTTACAGAACAATTATGAAAATAATTGAACGTTTTCAAGAACAAGGTGCAGTCAGAGACCTTCCGAGACCAGGAAGACAACGTTCAGTCGTCACTGAAGCAAATCGACGGCGTGTTTCTGACAATATTGAAAACAGCCCAGGCACTTCAACACGACGGCGCTCAACCCAATTGGGAATGTCCCAGCTGTTGAAAATCACCCTCAGATATGGTTTCAGCAAGATGGAGGCACAACAAGGGCACTTCTACGGGAATTTTTTGAAAATCGCATAATCTCCCGAAATAGCGACTTCCCATGGCCCCCATGCTCACCTGAATTATCCGCCCCAGACTTCTTCCTGTGGCCATATCTGAAGGAAAGGGTGTACGTGAACAAACCTCGGACCATTCAACAACTAAAGAACAACATTACACAAAAAATTCAAGCGTTAGGAGCAAACGTTCTCCGATCAGTAATGGAAAATGCCCTGGAAAGAGCCCGACTTTGCGAAGCTGGAAATGGCCAACACTTACGTGACGTAATATTCCATGTGTAGTATGGAACAAATTCGCCAAGCCTCTAGAATCGATCATTGAAACTTTTTTTTCGATTGAACAAAAAATAAAAAAAATATCACAAAAAAACTTGTTGTCATTACTTATGCGCCACCCTGTACATTAAATAAATGTACTATCTAGTTAGTTATAGTGTACATAATGTCCATTTATATCTAATAAAGCGTTGTATAATAATAATAAAAGTGTGTTTGAGAAACTTTCTTTTCGCTGCGAGCATTGAGCAATTCCTCCCGTCGCGTCGTATACTTCTGAAGCTTTCGACACCAATGCCTCCTATTACAATCCCTTATTCTTTATGCCTCTTCTCCTTCCCATCAACCCCTGTCCCCCGCCATCACTCCCCCCCATCACTCTCTCCCCCTCCCCCGACACTCTCTCCCCCCCAACACTCCCTCCCATTTTATCTTATCTATTCTTTATTTCCCATTTGTCAATCCACACAGTTCCACAACAGTTTCAATATGAATTACCGAGGCTTCAACGTCTAATGCATACGTTCTCCATTCGGTTTCGTTTCTTTATCTAAAGACTAGTTGTGCCCCCGTGCTTTGGAACGGCGCGGCGGTTAGTTTGCATTGAACTATGTACGCGAATACTGGCCTTGGAAGATCAATCGATGAGACCACACACACGCACGCACGCAAACACACACATACGTACAAACACACACACACACATATAAACATACAAAAACACACATACATACACAATTACACATCCACACACTATTCTATATAATTTTTTTTTTATAAAATATGGTAGAATACCGTTTTTTTTTACATTCTTATAGATCCTGCAAAAAATTATAAAGTTGCTCAGAAGGTTATGATAAGGGGTTTTGTTTTTAAAAAATCGAAAGTTGATGCCTGTGTCACTACTTTGGGAAAAGCCTGAAGAAATTTCAATTCCGTCAAAAAATGGACCACACTAGAAAAGAATAAAAATCACACAAAAGAAATCCGTTCCGGAACTTTTTGTTCACTCTGTATATTTATGATAAGATAATAAAACTACCTACCTATTCTAAAAAATAAATGAAAGTGATAGTGGCTATTAGTTTTTCTTATGAAATTTCCATCTTTACTTTCCTTATCCTATAGAAAGGAAAGTAATGGAATCACCCAAAATTTTCGATAGTCAGTTTTCAGTGCCAAAACACGTTTTAGGGTCCCCAGAGCATAAAACGTGTTTTGGCAGGTTCAATGCCGCCAATGGCGACGTTTGGCAGTTCTGGCTGAACGATAAGAGATACGAAAAATTTATAAGTACTCTTTGCTCTTTCAATAAAACAAGGGGTCTATTCTTATCATTTATTTGATATCTTGAACTTTTTCGACCTAGGCCCCAATTTTCCGCTATTTTGGGGGATCCGTTTTGACTAACTTTTCTATTATTCATTCTAGACTTATGAAATCCAATTTTTTGAGGTGCTGATTACGAATTTGGCATTCATTTTTTGCTATCTGCATGTTACCATTGACTGACCAGTGGCGGAATTCAACTTATATTCGGGGGATAAGAAAAGTCGTGTGGTGTCACACTAGATTTTCCCCCTGCATTGTGATCTCTCAAGCATGCAATAAAAATAATTTTAATATTTTTTCTCAATTTCAGTACCTCAGGCTCATTTAATTACATTTTTTATTCTTTATCGTAAGAAATAGATAATGGACGTCATAATTGAAATTTTACTATCAATTTCATCGTATAAAAGCAGCAGCCCGAATTGAAATAAAATCAATTTTCAACAGAACACTTTCTTCCCTTGGTATGTACACCTAAGTTCTTTCTAGACTAGTGAAACTTCGAGTGTAGAATTTTTCTCTACCATTGGTACTTTTCAACTTTTCATTGACTAAATGTGAATTCTAGAAGTTTACATAGTGGTATTCTTAAATCAAAACTTATTTTACTTAACTATCTTGTTGGTGATATTTCACTCTCTAATTTCAAAATTCTAGAGAACTGTTACACACAACTATTCTCAGCTTGTTCTGGCCCACAGTGTAAAATCATTTCATTTGTTTTTTTTCTCATATATCCTAATAAGCCATTTTTATTTAGCTTCAAATGAGTGATTTGATGTGAGTAGAAGGAAAAAGCGGACAAGCTTCCTCCAAGCTGGTTTCAATCGATTCATCTCAAGCTCCTCTATCATATTCATCGTATTTTTTTTATTTTTTTTTTTTATAACATTTTAGATATAGCGGATTAATTTTTTTGGGAATAAACGGACTCACTCCCGTTAATCTACATTATCCCCTCTCCTCTTCAATTTAATTTTTTAACATTTTTAACAATAATATCTTTGTTTTATTTCATACTTTTTAATGTATCATACCCAAAATAAACTTATTCAAACTCCACTCTCTCCATTCCTCTTCAGATCCCTCACTATAGTCCACCATGAAATTTCTGCACCTCACTCTGGTGGTGTGTTTCGTAACTATCAACAACTTCGCGCATGCGCATGCGCATGCGGACGAGGATCTTGAGGAAGACGTGTTGCACCTCGGAACCACGATCCACCCAAGAATCCTGTTGGCTGATGCTCATGCGGCTAGGAGCCTGCCGAAGAGCGCTAAAAAGGATGATGATATTGTTATCAAAGGCCCTGGTAAGTTGATGATGAAAAAAACCTTCGAAATTCTCAGATATGATTAAGTACTTAAACACGCTGAACATCTGTCAATCGAATATTTCCTAGAACGCTGTACCAAATATTTCATGCGTTTTTAAAGCGCAAAAGTTTCATAGAACGCTATAACACATATTTCATGGTACGTTTTTAAAGCACAAATCCGATCATTGAAAAAATATTTTCTTTTGTTTTGTTGATAGAAAGGCAGGAGAAAAATCTTTCAGATACCTAGATTTACCTCTCAAACTTGACGTGTACGATTTCTAACCATTAAAAACCCACGCATGGCAAGCGAGTGCTTAACCACTGAGCAATTCGCTCGCTCTTTGGGAAAACTAATGCTAAGTATTGACTTGGAGCTCGATTTTGTCTATAAATTCGCCCTCGGTCATGGTGAAGACTCTGATGAGATAATCGATTTCATTCGATGTAAAACTGTTATTTGTTTCTACATTACTTTGCATTGTTTCACAGTCGATCCTGAAAATTTGAGTCCAGAATTCATCAAGAAGTTTAACCTTGACTTTACGCCGAAAGTTGGTAAGCACACACCAAATAAGCTGTTTCTACGGTCATATCCTTCTGTAGTTTCTATAATTTTTCTCATGAATTTTTCGTATTTTTATAACAGGAAATAGAAAGCCAGAAATTCGTGAGAAAAAAAAGGCTGCGGTAGTGCAAACCGGTTGTCCCCCATTTGTGATTTGGATATTGAATAATAAGCGGCATGTGTTAATGATCGTAGATAATAAGACTCTCTGGTAACTGGTACATCAAAGAAGTAAAAGGATACGTTCCTTGGTTCAAATTGCAAGAAATTTTCTACAAGCGAGACTTTACGCAATGGTAGTAATACTCTTTAGTGGAAGGTAACCACTAGGCGAGGTTACTGCTCAAAACATTTTCTACCACCTAACCCTCAGAGTCTTATTATTATTATTATGTGGTCACAAACTCAAATTAATAAGGAAAAATTCATGCAGTGGGTGTGATTCGAACCAACGGATCCCTACGCTACCTGGATTACCAGACTTGGAATGGCACCTAAACATCTGCTGGAACTCAATCGTCCTAAATTTACCGCCCTAATCTACCTGTATAAAGACTTTATCACCAAGATCCGAAGGTTCGAATTTAAAAAGGGTCCGTTTACAATACGTTTGCTATACATTTACAAAATTTCCTTGAAATCCGTTTTGAGTTTTTTTTTTTTTTTTTTTTTTTTTTTTTGGGGGGGGGTTTAACGTCGCTTCCAATGGTCATATCACGACGAGGGTGTTCCCCTCCATTCGCAGGAAACCTGCTACCTACACTAAGTTCACCCAGTCCAGGGTTAAGCCGGAATATTCGCATCACGAAGTGTTCACCTCGCTAGACGTTGCTTAATTTCGGTGATCCAACAAGGACCATAGCTTTCAACGCACCACCGACGCTGACTCCAGACTTGTGTTTATCACTATTACTTTATTACCATTACCGACCTCAGTAACTTGATCGATAAGGCGGCGGACTTGTAACCTGGAGGTCGGTGGTTCAAGTCCCCCGGATTCAGTGTAGATTTAATTTACTAAAGCGAGTTTGAGTAGTTGTGATATCACGACGATGATTGCCACAAATATGATAACTTAACTTTAACTATTTCTTGTGACGGATTGTCTCAGCTCATTGGCACTTCCAAATCCAAAGCGTTCCTAATGCAAAGACTGTCCATTGCAATACAGCGCGGGAATGCGGCTAGTGTGCTGGGCACATTTCCCGTTTGTACTATAATAATATAATAATAATAATAAATCATTATTTTGTTTTATTTTTCATATTTTTTTATATACAGAGGACCCATCCTAAGCCATTTTTATTTGGCTTCTACTACTATAGAAGATGTATATTACTGTTAGTAAATGTATTCAAATATACAAAAATTCTTGTCGTATTCTTCCAGACGCCACAACATCGGCGCCGCGTATGTTGGTGTACGGGGGCGAGGTCTGTCTCAAGGCTTGCACCGTGACGCGCATGGCGAACTGTCTGGCCAGCCAATTCAACTCCATCATGTTCCAGCGCGCCGCCATCAAGAACCACCTGCGCCGGTTCATACACAACAAGAACGTCCGAGGCTGGTTCAACTACATCAAGCACGGATTCCGGATTCCGCTCACGGAGTGCAACCTCGTCAAAATTGTCAAGTGCTACATTGACCACATCCCCACCTAGACCATCTCCAGAGAGCTTTCCATATTCCGCTGACGTTCAACAACATCGCCAGAATTGTCAAGTGCTACATTGACCACATCCCCACCTAGACCATCTCCAAAGAGCTTTTCATATACCACTGATATGTTCCAACCTCGCCAGAATTGTCAAGTGCTGCATTGACCACATCCCCACCTAGACCATCTCCAAAGAGCTTTTCATATACCACTGATATGTTCCAACCTCGCCAGAATTGTCAAGTGCTGCATTGACCACATCCCCACCTAGACCATCTCCCGAGAGCTTTCCATATACCACTGACATTTTCTAACCTCTTACATTAAGCATGGTTTCCACATTCCGCTGACGTTCAACAACATCGCCAGAACTGTCAAGTGCTACATTCACCAAATCCCTACCTAGGCCATCTCCAGGATCATTTTCCTTTTCTCTTACATTAAGCATGGTTTCCACATTCCGCTGACATTGACCAACCTCGCCAAAATTGTCAAGGTCTACTTCTTGTACAAATTGAAAATTTTAATAAATTTATGAAATAAGACATAACACTTCTATAATATATCTGAATACTGTGGTATGTTTTTTTTTTTTTTTTTTTTTTTTTTTTTTTTTTTTTTTTTTTAAGTGGGGTTTAACGTCGCTTTCAACTGCCATGGTCATATCACGACGGGGGTTTTACCCTCCATTCGCAGGAAACTCACAAACCTGCTACTCACATTGACCTCACCCAGCCTGAGTGGGGCCGGGAAAAGCCAGCGTCACGAGAATTAGAATTTGAATGGTCACCCATCCAAGTCTTAACCTCGCTGGATGTCGCTTAACTTCGGTGTTCTGAAGGGAACCGGTGTATTCAACATGCCATCGACGCTGGCTCTAACTTCAAGTTTTTAGATTAAGAAAAGGTGTTGTGTAGTGACCTCGACAGTTTTCTTGTTGAGCCAACACCTTGCAGGGTCTTATAAAACTAAAAACCCTACCTTTGAGCACAGGGAAGTGTATTAAAAGGGTGTTACACTCCATTCGCAGAACACTCACAAACTTGCTACCCACAACCCACATTAACCCTGTGAATCCCGAGACTCCAGAGGACGCCCAGATTAGTTTGGTCCTAGGGTGTCCCCTAGAATTTATTCTGAAATTTCCCATTTCCTGTGTCTGTCTCGGTAGCTCAGTGGTGAAGGCGGTACTCTGTAAATCCAGATTATCCAGATGTCGTGGCTTCGAAACCCAGCCAGGAAATGACAAGTTATCCTCCCATTTGGAATTTTTACCACATAATAATACGTCTTGGGCTTACTGCTGGAATAATGGGACTTAATAGTCCTAATCGGGCAGTATAAATAAGGTGATATTATTATTATTAGCCTGGGTTGGGCCGGAATGCCAGGAAGTGGTGTTTTTGGGGGATGTATCCGAACACATTAAGTTGTAAGATACTCACTTGCCATACGGAAGGTCATGGGTTCGAACCCCCTACACAACAAACATATTGTATTCAGAATTTGGTTACAGTTGTTTGGCATTGATACTTTCCGGTGCACTCCTGTTGATCTAGCACCTGAATTGAAAGTATTCTAGTTCATCTCCATCAGAGGGTAGGCATTTCCCATGTGAAGAGTCATAGTCGGAAAGTTATAGTAGGTAGGAGTCCAACATCATCTTGCAAGGTCAGGCGATGGATTTGCAGAGGTAGTTATCTCTGTACATCTGTCGCAGAAACTGCCATTTATCCATGAGGATTTCCAACGCCGTTATATGACGTTCCCCCCCCTCCCCCCAAAAAAGAGGGTACACATATTACAGGATAGACAGATTGGACAGGCTACAGCACAAACAACAAGCGTCTACACTGTCTACAGTATTAGCTCCTGTTTCATGGGTACGAAATAAAAAACGGCTGTGAAACACTCATCTTGAAGAAGAAAAAAAAATCATCAAAAGCATTCCCTTGCAAGAATTTTACCCTCCATTCGCTGGGAATCGTACCAGCTACACACATTAACCTCACCCAGCCTGGGTAGGGCCGGAATTGCCAGCCTCACATGTTCGGAGGGAACAAAATTTTCTGTGCGAAAAGTCTGCTCCAACCGGGAACCAAACTCAGGATCTCTGGACTACGGGCAGTAGTCACAACCGTTACGCCACGGAGGCTGGCATTCTAAGTGCCCGAACACAACAGATGCCTATATCCTGGACCCTGACGTAAAACCAGTACCGCGTAAAAAAATAATAATGATAATCAAGTTGCTAAAATAATCCATCAAGAATTAGCAAAAAAATATGACCTCATATCTGATCCCGTCTAATTTTATAATTAGATTAGAATTTTATAATAATTCTCGTCTAATTTTACACATTTTTTGTTAGTCATATCGAAAAACAAAAATAAAGTGTTGTACAGGGTGAGACATAATTTTTTTGTAACACCTGTATATGGGCAGTCAAAGAGACGCAAAATTAAATATAAAGACTAAATATGCAAGAAAAACTTTAATTTTTAATTAAACTAAAAAGTTATGGTGTTTTAACTAATATTGTCGCATGGACCACCCTGTAAATATTTTCTTAAACCATCATATGGGTAGTCGAAACTGACTAAAATTCAACGAGGAGTCCAAATCTGAAAGAAAAAAAAAAATGAATTCAAAAAGCCATGCTCAATTTTGTGTCTACACCTACCTACTTTTTATTTCAAGTTTTAAAATCATTCAGTGTGGACACCAAATTGAAAATGGCTTCAAATTCGTGTTTTTTACTTGTTTTTCCCACATGATTTGAAGTGTTCGTTGAATTTTATACAACTTAGAGTACCCACATGATAGTTTAAGAAAATATCTACAGGGTGGTCCATGCGACAATATTAGTTAAAAAAGCATAACTTTTTAGTTTAATTAAAAATTAAAGTTTTTCTTGCATATTTAGTCTTTATATTTAATTTTGCGTCTCTTTGACTGCCCATATACAGGGTATTACAAAAAAATTATGTCTCACCCTGTACAACACTTTAGTTTGGTTTTTCGATATGACTAACGAAAAATGTGTAAAATTAGACGAGAATTATTATTCCTAAATAAAAAATTAAAAAAACTCGGTTTTAAAAAAAATCAAGTCATTATTTCACTTGTGAACCACCCTGTATAATTTTTTTTGATGCCAATTGAAAGTGCGTGTATTCATTACACAAACACATTCTATTCTTGTTATCGAAAAAATTAACCGAACTTGAGTTATTCAAGATTTAGAAAAAAAATTGGTCGAAAAAAAACCACCCTGTATGTAATGTTTTTGTTTAAAAAAGTACTCAGGAATCATTTAGAAGTAAAATTATCAAATAAAATTCAGGTCGATCCATTTAAAAATCGAAAGTTGACACCTCAATTTTTGATTTTGAACCACCCTGTATAAAAAAAATTTCATAACTGAAACCGCATAATTAGCACATGTACCCTAGATTTTTTTAGTTTTCGAAAACTCTTTCAGGGGCCGAGTAATTTGAGGTGTCCAAGTTTGGTGGGACACCCTGTATATAAATAAACAAGAAAAGAAAGCCATCCTGATTGACATTGCTGTTCCACTGACACACAACATCGAAAAAACGGAAGTTGAAAAAATTAATAAATACCAGGACTTGAAATACGATATGAAACAAACATGGAAATTGAACAACATCCAAATTATACCCATTGTCATGTCAAGTGAAGGAGTTACATCACGCAATTTTAAAGAAAATTTGAAGCGATTGGATATGCGACACTCTGTAGAAACAACCATCCAGAAAAGTGTAATCCTGCAAACGTGTCATCTTGTGCGGAAATTTTTAAACAATTAATTTTAACATACTAGTTATAGTTTTAGTGAGATAGACTGAAATGTCTCCTCACTATTAACTTAGAAGCAAAAAAAAAAAAAAAATGTATCTACCTCGAAATAATAATAATAATATCGCCTTATTTATACTGCCCGATTAAGACAATTAAAGTCCCATTATTCCAGCAGTAAGCCCAAGACATATTATTATGTGGTAAAAATCCCAATTGGGAGGATAACATGTCATGTCCCGGCTGGGTTTCGAACCCACGACCTCTGGAGTCTTAGGATTCACAGAGTGCCGCCTTTACCACTGAGCTACCCGGACAGACAATGCTTTTTCTTTGTGTTATTATGTCACAATTTTAGTGGGTAGCGCAGAATCATAGGACTTTACCACTTTAATTTTCAATACCTTGTATTATTTTTTTGCCTAAGATTCTGCCACTGGTCGCTGCTTCACATTAAAGCAGCTACTCATTTTTCCTCACGAGGTATGAGTAGACCCTGAACATCCAAGTACAGAGCAGAAAAAATCCTCCCCCGCTGGGAATCGAACCCAGGTCACCATGTGTGCAATGCCTAGCGCGCTAACTCGCTCTGCCACAGTGACTACTTAAAAAAAATAATCTAACCAAGCAAGCTATTGAATGTAGGCGGCCACAACGGAGTCCCGAAAATTGTCTATATCAAGCTGTAGGTACCAGGGTCTAGGGTCGAGGGTCCAGGATATAGGCTAGGGTCCTCGTTGTGGCCGCCTGCTGAGACTAAAATAATCTTCGGTAATTTTTGAAAAACGAAAGAAAAAAAATTATGTGAAAAAAAGGTTTTCATCTGAAAAATAAACTTGAATGAGTCCAAAATAAGTGAAAATAGTTCTCATATCTTTGTGGATGGTAATTATTATATTATTAAGTAAATTTCTCAAGTACATTGGCCGAATACCTACCTAACATTTTGTATCTTTTTGCATTAAAAAGTGAGTAAAGTTATTATTTTGTTCGTATCTCTGTTAGACGGAATTTTTCAAGAAATGAGCCCAGATTAGTTTGGTCCTAGAGTGTCCCCTAGAATTGATTCTGAAATTTCCCATTTCCTGTGTCTGTCTCGGTAGCTCAGTGGTGAAGGCGGCACTCTGTAAATCCAGATTGTCCAGATGTCGTGGGTTCGAAACCCATCAGCCGGGACATGACAAGTTTTGTTCCCATATGGGATTTTTACCACATAATAATATGTCTTGGGCTTACTGCTGGAATAATGGGACTTTAATAGTCTTAATCGGGCAGTAGAAATAAGGCGATATTATTATTATTATAAGAAAAAACTTCGACACCTAGTTTATACATTAAAAAAAAAAGAGGAATCAGTATATAGCCTTAAGACCCAAATTAAAAAAATTGGAGCAATTGGTTCCCGTCCCTTTGAGATATTATTAGGGTGCCGTACCATCAATTCAATTTTTAGGTATATTTTTACCTTTTTAAAATAAATGCAATGGAACCTTTAAATGAAAATGTAATTAAATTCACCATTACCCCAGGCGAAAAGTCTGGCTGTGGGACTATAAACAGGGAGTAGACCAGCAGTCTGGCTGGGGGACTATAAACAGGGAGTAGACCAGGAGTCTGGCTGGGGGACTATACACAGGGAGTAGACCAGAATTGGCTTGGTTCTGGGGACCCTTGTCAATTATTAGCCTCCTTGTAAAGACAGTGGTAGTAGTGCTGAGTCATTTCTCCACTGTCTGGCTACCATCGTTCACAATGACGCCATCCTATGATGATGATGATTACCCCAATTGTACCAAAATTGATATTATAATTTATTATTCATTTTCCAATTAAATTTATAGACGTTGGGCCCAAAATAAATGCGCAAGAAAATGAATAGTGGGTACATTAATATTTTTCTACTCGATCATCAATTGAGGTGATAAAGACACACATAGATAAAAATAAGATAATAAAATTACCTATTATTTGCACCAACTGAGAACTAACCAAGGTAGAATCTATTTTATTAACATTTGATTGCTTTAAGATAAGAGATAGATAAAAACAGTCATTATTTTAGTATCAAATTTAAGGTATAAAAGCCCTAGCTTTTTTGTTAATTGAATCAATTAGAGTTGGGGTAAAGGTGATAGTTATTTTGTTAAGTGCACCAGGATTTCTCCCTCCTTCATTTGGTATGTACCTTCTTTATAATATGTTATAATGTATGAGAATAGTATTTTTCCATAATTGGTAATTTTTCTTGCAATATGCAGGATAAAAGTTTAGAGAGTATTAGAATTGATTTTACTTCCGAGAAATTTCTAATATTAGAAATCGGAAGTATTGTGTTCGTTTTTGTAAAAAAAAATATTTTTTTGCTCCGATTTCAATTTTTTTCAGATTTCTGGACGTTTCATAACCTCCTGAGCAAATTTGGTTTTGTGTCTGTCTGTCGGTCTGTCGGTCTGTCGGTCTGTTAAAACGATTCCTTGTAACGCGCAAATCTCGGAAACTACTCGACCGATTTTGATGAAATTTTGCACACATCTAGGAGACATTCTGTAGATGGTCCCATTTTAAATTCATCGAATTCATACTAGCGGTTCTTGGTGAAAGAGCCCATGCGCCTGACCACTAACTTTTTACTTAAACGCTTATATCTCGTGAACGGTACACCCGATTTTAATGAAATTTTGTGTGTGTATGCATATAATTGTTTTACATAGGCTTTTTATATATATTTTTTAATTAATTATAATTAGACTCTGATATTTAAGAAAATCCGAAATTTTGGACAAATAAGTCAAAAAATAAGGACCACGACTTGCCGATACAGAAATTTTTGTGGAATCTAGAATGTAGAAAAAACGATATTCTACCATTTAAAACAAATTTGAAGAAAATCGGTGCAGTCGTTTTGGAGATACAAGTAATTTAGTATAAAATCTCAAAATTGGCACGTGTTAACAATGTGAAACAATCACGAGGAAGTATAGAGTCCATAATTGGCAGTGTTTTTTTTTTTTTTTTTCTCCTTCCTTTTTTCTTTCTTCAACTGTTTGTTTTCTAGCATTATTGCATCAAAGAAAAAATCATATTGGAACTTCATTTCTGAAAATATAGGCAATTCAAATTGGTTAAAAATTAATGCCGGACAATGTATTTGAGAAAACAGGATCGTACGGCACACTTTCTAAGTAGCAGTTTTTTTCCTTTTATGTCGACATAGACCTCTAAAATCTTGCAAGAATAATGATAAACAAACAGTTTGGTTTTCATTTTAAAATTACTATACTTCGACCAAATTTGCTCTCTAAACCGAAACCAAAGTGCCCGTTAGTATATTTTCTCGTTGTGTTTATCTTATTTCCGGTAGGTTGAAAAAAGGAGACACTTTTCTGTCTGAAAAAGAAATCTATAAGAAAAATTATATATACCTACCTAACATTACTTTGGATTTCTATTATGAACTTAATAACAAATCGAAATTACATACTTTTCCAAATTTCAAACTACCTACTCGCATATTCCACATACAAAATCTGTATCCGTTGAGTCATCTATTATGGATTTCTATTATGAACTTAATAACAAATCGAAATTACATACTTTTCCAAATTTCAAACTACCTACTCGCAAAATCTGTATCCGTTGCAGAATTTGACTTATTTTTATTTATTTACAAACTCTTTATTAGTAGAACTTATACAGACAAATAATGGTACAAAATAAATATAAAATTGACAAGAAGTCACCGTGGCAGAGTGAGTTAGCGCGCTAGGCATTGCACACATGGTGACCTGGGTTCGATCCCCAGCGGGGCAGGATTTTTTCTGCTCTGTTCTTGGGTGTTCGGGGTCCACTCATACCTCGTGAGGAAAAATGAGTAGTTACTTGTATGAGTAACGACCAGTGGCGGCATTACCAGAGTAAAAAGAAATTAATGTAATAGAATAATTCGAAAAGTACAGGAGGCTCTTAGTAATGCTGCGCTACCCACAAAAAATTGTGAAGAGGCCTTGTGCTTCACCACAAATAAAACCATACAATATAAAATTGACAATATTAATAATATAAACAAGAAAAACAAAATATATACATAATGCCCCAACTAAAGGGCGGGGTTATTGCCTGTGGCAATCTCTCCCACCTAAACATTTTCCTTCTTTTCGAGAGTTCCTTATCACGTGTGTGGTGTCACACCAGTTTATTTCAAGTGTTATCACGCCAGGCTTGTAACACTGGGGAGCACAAGAACTGGAACACAAAAGCTGTTGTATAAATACAAATATAAACTCAAATTCATTGAAAAAGTCGACCTCCGTGGCTCAGTGGTTAAGAGCATTGGTTACTGCCCCGGAGGTTGCGGGTTCGAATCCCGGCCGGAGTGGAAAATTTTGAACGAGTTTTTCCGTTTCCGGAATGGCATGGATGTAAAGGTAAAGTGCCCTGAAGTAAGTGTGCCCCGGAGACGCGAAAGCATCTCCGGGGCACACTTACCTTTTTTTAAATTCATTGAAAAAAAAAATCAAACTCCACTCTCTCTATTCCTCTTCAGATCCCTCACTATAGTCCACCATGAAGTTTCTGCTCCTCGCTCTGGTGGTGTGTTTCGTAACTATCAACAACTTCGCGCATGCGGATGACGACGATCTTGATGATAGTCTATCCAGAAGATCTTTGAGACGCCCTCAGACCCCGTCGGATGATGATGACGTGGCTAGGAGTGCGACGAAGAAAGATTCAAAGGATGATGATGACGTTATCAAAGGAAAAGGTTAGTTTTTGTCTCTCTCAATAGAATAGAATAGAATAGAATAGAATCGTTGGCTTTAGGAAGGGCATCCAGCCGTAAAAAAATGTGCCAAAACCAATCAACCTCAACCATGAGGTTGAACAACGTCGACCCTGCTTCAGCGGGATAAGACAGAGTAAAAGAAGAAGAAGAAGAATAGAATAGAATAGAATAGAATAGAATAGAATAGAATAGAATAGAATATACCTTGTTTATACTGCCGAGGTAAGACTGAAAAGTCCCTTTACTCCAGCAGTCAAACTGGTCTTATATATTTTATGGGATAAAGGTAGGATATGACAAGGGATCAATATTGTCATATAGGGATAAATCGTCAGCTGGAAGGTACAACTGACCATCTGCATTTGGAACATCTCCATTTGGTCATTGAAATCTCCATCAGTCTTTCAGGTAAAAGATATTTTTTGGCTTTTTCCCGTGCATATGTTTGAATACTACAGAATTTTTGATTTTTAGCCAATAGTTGGGTTAATTTCCGACCAGAGTAACGAAAAATCGGAAAAATGACCAACTGTCACTTGGTCAGTTTTACCTTCTAGCCGATGAAATAAGTAATGAAAAACTTATGTCTCAAACCTGTCCCGTAAAATCGGCCATCTTTCTTAGTTTTAACACGGAAGAAATCACAACGATAACAAATTATTTTTAATTTCGATAAATTTCTTATATTAGAAATCGGAATTTTGTATTCGTTATAGTAAAAAAAAAAAAAAACATTTTCTTACTCCGATTTAAATTTTTAAGAACCCCCCCCCCCCCCCTGTAAGCTGAAGATTAAACTGTAAACTGTTACATTTATTTTATTCTGCATTGTTTCACAGTCGATCCTGAGAAGTTGAGTCCCGAATTCATCAAGAAGTTTGACCCCGACTTCACGGTCAAGCCAAAGACGGTAAGCACACACACGAAATTTAAAATCAACTACGGCTTAGGGCCAAAAAAACTGATGTAGTCCTAATTTTACTGACCTGATGACTAAGGCCGAATTATAAAACAGGATTAGTTAATCTTAGTGGACACTAACCCATTACTTTCACCTTGACAACAACTTAAAGGTCATAACGGAGCTGTAGGCGGCCTTGCCATGGTGGCGGAAAATCGTGTTTTGAAATACCTATCGGTCAGATGATAAAATTTAAGAGTTGACTTTGATTCACTAATCCTGTTTCATATTACGGCTCTACAGAACCATATTATGAAACAGGATTAGAGTTCAGCAAAGCCAAGTACGCCCTCAAGTCGGAGTTTCAACCAATGAGAGTGGACTATAGCCTGAGTTAAGGGGTAGTGTCTACTTTGATTATTATTATTATTTTTTTTTTTTCAAGAACAAATGTTACATTCAGTATTACAATTTTTATAATTTTACATGATTTTTTTTTTTTTTTTTTTTTTTTTTTTTTTAAGTGGGGTTTTAACGTCGCTTTCAACTGCCATGGTCATATCACGACGGGGGTTTTACCCTCCATTCGCAGGAAACTCACAAACCTGCTACTCACATTGACCTCACCCAGCCTGAGTGGGGCCGGGAAAAGCCAGCGTCACGAGAATTAGAATTTGAATGGTCAACCATCCAAGTCTTAACCTCGCTGGATGTCGCTTAACTTCGGTGTTCTGAAGGGAACCGGTGTATTCAACATGCCATCGACGCTGGCTTTACATGATTTGTTATTTGTAATTTATTTGCATAATAATTTATTGTACATCATAATAGGTATAATTGTTTTCTGGGGTAGTTTCATTTCTTATAATAATTACTTCCGAGAAATTTCTAATATTAGAAATCGGAAGTATTGTGTTCGTTTTTGTAAAAAAAAATATTTTTTTGCTCCGATTTCAATTTTTTTCAGATTTCTGGACGTTTCATAACCTCCTGAGCAAATTTGGTTTTGTGTCTGTCTGTCGGTCTGTCGTTCTGTCGGTCTGTCGGTCTGTTAAAACGATTCCTTGTAACGCGCAAATCTCGGAAACTACTCAACCGATTTTGATGAAATTTTGCGCACATCTAGGAGACATTCTGTAGATGGTCCCATTTTAAATTCATCGAATTTTTACCAGCGGTTCTAGGTGAAAAAGCCCATGCGCCTGACCACTAACTTTTTACTTAAACGCTTATATCTCGTGAACGGTACACCCGATTTTAATGAAATTTTGTGTGTGTATGCATATAATTGTTTTACATAGGCTATTTATATATATATTTTAATTAATTATAATTAGTCTCTGATATTTAAGAAAATCCGAAATTTTGGACAAAAAAGTCAAAAAATAAGGACCACGACTTGCCGATACAGAAATTTTTGTAGAATTTAGAATGTAGAAAAAACGATATTCTACCATATAAAATAAATTTGAAGAAAATCGGTTGAGCCGTTTTGGAGATACAAGTAATTCTCTATAAAATCTCAAAATTGGCACGTGTTTACAATGTGAAGCAATCACGAGGAAGTATTGTGTCCATAATTGGCAGTGTTTTTTCTTTGTTCTCTAACTTTTTATAAATAAAAAATGAAAATATTTCTCTTTCTTTTTTTCTTCCTATGACGGCTTATATTTCACACTAATAGTCACATGTGCCAAAATAGCCGTAAAAAATGTGCCAAAACCAATCAACCTCAACCATGAGGTTGAACAACGTCGACCCTGCTTGAGCGGGATAAGACAGAGTAAAAAAAAAAAAAAAAAAAAAAAAGTCACAAAGTTGTGATCCTTTTAATGTAATCCTGTTTCATAATTCGGCACTAAGTGTTTACTATAGTTTTTTCTCCTTTTTTTGTTTCACTTTGCTTTTTCCCAAATCTACTTGGGGTCGGCATTGTTCGACATTCTCATGGTTGAGTTTGCTTGTTTTAGGCACATTTTTATGGCTAGATGCACTTCCTACCAGCCTTCGTGGCGTAATGGTTGTGTCTACTGCCCCTAGTCCAGAGATCCCGAGTTCAATTCCCCGGTAGAGAAAGACTTTTCGAAGAAAATTCTGTTAACTCCAAACACGTGAGGCTGGCATTTCCAGTCCTACCCGGGCTGGGTGAGGTTAATGTGGGTAGCTCCTTTAATTGGTGCTTCTCTTGTGGAACTCCAACCAGTCTATAATAATTAAATGCACTCCCTAACGCCTAAAGGTTTGGGTGGAAGAGATTGCCATAGGCAATAACCCCGCCCTTTAGTTAGGACATATGTATATATTTTATTTATTTATTTTTTGTTTATATTATTATTATTGTCATTTTTATATTTACTTTTTACCATTATTTGTCTGTATATATGTTTCTACTAATAAAGTGTTTCTAAAAAAATAAAAAAAATAAAATAGTTAACATTAACATGTCATATTTTTCCAGCTGAAAAGCCGGCGAAACGCAGTCTGAAGTGCCGCGAGTGTCTTAAGGACATCTACGTGGTGCGCATGACCACCTGCCTCTCCATCGCATTCAACAACGCAAACTTCCGGCGCGCCACGGTCAAGAATCACATGCGCACATTTCTCCACAAGAAACTCATCGTGCCCTGGTTTGTGTACATCGAGAGAGCTTTCCACATTCCGCTGACATTCTACAACATCGCCAAAATTGTCAAGTGCTACGTTGACCAAATCCCCACCTAGACCATCTCCAGAGAGCTTTCCATATACCACTGACATTTTACAACATCGCCAAAATTGTCAAGTGCTACGTTGACCAAATCCCCACCTAGACCATCTCCAGAGAGCTTTCCATATACCACTGACATTTTACAACATCGCCAAAATTGTCAAGTGCTACGTTGACCAAATCCCCACCTAGGCCATCTCCAGGATCATTTTCCTTCTCTTACATTAAGCATGGTTTCTACATTCCGCTAACGTTCAACAATATCGCCAGAATTGTCAAGTGGTGCATTGACCAAATCCCAACCTAGACCATCTCCAGAGAGCTTTTCACATTCCGGTGACACGCACGAACCTCGCCATGATTATCAAGTGCTGCATTGACCAAATCAAGTGCTGCATAGGCCATCTCCAGCATCATTTTCCTTCTCTTACATTAAATACGAATTCCATATTCCGGCTCACAGATTGCAACGTCACCAAAATTATCAATTGCTACATTATCCAAATTCCCACCTAGGCTGACGATTCTGATAATGCAAATCCAACTGTCAAGAATGATTTTCAATAATTATTATTATAAAACTCATAAAAAATGGAGTATTTTCTCTGTGATATTGAAAAAAATAAAATAAAAATAAATATACTGGTTGGAGTCCCACAAGAGAAGCCCCAATTTTCACACTGACTTCTATTTGATCTATTGTTGCCAATCATATTCAATTAGTTCTACTACTTTACTAGTTAAAACAAAAATATATTATGATGGTTATCTCTAATGGTTCAATACGTCTCCTTTTTTTTCTCTTCAATTTGCGTTTAACGTTGCTTTCAACTACAATACATGGTCATGTCACGTTGCGTCTTTAATTATTTATTTTACAATTCTTTGACCCTATTCCAAGTGTTGAAAAACCAATTCATTAATAAACCAAACGAAATATGTTTACAATGTTACCTACAGTATTAATTCCAAGTTTTTTTTTATAGTATGAAAATAACTTTTATCTACCAATACTTTTTTTAACGACATCAGTAGCTCGATCGATAAGGCGGCGAACTTGTATCCTGGAGGTCGGTGGTTCAAATCCTGATTTTAGCGTAGATTTAGTAAAGCTAGTTTAAGTATTTGTGATTTCACAAAAGCAATTAACACAATATGATATGATAACTAACCATTTTCCCTCCTGTATATCGAAAGTCTTTGAATAAATTTATTAAAAGCCATAACAATTAATTCTACTTTACTATAACAAAAAATGAGCAATTTTTATTTCTCTGCTGATTAGTTTCAGAAAAATTTGTTTCTTTCTACAAGATGGTTACTTTTTGCCTTTCTGGATTTGAAAATATTTTTTGCAAAAGATTTCAAGCACTTTAAACATATTTGAATGCGTCTCTCGTAAACGATCCATGTTACATATTTTGGAAATGGCTTTTACTTGAAAATAATGATCTGAATGGTTCGATATAATACATAGCTTCAATTTTTTTTGGGTAAATGTTTTCAAGAAAGGGTCTTTCTTGAAAGAAACATCACTGATCTGAAGGTATTTCTAGAATATTTGTCAAAAAATCCATGCTAAACGGAGTTTACAAAGATAATTGGGTTGGGTGGAAGAGATTGCCATAGGCAATAACCCCGCCCTTTAGTTAGGACATTTATGTTTTCAAATATTTTCAATTCTTTTTCATTTTTATTGTATATATTGTTTTTTTGATTTTTCACTGTTAAAATTATTATTTATATGTACATAATGTCCTTTTGTATCTAATAAAGAATTATATAATAATAATAATAATTGGAAGATCTGCCTCCGTATGGAGTAGATTTTTGAAAAACACTCTAGAAATCTTTATATACAGGGTGGTCCCGAAACATGGTGACAACGGCTAACTGATGATTCATTGGACCATTTCCAACAAAAAATATACCCATACAAAAAGGTCGATCTCCCTTCGTTTCGAAGATAACCGCCATTTTGTAGTTTTTTTTTTTTTTTTGAAGAAAACAGACTTGCCCTCAGTTCTAGTGCAATAACTTTTATTTCACTACATCCTGGAAAGGAATTGATTTTTTGTTGTTGTTGTAATATGCACAATATTTTACATCTAAAATCATCATCGCAACATGCTAGATAAATCATCATCATCATTATGATAGGGTGGCGTCATCGTGAACGATGGTAGCCAGACAGTGGAGGAATGACTCAGCACTTCTACCACTGTCTTTACATGGAGGCTAATAATTGACAAAGGCCCCCAGAACCAAGCCAATGCTGGTCTACATTGAATTTTCAACCTAAATCAGGCTGGGTGAGGTTACTTTAAAGTGCCATATGTGAATTACCTACTAATCAAAGAAACATAGAACGCCATCTTAAACAGTGATAATATAAAATAATTGACAAGGATAAAATCAAAACTAATTTTAAATCAGTTTCTCAACACTGGACCTATGATTTAGTAATAGCTTGTGAATTGTTACGTCTCTCTATTCTCTCTCGTTGACCTTTTCTTACCCGAGTTCTCTCCGGTTTGTGGAATGTTTCATAACGAATTCACTCCGGGTTGTAGAAGCAACTCACTTGGAACATAAGACCATGCTTTTTTACATTATGATGATGAGAATTTTATCATTTTTATATAAGAATCATTTTTTTATAAGAAAATATTTAAAATTTCTAATAAATGAAAGGCCTTTGGGTCGGGAGAGAACTCGGCGTCCATATGGATGATTCTTCTTGCAGCTAACAATAAGGTCAGGATGATCTGATATAAACTGGTGCGGTGGGTTATGTAACATGGAGACCTTATTTAGGGAGTATGTAGAACTAAAAAATAAATTTTTATATATTATACAATAAACGGAGTACAAAAGACCCTTTTCTAACTATTACATTCAATTGGTTCCCTAGCTAATGAAATCGTAATTATTCTTATTTTAATATTATAAATCTAAATCTTATGAAATATATCATCTAATGCTATACTACAAAATGAGGCATGCTTGGTATGAGAATTTTTTGATAGAAAGATGTTCTGTAATGTGGGCTATTTAGAATTCTGTTTATTGAAGTGCACTGGTAGTAAAGTGGTTAAAGCGATGGTAATCCAGGTAGCGTAGGGATCCGTTGGTTCAAATCCCACCCAGTGCATGAATTTTTCTTCATTAATTTGAGTTTGTGACCAAATAATTATAAGACTCTGAAGGTTAGGTGGTAGAAAACGCTTTGAGCATTACCCTAGCCTCGAGGTTACCTTCCACTAAATAGTGTAATTGTTATTGTTATTTATTGTGGTGTCTCAGAAGAATTGAACTTAGCAACTTTTGCAATGAATACAATGTCTTTGTCGTTGTGACATATTGTGATTACAAATGGATGATCTGCATTAAAAGGTATCCGCGTTGGACAACTCCTTTTAATCGAACATTGAGTGCCTGCTGCAGCCTCAGTGCCTTCTTCATTTACTTCAATGAAAGCTTTCTGAATAACTTTCTTGATGGCTAGAGGGGTTTTGTCTTCTGTCATCAGAGAGAAGTCAGCATCAGCACTGAAGGCAACTTCCATACCTAGGTTTTCAAGCAAAGTTTTCATATCCCAAGTGCTTTCAATTCTGAACCGTGGTAGTGTCACCTCAACATGACGATAGCGAGCACCCTGCACAATCTTTTCAAACTTCTCTGCAAAGCTCTCATTTGTTTGGAATAGATTCTTTTCCAGTGCTGCCAAACCATCTCGCTTGTTTGGAAGGAAAATGTGCATGGAAAATTTTTGGCCTTTCTTTTTTCCATAGGGTAACTTCAACACCTTGAAGCCATCGTCCCCATTCTGGCTGTACAAGCGAAACTCCTCTTTCAAGTGCATGAGAGGCACTTGAACACTTGTGGTGTTATCCAGATAAAATGGTCCATCCTCAGTGGCTCTCCAATTGAATGGAAAAGTCCACAAGCCTTTGAAATAGATAGCATTGATGAGGACTAGTTTGGTGTTTTCAGGGAGATCAGACGGATCAACAATATCTTTGATTTTATCATTTGTATGACTGGATACCCAACTGTTCATCTGTTCAGCAGCTAGAGATCCATGAGCAAAGTCAACCTTACTCAGTTCAGAGTTGAAATTGTCCACAGCTTTGCTCTGATAAGTGGGATTCAGTTTCACATCCTCAGCAAAGTAGATTTTGTTAGCAATTTTTAATTCAGGACTCTTACTTAGTTTATCAATAATGTCCTTGTAGTTGCTGAGAGTGGTTTCTGAGTGTTTGATTCTGAGTACCCTCATCATTGCATCAGCCGTAGAACTTGCAGCACCAAATGAAGCCAGACCTAGCACCACATGCAGACTAAAAGGGGAGATGATTGCATTATCAGCACTGGTGGCGGCCAGATTCCAATAGACATCCTTGGTGAAATCATTGTTAGCAGTGCTGACAGCAGTAGGTTCAGACATTTTAACTTACAATAACTTGAGACACAGAAGACACAGAGAGGCTTATCAGTAAAGAAACAAGGTTTTGAATCACAGCAAATTTACTTCTTTTTTGAAGTGGAATATGGAATTATAATAAAGTTAAAGTTTCTAGTAAAAAGTAAAATGAAAAAAACAAATTGAAAAAACCAAAACGTACCGTATTAATAAATTAATATTGTTAAATTATATTTTATTTACGCAAATTCGCACAGTAATAGGTCGATCGGGTATGACTAATCTCACTAAGCGCTTGACCACGAACAACATTGACCAGATCGATGAACTCGGACCAAGAGGGGAATTCCCAAAGTCATGAGATTACATTCAACACTATCCCTCTCTCTCTCCACCTTACGTGATTAACACTGGTCAGGATGTGTTCAACAGAATTGCATGCCTTCAATGCAGTTTGTTTTTTGTTGTTGTATAATTGAGAAATATGGACGGCCTTGGTGGTTTTGTGTGTCCGGAATTGTTTAGGCGTAAGAGTAAGCAAAAAAATGATGATGACCCCAAGTAAAATTGCCGTACTATACCAGGAAAACTTTCAAAAATTCAAAATTCTAAATTGTCCTTCCTCAAGTATTGGCTTGAGGAAGGGTCCGATTTTAAGACAGTCTTTGCCCTGGAACTTGAAATCTATCGCAATGACCTTTATTTATTATTACTTAATAACACATAAGACAAAATGAGCTTTCATTAAATTCATTTTAGGACACATTCTCACGAACCGTTCTCGAGATATAAGCCAGAATGTTCGAAATTTCGACCTTTTTAAAAACTTTTCATGTTTCTTAGTAGAATCCAGCGTGGAACTTAAAATTTATCTCGAGGAACTATATTTTTTATTATTGAACAACTCATTTTTTTTTTTTATTATTATATCTGACCTGGTTGTAGGGTTTTCAGTGAAACCCTTACAATTAACACTGCAACCTAATTATATCTTTTGTGACCAGTTGATTCTATTCGGTTTTAACGTCCTGATTTGAGATAGTCAGGACGGGGGTTTTAACCTCCAATCGCTGGGAATCGTACCAGCTACCCACATTAACCTCACCCAGCCTAAGTAGGGCCGGAAATGCCAGCCTCACGCGTTTGGAAGGCACAGAATTTTCTTCGAAAAGTCTGCCCCAACCGGGAGTCGAACTAGAGACCTCTAGACTACGGGCAGTAGTCACAACCATTACGCCACGGAGGCTGATAACAACACATTAAACAAAAATCTTTCATTTAATTTATTCATGTTAGGCCACATTTTGACGTACCGTTCTCAAGATATAAGCCAGAATGTTCGAAATTTCGACCTTTTTTATAGACTTTTCACGTTTTTTTAACAGATTCCATCGCGGAACTCAAATTTTATCGTGAAGACCTATATTTTTTTTATTGTAAAAATCAAACACCTCGGCCGAGGTGTGAAGAACGCCTATACAAAGAAAGAGACAGCCCGGCAGAGTGTAAGGTTACGGAAAACATAGTTCCCATGCATTTCATGTACTTTCAGCCAGCGAAAAGTGCAACATGAATTTCAAAAATCGCGATTTTTATTGCAGAAATGGGCTCTACGTTGAAAAATAAGTTGATTTGACTCTTTGTTTGACTTCCTAGGCCACCGGAAACCCTATTTTCGAGACCCCCCAACAATCGTGAAAGACATGAAAAGATTCATAATTTTGTTTTTTTTTTTCTGTTTTTTTTTCATACGGATCCTTTGAGACCCGACTTCGTGTCTTTAACTTGGCACTGAAGATTATGTGAGGTGTCTAAAGTGATCAAGATATAATGGAGATGAGCCCGGACCAAAAAAAATTCTAAATTATAAGCGGGCGGCCCATTTGGGCGGCCTCGGGTTTTGGGAGCCCAAATCGGGAATTGAAGGATAATACTAGTCTTAAGTGGTATCAAATGAAAGATCTTGATGAGCAGATACCAAATTTATTGATTTTATTCCTTCATCCGGTCCACTGGGTGGCACCTGGTGGCCTTTTCATTTTCTTTGGCGGGTAGGTACCTCCGAATTCTTAGCTTAGTGGTCAGATCTTGGCCAGTATGTATTTTTCGAGATGACCTCGCTCTCTCACTGCAAAATTTTAAAGTTTAAGTTTCCACGTATTAATTTAGTTCATTTTCCGTCCGTTTCTGTAGAAGATAACTTTGGCTATTGGTAGCATGCTCGACCTGCCACCCAGTCAGCATGGGTTCGAATCCTGGCGGGGGCGAAATTTTTTAGGTCTATACTTTCAATTTGGGCTTAACGTTGTTTTGTTTTTCCGATCTTTATATTTGATCTTCATGACGACCCCATTACCCTCGCGAGGAAAATTTTAGAAGTTGCAGAATTGGACAATGACCTGTGGCGGCATTACGAGATTGATTTTGGACAATCATGGTTGGATGGAGATAAAATATGATGAATTATGTAGCTCTCATAATGTCGATGCTACTCACTAAAAGTTGTGACAAAGTAGTGACTTTGGCCAAGTGGGTAGCATACTAGGCTTGGGTTCGATCCCCTTGAGGGAAGTTTTTTTTTTCTCTGTCCATTATGTCCGGGGTACACTCATACCTCGTGAGGTATTGATAAAGGACTTCACAACCGAGTTCTCTCCCGCTCATGGTTTTATCAACACCAAAT
Organism: Bactericera cockerelli; assembly: GCA_024516035.1. Classification (NCBI taxonomy): domain Eukaryota; kingdom Metazoa; phylum Arthropoda; class Insecta; order Hemiptera; family Triozidae; genus Bactericera; species Bactericera cockerelli. The sequence continues at coordinate 22,184,007 of CM044965.1, forward strand.
TGTCTCCCGTCGCGTCGCTTGCATTTTTACCTGATTTTATACCTACATAGTTTAAGCCTAGCATAAAAATTATAATCGAAACACCTAGGAATCATTGATATAGACCTGAGGCATGGCCTTCTATGTATTTTTCCTAACCCTATGATAAACCCAAGGCATGGCCTTCTATATATTTACCTAACCCTATTTTAATCCCGAGGCATTGCCTTCTATGTATTATCCTTAACCCTATATACTATATTCCTGAGGCATGGCCTTCTATGTATTTTACCTAACTCTTCTAAACACTGAAGGCATTGCCTTTCATTAGTTAGAGATTTAAAAGATTTCCTTATAAAAGGCCCATTCTTATATAAAAATGATAATTTTATAGTTTTCATTTTCTTCAATACCTAATGTAAAAAAGCATGGTCTTATTTCCGGGAGAGATACTCGTGGTGACCCCTGCAACAAGCCGGAGAGAATTCGTGTAAGAAAAAGTCAACGGGAGAGAACTCATTACCTCACCTTGATAAGGTGATTACAAATTAATTTCTTTGGCATTTGTAAATCCAGGTGTTTTAGTGTCCCTCATAGGAGGCTCTGAGGTCTATTTAACATTGAAAGATAAACCTAATCATGTGGAGAATAGAATCAAAAGATCTTGCATTGCAAATTTATATATTATTTACTCACTTTGCGGACTTAGGGGGCCAAATCTGTGATCCAAATCATATTGACCTTAGAAAAATTAAATACGTACTGCTAAAACTATCTTAAAAAAGACAACTTGGTACATTCACATTTTCCCAGCTTATTTACTTTTGTCATTCCTAATGTTTCAGTAGTGTATGAACCTATATTTTCGTACAAAAAGAACTGATATCCCCCCAAAAACACCACTTCGTGGTTAAAAAAAGAAGAACGCCTCACTCAAAGAATGATTATAATTAGCTAAAAATAAATGATATCAAATTGAGAACACCTTGTCCCCTCTCTTTCTATATCTCTGCACTCCTCTCTGAATTTATTCCTCTTATGTTTATCTTTCTTTATCCTTTCTAGGGGTCATCCCAAACTTGATTTCTCTTTAAATTTACTTGTTGCACGGCAATAAAAAATGGCGGTCGCGGTGTAATTTTCTCGATTCAAATCAAATAACTTCAGAAAAATCATACTCCGATCGCTATTTTTTATTGCCGTGCAACAAGTAAATTTAAAGAGAAATCAAGTTTGGGATGACCCCTAGAAAGGATAAAGAAAGATAAACATAAGAGGAATAAATTCAGAGAGGAGTGCAGAGATATAGAAAGAGAGGGGACAAGGTGTTCTCAATTTGATATCATTTATTTTTAGCTAATTATAATCATTCTTTGAGTGAGGCGTTCTTCTTTTTTTAACCACGAAGTGGTGTTTTTGGGGGGTTGTCTGACAACGTCACATGCTTTTATTTGAGAGCCCTTTGATGACATATTCTGACGAACCGTTCTCGAAATATAGGCCAGTTAGCTACATTATCAATATCCGCTATGATAGATTTGGCTCGGGATTTTGAAATTTACAGCGATGGTGGTTATGTGTGTGTGTGTGTGTGTGTGTGTGTGTGTGTGTGTGTGTATGTGTGTGTGTATGTGTGTGTGTGTGTGTCTGAATGTGTGTGTGGTGTGTGTGTGTGTGTGCGTGGTGTGTGTGTGTGGTGGTGTGTGTGTGATATGGTGTGTGTATGTGGTGTGTGGGTGTGAATGTGTGTGTGTGGTGTGGGTGTAGTATGTGGGTGTAGTGTGTGTGTGGGTGTGTGAGAGTAAGGGTGTGTGTGTGTGTGTGTGTGTGGATGGGTGGGTGTGTGTGTGTGTGTGTGGATGGGTGGGTGTGTGTGTGATGTATGGGTGGTGTGTGTGATGGCTTGGCGAAGCAGGTGCAGCCCGCTAGTTTTATTATACAGGGTGAGCATAAAGTCTCACCCCACCCCCCGTATCTCGAGAATGGCTGAAAATACAAGAAAACGCAAAAACCCGTATTCCTTAATTTTTAAGAGGATTAATTTTTAGCCAAAAAAATTTTGCCTACACGACCCCAGTCAGGCTGGGCATGGACCAACTCTAAAATCTTTTTGCGTTTTCTTGTATTTTCAGCCATTCTCGAGATACGGGGGGGTGGGGTGAGACTTTATGCTCACCCTGTATACAAAACAAGTCAACCTAATCATGTCTTCGGTTAACCAAAACATCTTTGCATTGTTAGGCTTATTTTTTGTGATAGTTAGAAACTTGTTCTACCATCAACTGATTTTTCTACTAGCATTGACCCTAACACGTTCACCAAGCTTTTTGCTTCAGCTCCCAACGAACCCATTGTCTCTACAGCAAAGGGGATGAAAATGTATTCATTGTTTTCCAATTCACTATAGGTTCTGTGCTTCTTCAGAGCTGCAATTTCAGCTGCAGATCCAGAATGTTGGACAGTTCTACTTATGTAACTTAACGCAAGTGTGTCTACACATGTTGAGAAACTTTGGTATGCTTTGTTTCCCAGTTGTTTTCTTTCTTGAATTGCGTTACTTCCATTGTTCTTGATTATTTCACCAAGATATTTGAATTTTGTAACTCCTTCAAACTTTTTGTCATCAATTTGTGGGTCTTCCAATTTTCTTCTTTCTTCTGAAGCTGATAGTTTCATAAACTTGGTTTTACTTTCGTTCACAATTAATCCCTGTCTTTGCCTTTTTCCTCTAATTCTTTGTATAGTTAAATCAGTATTTGTTTCGTCCGCAATGTTAAGGCAATGTCGTCAGCGTATGCACAAATCTGGGTGGATTTAATAAAGATAGTGCCTCTTTGGTCGATGTCTTTAACAGCTTTGTTTAGTGCAATAATGAATAAAGTTGTAGAAAGTGAATCACATTGCCTTACCCCTATGTTGATTTCAAAAGGGTCACTTGGAATATTGTCTATCTTCACCTTGGCCTTTGATTTTTGCATGATCATCATCGCAAGGTTCATTAGTTTTGCGGGCATGTTGAGATCTTCCATGGCGATTTTCACTTATGCGCTGAATCTAATCAAAAGCTTGCGGCTTATTAGAGCTACAAGTGATAAGAGCTACACATAAAATTAATTAAAGAGAAGATAACAACCTACCGAGTTCATAAAATAAATGATAAAGATGTAGGTAAAAATGAAAATTGAAACTTCTCATAAACCCATTAATATTTTACTTACAATAATAACTAATATCTATATCTCTAGTATTGTGTTCGTTTTTGATAGTAGGTATAAAGAAAATTCTACAATTATTAAAAAAAATAATAATCATATTTCTGGACACGTATCTAACCTCGTAAAAAAAGATTTGGTGTCTGCCGGTCTTTTATTAGGATTCCTTGCAAATCTCAGAAAATACTGAAAGATTAAACTCATCACTTTGTATACACATCGGTCTTTGTATACACATCAGTCTAACGATGTACGATGATCGTATTTTAAATTAATGAATTTCGAAAAAGCAGATCTTGTGGGGATAAACCCCTTGAGCCTTAGAGGTAATTTTTATACTTCTTTTTATACCTGCATACGTTTTACATAGAACATAAGCGATTTTACAATGATAATTTTTTTTGTAGAACTCTGGGATTTAAGAAAATCCGAATGTTTGGACAAAAAATATGTCAAATTAAAGTCCACAACTTGTCGTTAGAGAATTTTGTCCAAAAAAATGGAGCCGGGAAAGCCAGTAATTTTTTAACATGTTCTTTGGGTACTACGGAGAAAATGCAATCAATTATTCATATTGCAGTTTGACCTATAAGAAAAATCTGGTTATAAGAGAACAATTTCCAGCTCCAATTTAACTCACTATAAGGGTAAATATTATCTCTTTATAAGAGTAACCTGGATATAAGAGAAAAAAATCCTATCCATTGAGTTCTCTTAAGTTATTAAAAAAACCTATAAGGAAAAAAAACAGCCCACGTTTAATTTATCAATTATTTTAATTTTCTACGATAAGAGATAAATAGTACATGCTAGAAATTTTACTATCGATTTCATAGGAGGTATGAATATAAAAGCCGAGGCACTAATTCCAATTGAATCAATTAAATTATTTAGAGTTCCACAGAGGTAACATTTATTTAGTAAGTGCATCATTATTCTTTCCTCCTCTACTTGGTATGTACAGACCGAATTTGTAGGTATTTGAAAGTTTAAAAAAACCACAGCCACCTCACAGAAAATGTTTTCAAAAATCAAAATTGAATTCTCAAACATTTCCGCTCTGAAATTTTCAAAAATATTCAAAGAGCTGCTGGGTTTAATTCGCCGCATTCCTGCACTTAAGTCAGAAGTGCTCACTTTAGGACTAGCGCCATTTTGTTTCTTCTCAAACTGACTTGTGAACCACTGTTTCCGAGTATTTTGATAGCTGTTGACTTAAACCAAAACCTACAAGAAATAAACTTGAAATTTTAACTTGTGGTCCCAGGATTTTTTTTTGGAAAGGGGGGGGGGGGTCAACCGCATGGTCATATCACGACGAGGGTGTTACCCTCCATTCGCAGGAAACTCACAAACCAGCTACCCACATTAACCTCAGCCATCCTGGGTTGGACCCGAATGCCAGCATCACGAAGTCTTCACCTTTGCTGGACGTTGCTTAACTTCGGTGATCCTACGAGAACCATTGCATTCAACACGCCATTGACGGTAGCTATTCCACTATGAGGTGTCCAAGTTGCCAAGTTCATTTTCTATAAAATTTCAGAACCAATCCTAGGACACTCTAAGACTAAAATAATCTGGAATCGTTTTTTTTTTAAAGTCGTTGAACTGAGATATGAACAAAATAATAACCCATTATTGAATGCAAATATGTACAAAATATCAGGTATTTCGGGAATTTAAATCAATGACATGAGAAGCCTTTTCACTTCTTTTCAACAATCTAAAGATTATGTTCCAAGTTTTTCTTTAATAAACAGAGTCCTTGGGGACTAAATTTATTAATACAATCTAGTTCTTAAAACTAATAAGTATTTTTATTCTAATCTTAAACTACTAATGTAAATTAAAATAACTTATGTACATGGACAAAAGCAGACTCGGCTGTTGGGTTGTTACAAGAGAGTACCTAATTAATTAGTTCATGTGGTTTTATCCGCCTCAAACGTCTGGTGAGGTCTTCAATCCTAAGAAGATGGACGGTCTCGGGATTGGGGTGCTCATCTAGCCTTTTTTGATGACTCAAGGCAAATCTATTCAAACAGTCTTCGACAGTCTCAATTTTCAGGTCATGATGTAGGTCATTGTTTTGTATGACTGTACCATGGAGCATTGACAGAACTCCGTAGAACTTTATTTTGGAATCTTTCTATTATGAGCCGGTTTGATGGACTTGTGCACTCCCATAGTTGGATGCCATAGGTCCATATAGGTTTAAGTACCTGTTTGTAAAGAAAGAGCTTGTTTTCTATTGGTAGAGCTGAAGTGCATTTTTCTGAATTTTATATATAATTTGTTCGCGTTTTTTCTTAATATTTATGTTCCTTCCATTTTAACTTTGCATCTAGGGTCATACCCAAATTCTTGGCTTGATCGGAATATAGAATTACTGTTTTATTTAAATAAATTGACATCTAAGCAAATTTTTCAAGTAAAAACTTTTTGTTCGACTGATTTTTTTTTTTCTTAATTTTTCAAAAATTACCGAAGATTATTTTAGTCTCAGAATGTCTCCGAGAGTTCATTCTGAAAATTTCTGAAAATAAAACTCGAACACCCTGTATCTCTGTTCCTCTTTAGACCACTCACTAGTCCACCATGAACCGCTCCTCTCTCCTCGCTCTGGTGGTGTGTTTCGTAACTATCAACAACTTCGCGCATGCGGATGATGATGAGGATCTTGATGATGACGTGTTGCACACCATCAGCACGATCTACCCAAAAGACCTGGCGGCTGATGATCATGCGGCTTGGAGCCTGGTGAAGAGCGCTAAAAAGGATGATGACCTTGATGATGGCTCCAGAAGATTTTTGAGACGCCCCCAGACCCCGGTGGCTGATGATGACGTAATCAAATCTTTGACCTTGAGGCGTGCAGCAGGTGATGTTAAAGTGCGCTGGAGCAAGGTGCAGTCAGCACAACGTGGTCAGGTGAAGTCAGCACAACGTGGTCAATTGAAGTCAGCACAACGTGGTCAGGTCAAGTCAGCACAAAATGGTCACCAATACGTGGTCAAGTCAGCAAGACAAGATCTAAGTGCTCTCAGAGATTATGTTATTTTAGGTGAGTTGATAGCAAAAAAAAAAAAAAAAAAAAACAAACGAATCGATCTTTGTGTATACAAGGTGTTTCAGAAAAGTGTGCTTTTATTTAACCACGTGTTATATTGACCATTTTAGGGGGAGTCAAGTCTATAACAATAAGGGTGAAAATGCTTCATAACTTTCTTTCACTTAACCCTACTGTGGCCGTCATCTTGTATAAGGAGTCGATTTTTTTTTCCGCGTTTCAATAACTCTAACACGTAAGGCGTAATTCAAAATCTTAGAATCTTTAAAGAACCTTTAGAGGCGTGTATCTCCCTTATGAAGCCCTTTCGCCCTTTTTGTTATAAACTTGACGTCCCTGAAATTGTCCATATAAAACGTGGATAAGTAAAGGCACACTTTTCTGAATCAGCCTGTATGGTTTCTACATTTAATTTTTTTAAATGATTTTTTCCTTTGTGAAATTTCTAATATTAGAAATCGGAAGTATTGTGTTCGTTTTTGTAGATAGGTACAAGTAATTCAGTATAAAATTTCAAAATTGCCACGTGTATACAATGTGAAACAGTCACGAGAAAGTATTGTGTCCGTAATAGGCAGTGTTTTTGTTATGAAAACAATAAGGGTGTTTCTGAAATGAGTGCAAAAAACGAAGCAATTGCTCTGATCAAAACGATCAGGGCAATATTTTCATTACTTCCGAGTAAGTTATTCTTTAGGCGTTAAGCTTCGGGAGTTAGGCGGCTCAAAATTGATTTTGTTATATTTTGGGATTGATCGGCCGGCCTCAGAGCCTGTAGGGCTGAAAAGCAGCCGACTAGGGTGCCCCGTCAGATGGTATGGTTTATTTAAACATAATCTGATCCATTATTTGGTGTATGAAATGAAAGGTGCTGAAGAGCTCATTATAAATATACACGGTGTTTCTGAAATGAGTGCAAATCTTGACATAAGTATGTGGAGTAACCAAATGCAGGGTATCAGATGAACTAATTATAGATATGTGGGGAGAGTGTTTCTGAAATGAGTGCAAATATTAACATAAGTATAATTATGTCAAATCTAAACGTAATATAGGTGTCATCAGTATCAGTCAGTATAAATAGAAAAGTGAGAACTTATACTAGGTGTACTTAAATATCTGAACATACCTGGCCAGCTGTTTCGAGCTTATTTGCTCTCATCAGCAGGTAATAGTTCTGAAAATCCATGTCATCAACTAATCTCTCTATTTTAATCAGCATAAATCAATATAAAATCGGTATAGGGGTCATAAATGGACACTAATAGAACCAGGACGACTAAGACACCGTACTTTAAAGGATACAAAGTGTATAGTGTACACTGTTGATGGAGATTTTTTTTTTGGTTAATTTTATTTACAATCTACAACATAGTGAAAATACAATAATAATTATTGTAACAAGTAAATATGATGATTTGTACATGACTTGAAGGAGAAGATATCCATTGATATCACTCCAATAGATAAGCACTATAAAGTGCATCAGTGGTCTCCAAACATTGTCCATTGTGCCGTATCTGCCAAGATCCAGATGAAGAAATTAAAAAAAAAAAAACTTGCCAATTTTTTTTCCAGATGGTGCCGAATGTCTGAAGGATGAACACGTGCGGCGCATGGCAGACTGTCTGGCGCGTACATTTAATAAGGCCAACTTCCTCAAAGGTGTCGTCATGAATAAAGTGCGCGACTACATCTCCAAAAAGAACGTCATTGCCTGGTTCAAGTATATCGGGGAAGAATTCAATATTCCGCTTGATTTGCCCAACATTAGTAACATTGTCAAGTGCTACGTTAACCAGATCCCCACCTGAGCTGTCGACACAACCACAGGATCAGTTACCAATAGTTTTTTTTAATTTTATATAGAATAAATTTTATTTTTTTAAATTTATTTATTAGACTCCTAGCAATAAAGCCATTTGTGGAGAAAGAAATTTGATTTTTCTATTGATAATGTGTTTAATTTTTTCTTTTCTTTTTCTACTAATTATATCAATTATCGTTTTGCAATATGAATGCTCATTGTTTTTGGATTTGAAAAGACATTTTGTAAATGATTCGGTGGAAAATACACTCACTACATTAAACTGCTCAGTGCCAAATCATAAAACACGATTACACTCGGGCTATGGAGCGCTCTGATTAGTTTAAACTTTGACGTGAAATTTTTTCTGGCTAATCTTAACTTTAATCCGGTTTCATAAGTTAGCCCTTATTATCACTCAAATATCCAACGTATTCGTGGCCAATATAACAAACAAAAAATAAAAATCACATTGCCACTGGCATTCATGAAGTTCGAGATATTAATAAATGTTTTTTATCTTTTAGTAATAGCACTCGCTAGCAGGCCTATGTTAAAATGAAACATAATTTATATGTATTCTGTTTAAATGTTTTCGCCCACTTCCCGCTAATTTTTAGCAATTGGTTGGGTAACCATTGAAATATATCACTACAGGGGTTTTACCGTGCATTCACTTGAATCTCATTAACCAGCTACTTACATTCATCTTACCCAGCCTAAGTGAGGCTGAAAAGAGCCACAATGGTTACACATCCAATTCTTAACCTAGCTGAACGTCTCTTAACGTTAGGGATAGAACGAGAACAGTTGTGTTCAACTAATTCGCCGTGCCATCGACGTTAGTGGCTAGCCAGTGTCTTACTCTCACAACTTTAGATAAATTTCTGTATCTCTCTATCAAAGTTTCTTTACTCATTAGCAGTGGAAAATTCAAACTATTTGTAATGTATTCACATCTAAAACTTTCAAATTATCTGTAAAGTATACACATCTGAAAGTTTCAAAATCTGTCCATCTCTTTCACCATGATCAATCGCGTGGATCTCCTAAAGCTAAAGCTTGATCACAGATTAAAACTCGTATCTTTTCTTGTCATCTTTTTCTTCTTCTTCTTCTTTTGTTGGTATCCCCTGGTGAATCATACTAAGAAATACAATCACGAAAGGACACTAGATGATAGTTCTCAAGTCGTCTCTCATAGTTTAACGGCAAGTAACTACAGCTGGCGGTCTTCTCTACCTCTCAGTCTTCTTCCTGCAAATGACAGTTCACATCTTATCAACATCACTGGCTTCAAGTTTCTCAATAATGCTGCATGCTCTGATTCTCTATATATTGTGTGTGTTCTTTCAGCACCAGGTCATCAATATGTCCGACGGATCATAAGAAAATCATATGGAGCTCATATTCCTACCTACTTTTTTGTAGGCAATGGTACTCGCGATGAGCAAATACAGCTGGACAAAGAATCAAGAGAGTTTCATGATATAGTCCAAGGAAATTTTAATGATTCTTACCGTAATCTCACATTGAAACACACCATGGTATTCAAGTGGGTTGTCTATCAGTGTCCCCACATCAAATATGTACTCAAGTGTGGTGATGACGATTTCATCAATGTAGTAAAAATGAATAGTTTCTTGAAATCATTATCTATGGACAAAGCCCAGAATCTCCTCATGTGTGCCACAGTTAAGTACAATGATAACTGTGTTAGAACCTCCAGGGACGACTTTCGAGTGTCATTTAAAGATTACTCAGGTTTTTTCTACCCTCCATACTGCAAGCGTCCTGTCGTTCTCTACTCAGTAGACATAATATTCAAACTGTATCAACATCTCCAGAAGGAACAGAAATACTTCTGGATGGATGACGTGTTCATTACTGGAGTAGAGTTTGCTAATCTGAACATCACCCATGCAGATTTCGATTCATGGGTAGAATATAAGAAAGCCTTTTGGATTGTAAAGTCACGAGACGATTTCCTGGGATTTGATCCAAACGAACATCTCTTTGTAGTAAAGTATTCTGGAAATTATTTATTGAAGGAGATGTTTCAATATTTAACCTATGCAACTTTCGCTAGTTTCATATGAATGTTCAACAATAACAATTTGAACTAAATGACTTTAGAAAGTAAATATTTTTAGCCAGTAAGTTCGAAAGAATAACTCGGACTTTTTAGACACATTAGAGAGGCACTGAAAGAGCTCCTCAATCCCATTTTCATCCGGTTTATGTGGCAGCACCCCAAAAAACATTCCCACCAGCCGCGTCTGGTTCACATATGTAATTTAGACATGGGACACCAAACTCGGAATAAGATTGTTCTTTTCTATTTATAAATGTTCGATAAAAAAGCTGCTGCTAAAATGATAAAATTAGACCCTATTTTTTAAGTAGGTGAAAATTTATTTGAAAATTTATTTTATTGCAGTAACAGGACAAGGCAACTAATATAAAAAAAACTCACATCTTTTTTACCTGATAAATGTGTCTTTATGATCGGTTTGATCATTATGTTTATATTACATCCGATAAATTTCCAATATTAGAAATCGGAAGTATTGTGTTCTTTTTTTACTATCATTATCCTCTATAATAAAAAAAAGTATTGTATTTGTCTATTTTTTTACTTCCGAAAACTTTCTAATATTAGAAATCGGAAGTATTGTTTTTGTTCTTGTAAAAATTATTAATTATTATTATTAATTATTAAAAAAGAAATATTTTTTTGCTCCGATTTAATTTTTTTCATATTTCTGGACGTTCCATAACCACCTGAGCAACTTTGGTTTTGAGTCCGTCAATCGGTCGGTCTGTCGGTTGATAAATTTTAAATTCATCAGCTTCGCACTAGCTGGGTGAAAGAGACCACTAACTTTTTACTAAAACGCTTATATCTCGTGAACGGTACACCCCATTTTGATGAAATCCTGTATGTATATGCATATTATTGTTTTACATAAGCCATTTTTAAATTAATTATGATTTGGCTCTGATGTTTAAGAAAATCGAAAATTTTGGACAATAAAAGTGATAAAATGAGGTCTTCGACTTGCCGATACATAATTTTTTGCAGTATCTAGAATGTAGAGACCATTTAAATTTAAATTTTACCATTTAAATTTTGGAGATACAAGTGACTTAAAATTTCAAAATTGCCACGTGTATACAATGTGAAACAATCACGAGGAATTATTGTGTCCATAATTGGCAGTGTTTTTTTTGCAATTTTAGTCTCGTTAGGGGACGTTAAACAGCAACGATACCACCAGCTCTTTGAGACCCAAAGACAATGGACCGTATTTTTAAAAAAAAGAGGCGCAAGCTTTTCCTTGCGAATTTCGAAGGAATTGATTCAGTCGGTATTCATAAAGTTTTGAGAGCAATTGCTTCTCCTTGAAAGCAAAATCTTTTCCTTCTTTGTATATCTTTGAAAATGTCGTCCATTTCAAATCAACTTATAAGTGTTCCTTTATCTTAACAACATCTGGTAGTGAACCAAGGATGGTGGCCGCATTTCAGGGATTTTTTATTTATCATATGGTTTTATGACACATCTCAAAGTGAGAAGACATAATGTGTATTAAACTTGATCAGGAAATATGATGGCAGAGATTGTCCGATCGCCAAAATTGTCAGTACTTTAGCCGCATGTCAATGCGTTGCCGAGGGTGAACCACGATTTCAAGGAAAAAAACTTGTCTTAAGAAGTTTGGTGTGCGGGTGTCAACTGTTTCTATCATTGCTTTCTTGTCTACTTCTTGCATGAACATTTTCATTTCCTTGCACCGGGCTCCAAATATGATGGTTAGATGGAAATATGTTGCATTTAACATTTGTTCTCGTAATTTCGATTCTAGCCTCTTAAAATTGTGGCATAATAACAGAAGTGAAGGGAGATATTTTTTAGGTGAATGAAAATGCTTTTATTTTATTTTACTTTTGATATAAATATCCTCGAATTGAGGATAGTTTAGACTACATAAAAGAAAAACATCTAGATACAATTATTTCATTTTAAATACTATTCTATGGGACTATTTTCATCGCCTGAATTTGTTAGGGGATCCATAAAATTAATTATTTGTAAAATTTATTATTGTCTTTTTGTACGCCGTATTGCGTCATATTGTGCGGCGTCTTCCGTACTTTTTTTGTCTTCTTAGGCGTAGTCAATTATCAGCAATTTTATTGACACGAAGAGCATCATTTTTTTTTTTCATCAATAAAATGATAAATAATTAATTGATTACTCTCTTATCATTTTTTACGGTTGGACCATGAAAATTTTACTGTCACAAAATTACCACCAAAACTTAACCGGAAAAACGATTTTTTTATTGTGAAAATAAGTAATTATTGAGAAAAACATATTGAAGAAAAAAGTATGTCAACCATAAAAATTTAATTCGCGGTATAAAAAACAAGTTCGAGCTGTTTTGTTTTTCATTCTTCTTGTGTATCAGTCAGTGCAAACAGAAAAGTGAGAAGTTGTCTTTGCAAAGACTACTCACTAACAGACCTGGTAAGTGCAATAAGTTAGTTATTAAATTATCATATTTGTGTCAATAACTTTTGAGATATCACAACTACTCAAACTCGCTTTACTAAATCTACGCTTTATGAAAATTGACACCGGTGCGCTTTATGAGCGCACCGGAAGATATCCCTTACAAACAAGTGTAACCAAATTAAGAGTACAAATTTTTGTCGGCACGGGGGATCGAACGGGACCTTCCGCATGGCAAGAGAGTTCTTAACCACTGAGCCAATCGCGCGCTCATACATTTACATGCATTTTTGTTACACCTGTGATATCAGTATTATCATGTATTTTTGCTAGGCCTGTGATTTCAGTATTGACATGCATTTTTGTTACACCTGTGATTTCAGTATTGACAATTCATATTTCTTACAACCTCATGTTGTTGTTGTTGTAGCCAGCTTGGCTAGAGCTGGAGGGTTGAGTGATGGTCTCCAGCCAACTTTATTTCAAAGTTGGCTCGTCCTGAACCACATATTTCTATTTGCGATCAACCATCATGAGGACTTGGACTTTTCTTTATAAGCCATTAAACCCTTAGGAAACTGCAAGCTAGCCTGGGTTGTAAGTGTTGGCTAGTCTGTTCTCTGTTTATGGTCTCCTAGCGAGACACTGGTCTTCTCCCTGTTTAACGTCCCCCAGCCAGACCGCCCTCATTGAATACATTTCCATGTTTTTCTCACACGCAGATCGTTCGCCAGGATGCGTCCCCTCCTCCTCGCCTTACTGGTGTGTACCGCACTACACCTGTCCCTCGCTATCGAATACAAGGATGATGATGATGACGTCACAACCCATGCGAAAGGATTACGCGTGAGCACTAAGCGACCTGACGATGATGATGATAACGACGTCACAACCCATGCGAAAGGATTGCGCACTACACGACCTGACGACGATGATGACTTGAAAAAGACCACCAAAAAGCGGAAAGTTGCAGATGACTTGGATATCCTAGTAACGAAGAAAAAGAGCAACAGAAAGACGAAAAAGACCACCAAAAAGCCGAAAATTGATGATGACTTGGATATCCTAGTAACAAAGAAAAAGAGCAACAGAAAGTCGAAAAAGACCACCAAAAAGCCCAAAATAGCTTTACCGATTATTATTGAGCCGGATGCTTATAAGTCACAGAAGAGATCCTTGATTCTGAAGTCGAAAGCCCTGCCACCGACTACTAGCGAATATCCGATCTTGAACGGAACAGGTGATCCTTTTCTGTCCTTTTTTTCGTGATCAAAAGTGGTTACAAAAGTGGCTAGTCTGTCCCGGTAGCTCAGTGGTAAAGGCGGTACTGTGTGAATCCAGAGATTCCAGATGTCGCGGGTTCGAAACTCAGCCGGGACAAGACAAGTTATCCTTCCAGTTGGGATTTTCACAACATAATAATACGTCTTGGGGTTACTGCTGGAATAATGGGACTTAATAGTTCTAATCGGGCAGTATAAAGAAGGCGATATTATTATTACTTTGATTAAAGTTCTAAGATTAAAGAGTGGTTACTTTGATTAACCCGAAATGAATAGTCGTTCTGGTTATACCCCTGTGGCGCTAAGTCACGGATTGCGTACTAAGTAAGATAGGGAAAACCGATTCTTAGCAATGACTCGTGATATAGAATTTGTTTATGAATTTCCCCCAAAGGAATGACTTCAGTAATCTATTTTATCTATTAATTTGGCCCTTTCCGTGGCAGAATATAGATGTTAAAGCTTTGATTGGTGGTGTTAAAGCGGACACGGAAAGTATGTAAAGATAAATAGGTTAGAGTTATCATTTTTGTGTCAAATGCAATTGTGATATCACGATTTTTATATTTCCAGTTCACGATATTGTGTTTTTTTGTGATTCAATTTTCAATTTCAAAAAAATAAATATGGTTTACCTATCTTTCTTTTTTTCAGTTGACATTGATAATTTGAGCCCAGAATTCATCAAAAAGTTTAACCTTGATGACCAGGGTGAGTCTTTGAAGAACATATTATAAGTATGATTATTTCGGTAGCAAATTGAGAACCAGAACTATATAGGCAACCTCAACCATAAGGAAGAGGTTGACCAATGGCAACCCCAAGTAGAGTTTTTGAAAGAAAAAAGAAAGAAGAAGATGTGGTCAAATTGACCACCATATAAACGTATAAAAAGGAATTGTGCTTCACGAGATATGCTAGTACTTATGAGCTTATTAAAAAAGTCAACTTTTAATATATTGGATTTTTCGATAGCGCATAACCCTAATGAGCCTGTCATTGGTAACCATGCAAAATTTCAGCTCATTCCGACTTGAGGTTCTCGAATTTTAGCGTTTTGATCATACACACACACACTCACACACACCCACCCACACTCACACATGCACACACAGACACACACACAAACAGATACACAAAAATGTGAAGAAAAAAAAATCATTCATTTCTTGGCCTTACTTGGCGTAGCTCAAGACGCGCGCACACACACACACACACACACACACACAAAATCGAATCGTCTAGTTGGGGGACGTTAAACAGGGAGAAGACCAGTGTCTCGCTAGAGGACTATAAACAGAGAACAGACTAGCCAACCCTTACAAGCCAGGCTAGCTTGCACTTTCCCAAGGGTTTAATGGCTTATAAAGAAAAGTCCATGTCCTCATGATGGTTGATCGCACATAGAAATATGTGGTTTAGAACGAGCAACTTTGAAATAAAGTTGGCTGGAGACCATCACTCACCCCTCCAGCTGTAGCCAAGCTGGCTACAACAACAACAAAAACAACATTTTACAATAATTATAATATGTCTATTTCCAGAAGTGAAATCCCCGGCTGTCGCGGTGAAGGGCCGTTCGTCGGACGAGCTGCTGCACATCAAGGGTCTCATCTGCAAGAACCCCCACCCGTGTTTCAAAAACATCGTCATCAAGCGCATGACCAACTGTCTGGCGCGCACATTCCAAGACCCGCGCATCCGCAGGGCGTCACCGCGCAACCATCTGCGCAGGTACATCCTGAACAAAAATGTGCGCGGATGGTTCTTCTATCTCCAGCACTGCTTCGGCATCCGACTCTGCCCGAAGAACACGATCCGAATCGTCCACTGCTATCTCAAGTTCGTGCCAACGTGCCAACCCGACGACGACACCACGACGACGGCCAAATATGACGATTATTAGACGATTTCAGTATAAAAAAAAGAAGATTTCAAGTCTAATTTAGAGTATAATATATAAAAAAAAATTGTTTTAAAAAATTATTTTTAATTTTGTTTGATCAGTATAAAAAAGATGTCAAGTCTAATTTAAAGTATATTAAATAAAAAAAATTGTTTAAAAATTATTTTTAATTTTGTTTGATTTTTAAATAAAATATGTAAATAAAAGAGGTCAGTAAACCTTTATTTACATATAAAAAGAAGATGTCAAGTCAAACTTGACGGATTAAGATGTCAAGTCTAATTTAAAGTATAATTTTTAAAAAAAATTGTTTTTTTATTTTTAATTTTCTTTGATTTTGAAATAAAATATGTATATTGAAAAAAGAAAGAGAAGAGGTCCGTAAAACTTTATTTACAAAAAGAAGGTGTCAAGTCTAACTTGACGGATTAAGATGTCAAGTATAATTTAAAGTATAATTTAAAAAAATTGTTTAAAAAATTATTTTTAATTTTGTTTGATTTTGAAATAAAATATGTACATTGAAAAAAGAAAGAGAAGAGGTCCGTAGAACTTTATTTACAAAAAGAAGATGTCAAGTCTAATTTAAAGTATAATTAAAAAAAAAAAAATGTTTAAAAAATTATTTTTAATTTTGTTTGATTTTGAAATAAAATATGTATATTGAAAAAAGAAAGAGAAGACGTCCGTAAAACTTTATTTACAAAAAGAAGATGTCAAGTCAAACTTGACAGAATAAGATGTCAAGTCAAACTTGACGGATTAAGATGTCAAGTCTAATTTACAGTATAATTTAAAAAAAATTGTTTATAATTTTTTTTTTTTTAATTTTGTTTGATTTTGAAATAAAATATGTATATTGAAGAAAGAAAGAGAAGAGGTCCGTAAAGCTTTATTTACAAAAAGAAGATGTCAAGTCTAACTTGACAGAATAAGATGTCAAGTCTAACTTGACGGATTAAGATGTCAAGTCTAATTTAAAGTATAATTTAAAAAAATTGTTTAAAAAATTATTTTTAATTTTGTTTGATTTTGAAATAAAATATGTATATTGAAAAAAGAAAGAGGAGAGGTCCGTAAAACTTTATTTACAAAAAGAAGATGTCAAGTCAAATATGACGGAATAAGATGTCAAGTCGAACTTGACAGTATAAGATATCAAGTCAAACTTGACAGAATAAGATGTCAAGTCAAACTTGACTTGACAGAAAGCATATATAATTTAAAATTTTTGTTCCAAAAATTATTTTTGATTTTGAAATAAAATATGTATATTGAAAAAAGAAAGAGAAGAGGTCAGTAAAACTTTATTTACAATAATATTATAGAAGATGTCAAGGAAAACTTGACAAAAGAAGATGCCAATTCAAATTGACTTGATAGACGGCATAATTCAAAAGTTGTTTTTTTTTTTTAATCATGTTTTATTTTGAAATAAAATATGTACCTATGTTGAATAACTAAGAAGAACGACCAGTAGAACTTCATTTACCATAAATATACATTTACAATAAATGAGAAAATATTCCAAAAGAAAAAAAGCTTGGTTAAGGACATGAAACAGATAATGGCGACTATAATAGTTCAACAACATCAGATAACATTTGCAAGGTAACTCAGTGGTAAAGGCGGCACGCTGTGAATCCAGAGTTTCCAGAGGTCGTGGGTTCGAAACCCAACAGGTACATGACAAGTTATTCTCCGATTTGGGATTTTTACCACATAATAATATGTCTTGGGCTTACTGTTGAAATAATGGGACCTTAGTAGTCTTAATCGGGCACTATAAATAAGGCGATATTATTATTATCATTATAAAAAGGAACCCTAAACTCAAAAAAATCTGGTGTAAACATCACACGCCTTTCCTTATCATAATTATAAGGAATTGGAACAGGACCAAAAGCCACTGGTGACTCAAAGGTAACATTTAGCTAAAAATCAATGTCAAATTCGTAATCAGCACCTCAAAATCATTGGATTTGATATGTCACAACCCCATCTACGATAAATAATAAAAAAGTTAATCAAACAAAGCGGGTCCCCCCCAAAATACCGGTAAGTTTCGTGGTTTGTCTGGTGTATAATTATAATTAGCATACCAAATTTCAAGTCTCTAGCTCTTACCGTTCTCGAGATATCCTGTTCACACACAGACAGACAGACAGACGCACGGACCAATGGCTGAAAACAACTTTTTTGGTATCCTGAGGCTATAATTCGTCCAGAAATGTGAAAAACTGGGTAGGTCAAATTTTCGACGAATACAATACTTTCCTTATTATAGGATAAGGAAAGTAAAAACACTTTGCATATAGTGCTCCTGAGTCTTCACCCATGCAAAGACTGATGAAAACGCCTTATTCCAGTACATAACGAAAATTGTTTTTTACGATGATTTTTTTAAGATTTTGTAATAAACTGTAAAAGCTGCAATGAAAAAATTAATAAATTACTTGGTCCGTGTGTTAGATGACAGAACCGAGATAAATGATAAATGCAAGAAAGAGAGGAAATTAATGCATAGGAGATAGTGTGTGAGACAGAGGAGAAGAGAAAGAAAGAGAGAGAGATAGGGCAGAAACGACTTAAAGAGAAAGCTCAAAAAGACATTAAACCTGCTAGCCCAGGGGTTCCCAAACTGTGGTCCGAGGACCATTGGTGGCCCGCGAGGTGGTCCCTAAAGAAAAAAAGAAAGCAAATGTCCTTACAAAAAAAAAATCCTCTAACTTTTGTTGAAAGTACCTACCTTTTCTTAAATTTTGTCTTAACATCACGTGTTTTAATTTCGCTTAAAATATTATTATGTATTTTGAAGAACACGTTAGATACCTTCCTTCGGACACCAGACTTGTCCAAAAAGTGTAGCTAGGTACCTACAAGAAAGCTCTAAGAATAATACAAACATGTAGAAAAGAAAAAAAAATGAGCTTCTTGAATGCAAATGAAGTATCATGGTGAAATCTAGCGGTAGGAAATTCTTTGGGACTGCATCACCAAGCAAAGAAATAAGCTTAACCCTAGTAAACATGGGATTTTGTCTAACAAACAGTATTAAACCTCGCATTGGAAAACTAGTGGCCCGTGGAAAATTGTGAAATTCAAAAGTGGTCCGTGGCTTGAGGAAGTTTGAGAACCCTGGTCTAGACTAAGGAACACAGATAAGAAGAGAGTGTAAGACATTGGTGAAGAGAATAGAAACGAAGGGACAAGGGGGGGGGGGGGGGGGGGGGGGGGGAAGAAAAACAAGAAATGCAGGTCACAAGGAAATGAACGGGAAAGAGAAAGATAAAACTGAAATTAGAAGAGAAAGAGGAAGAGAAAAATCTGAGTAAAAAATTGAAAAATTCAGTAAAAGATAAGAATTGGTAAGAGAAGAAGAGAAACATTAGATAAATATGTAATGATAAAGGTTGAAGAAAGAGAGAGAGACAGAGAGAGAAAAGAAGAAAGAAAAGGGGGAAAGATATATAAAGAAATAATTGAAAAAGTAGGTGAAAGATAACAAAGAGAGAAAGAAAAAGAGAGATTGAGTACTAAAAATGATTAAGAAACATTAGGTAAGTGAATAAGGATATAAGTTGAAGAAAGAGAGAGGAAAGGAAGAGGGGAGAGGGAGCTAAAGAGAGAGAAGGAGAGAGAGGTAGAGAGATGGAGATAAAGAGAGAGGGAGAGGTAAAGAGAGAGAAGGAGGTAAAGAGAGAGAGGGAGGTAAAGAGAGAAAGGGAGGTAGAGAGAGAGAGAGAGAGAGTGATGGATGGAGATAGAAAGAGAATTTGAATTTGAATTTGAATTTGAATTATTTGCTTTATTGACAATAAATTATTAATACAATAATGTTACCTCTTAAGCTAATTCTAACTTATTTAGAGGTAAGCTCTCTCATACATAACTTAACTAAAAAATATTGTAATTATGACAAAACAAAAATCAGAGAATTAACATAGGTAATATATCAACAATATCTGAATATTGCGCATATCTAAATAATAATGAATGTACAATTTTATTGTACATAGTGAAAAAAAATATTCCTATTTAAATATACTAAAATATTATACTTATCAATTACTTTGTAAAATTGCTTTTTTAGTAAGGTCTTTCCATTTTTTCTTGTCTTTCTCGTCCAAAAAGTCCTGGCAATAGGAGTTGAGGAGGGTGGGCATAATATACTCTAGTCTTCTTTCACCGTACAGTTTGGTATTTACACGTGTTCTTTTGAACTTCTGTAGTCTCAGGGAATATGGTTGTTCATTGAGTTGCCTGTATTTTTCATCATGGAAGTTGAGACTTATAAGTGTGAATTTTGAAAGTTGGTCAGGCGTCATAATAGAGAGGTCTTGTCTTTCTTTGAAAAGATATTTTTTTATTCTTCGTTGAATCTTGATGAGGGGCTCGAGAATATACTGGGGTGAAAACGTATACAGTGGAGATCCATACCTGAGTAGAGAATCAACGAGTGAAAAGTAAATAGTTATTTTTGTTGTAAGTGGTAACTGGTCAGCATTTACTTTTTTTAGCTTGTAGTTGATTATTCTCATTTTTTTACACAGGTTGTAAACATGTGGCTTCATTTTGAATTCTTCGTCAATTATTACTCCTAGGTATCTCGCTGATGTGCTGTACTCGATCTTAAGACAACTACAGGATGACTCATAAGTCCGGCGCACAAGGCAATCTCTACTATGGCAGTGTAACCGATGCTCTTGCAAATTGACCCGCTTGCTCGCGAAACCAAAGATGATAGCTTCAGTTTTCTTTTCATTTATAATATATGATTTTTGTAAAAGTATTTTTGTAGCTCGATGAAATCTTTTTGAGCGATATCTACAGCATCTGCCACATTCTGGTGAACTGAAACTATGCACGAGTCATCGGCGAACAGAGAGAGAGTGATGGATGGAGATAGAAAGAGAGAGAGAGAGGGATGAATGGAGATTGAGAGAGACACAGAGAGAGAGAAAAAATATTTTTCGTATGAAGGTTACAGAGAGCAGGCAAACAGAAAATATAAGAAAGTTAAAAAGAAAAGAGAGAGATGAAAGACAACATAAAGACAAAGAAATATTGAGTATCTACAAATATGAAAAGTGTGAGTGAAAGGAAAAGATATTGGATAAAGAAGTGATAGATTGGACAAAGGTTGAAAAGGGAATAAGAAGTTACAGAGAGAGAATAAAAATAAGGAAGAAAGAATTGAGAGAGAGAGAGAGAGAGAGAGAGAGAGGGGGGGGAGAGTGAGAAAGAGAGGGAGAGAGAGAGAAAGAGAGGGAGAGAGAGAGAGAAAGAGAGGGACAGAGAGAGAAAGAGAGGGAAAGAGAGAGAAAGAGAAGGAGAGAGAGAGAGAGAGAGAAAGAAAGAATTGAGAGGGAGAGAGAGAAAAAAAAGAAAAAGTAGGAAAATGAGAAAATGGTTTAAAAGAAAGCTGATAAAAAAAAGAGATAGGCAAGGAGATATAGATGAAGAAATGGTCGAATGTATTTGATAAAAGAAGGAGGAAGACATTGATACGGGGAGGGAGACATTGATGATAAAAGAAACATGGATACAGAATTAGGGAAGGAAGTAGGTCGCCCTCTGATAAAAGGTGATGGATATTTAAACTAATTAGTTCTCCTTGGAACTAGATCATTAATTAATCGCTGTCGGACTATAATAATACTTGTGAATAAAAAATATAATAATACTAGTGATTCTCGTGAATAAAAATTATAATACCTATTACTCTTGAATAAAAATTATAATAATACTCCTGAATAATTATTTTTTTATAGATGAGTGTTTCACAGCTTCTTTCTATTTCGTAGCAATGAAACAGGAGCTACTGTAGACGCTTGTGGTCTGTGTTTCAGCCTACCTAAGTTGTAGTATGCCTCCCCTCTGATGGGCGAAAAGTGACACAATACTTCCCATTTAGGTGCTGGGTCAACACGAGCGCACCGGAAGGTATCCCGTAACAAAGAACTGTAACCAAATTATGGCTGCAATTTTTTGTCAGCGCGGGGGTTCGAACCCGGAACCTTCCGCATGGCAAGTGAGTACTCAACTGAGCTATATCTTAGAATACTACGAGTATCAACAACTATAGGATATGAGTTTCTAAAAATACAAGGACTCTGTGTTCACTACGCCATCGACTCAACCACTGAAGCAAATCTTTCAAGTTGTACCAAACGTACCATTTTCCAACTCTAAATTTCATTTTTATAAATTCTATTTCAAAAAGCAAAATGTTTTCGCTAAAAACTTGGCAAGCAAAGTCCGAAATGACTTTTCAAGTGAAAATAATTTTACTATTTGCACAAGGACTTTGGAAAATGCAAACATTGCATTTTATAATCATATTTTCTGCATTCTGCAATGCTTTGTATTATAACGGAATAGTGACTATTCGGAGAGAAAAAACTGCTCTCAAAAATATGACATTATCTGAATAACAATTTTTTTTTGGGTAATCAGC
This sequence comes from Bactericera cockerelli, assembly GCA_024516035.1. Lineage (NCBI taxonomy): Eukaryota > Metazoa > Arthropoda > Insecta > Hemiptera > Triozidae > Bactericera > Bactericera cockerelli. The sequence goes on from CM044965.1 coordinate 22,206,246, forward strand.
TTGAGAATGGTTCTTCACTCGGGAACAATCGTGCAAATTTCACAACGTACGAGTATTTGTTTAATTTTGAAAACAAAAACGTTATTGTGTGCATAATGCTCATAACACATTAAAGTGTCAAAAAAGTTACAGTGCACTGAAAGTCAAGTGGTTAACGAGCTAGTCTGGTAATCCAGGTAGCGTAAGAATCCGTTGGTTCGAATTCCATCCCAGTTTACTAATTGAATTGAGTTTGTGACCACATAATAATAAGACTGTGAAGGTTATGTGGTAGAAAATGCTTTGAGCATTGACCTCGCCTGCTTGTCCATCAGAGGGGAGCCATACTACGGGATGGGCAAGCTACAACACAGACCACAAGTGTCTATAGTAGCTCCTGTTTCATGGCTAAGAAATAAAAAAGGCTGTGAAGCACTCATCTTAAAATAAATAAAAAAATACCCTACACTCTAGACCCCAGACCCTGATACCTACAGTTTGGTATAGACGATTTTTGATACTCCTATGTGACCGCTTACATTATTTAATAACATGGTTATTTTTATTATTATTTTACACTTTATTAGACATAATGTACAGTGTAAATAATTATTTAAATAATGAAAAAAAAATGGAAACAATATAATATACAATAAAATGAAAAAGAACAGAAAAATATATAAAAAACATATGTCCTAACTAAAGAGCGGGGTTATTGCCTAAGGCAATCTCTTCCACCCAACCCTTGGATTATTTAACGTGGTACTCGCTCTACCCTAAGGGTCCTGGGCTCCTGGGTATAGCGCCCCGTTGTGTTCGCGCTTTTATCATGCAGACACACTGAAAAACAAAGTGTTTATATGCCTCCATGGCGTAACGGTTGTGACTACTGCCCGTAGTCCAGAGATCCTGAGTTCGATCCCCGGTCGGAGCAGATTTTTCACACAGAAAATTCTGTTCCCTCCGCACATGTGAGGCTGGCATTTCCGGCCCTACCCAGGCTGCGTGAGGTTAATGTGGGTAGCTGGTACGATTCCCAGCGAACCAACCAACCACAACCGTGAGGTTGAACAACGTCGACCCTGCTCAAGCGGGATAAGACAGAGTAAAACAAGAATTTACCTTTGACAACAAAATCTCAGTCCCGTGAATTTCAAGGGACCATAAACCACCAGTTATCCGAGACTCTTACCTGTAACGAGAAGAAAATATGCAATATTCATTAATGTTTTATTTTTTAAAGCCATTTTTATTTGGCTTCTAATGTAAGTACATAATATCGAAGATTTTATATGTTCATTAATTGTCATCATTCATCTTACCTCTCCTGGCGTTGCTTAACATCAATGCTTTGGGGACTGTGAGAGTGAAATAGCTTTCTGGAATTAGACCTTGGTGTACAAATTTGACGAGCCACTGATACAAAAAATTCTGATTAAAAAAAAAGAGAAATTTATTTGAAGTAAAACTTAAATCTCAATAATACCTTTTTTTAACAACATTTCCATTTATTTGACAAGGATAAGTTATTATAATAAAATATAATAGGAAGGTACCAGTTCAACCTGAAGAGATCTATTGTGAGTGTGACCAGTTCAAGATGGGGGTTTCCACCTTCAATTCGCTGGGAATCAAACAAAAAGCACCCCAGCTTGGGTTGAGCCCGAAATGGAGTGAACAAATATTTTGGGATTTATAAATACTGCCAAATCTGGGATCGAACTTATCTATGTATGGCTTGAAAAAAAAAAAAAAAAAACGACCTCAATAACTTGATCGATAAGGCGGCAGACTTGTAACCTGGAGGTTGGCGGTTCAAGTCCCGGTTTCAGCGTAAATTTAGTAAAGCGAGTTTGAATGGTTGTGACATCACGAAAGTGATCAACACAACTATGATAACTTTTTAAGTTTCAACGTTAACATGGTGTGATAAAAAATAGGTATAAATTCAATTCTAAATCTACTAATAATTCAGCTCGATTGGAATTTTTTTAAACTTTAATCGCAATTTTCTAACTCATGAAAGATTAAATTTATTCTGGATATACATTGTATATGTTTATCATAATAAAACAAATTTAATATAATAATAATAATAATACTCTTTAGTGGAAGGTGACCACCAGGCGAGGTTGATGCTCAAAGCATTTTCTGCCACCTAATCCTCTGAGTCTTATTATTATGTGGTCACATACTCGAATCCCTACGCTACCTAGATAACCAGACTTGCACGTTAACCACTTGACTACCAATGAACATAAAATGTAGGTAATAGGTTTATTATATAATTTTTGTATATAATATTATATTATTATTTATATACATACGAGTACTTATATCATGACCGTGTTCCTTCGCCATCTCCTCTCGATTCAATTCTAATAATGTTTCAGACATGGAACTTTCATTATGAGGATGTTTCATTTTCCGCTCGGAATACAGCAGGTTCATATAAGTACATGAAAGTTCTGAGGGGGAGGGGGAGAGAGATATATAGAGAGGGAGTGAATGAGAGAGAGAGGGAGTGAGTGAGTAAATGAGTGAGAGAGAGAGAGAGACAGTTAGAGAGGGAGAGAGAGAGAGGGAGAGAGAGAGAGGGAGGGAGAGAGGGAGAAGGAAGAGAGAGGAAGAGAGAGAGAGTGAGAGAGATAGATAGAGAGGGAGTGAGAGGGAGGAGAAAATAGATAGAAGGAGTGTGAGAGAGATAAAGAGAAATGGGGAGAGATTTTTTGATTTGATTTGATTTATTTTTATTTATAACAATTTTAAATTTACAAATATACAATCTCATAAGCTAATACAAAATAATTTATGAGGAAAATAGAGAAAGAGAATAGAAAGAAAGATACAGAGAAATGAATATAGAATGGGAGGAAGAGAGACGGAGAGAGAGAGAGAGCAGAGGAAGGTAGAGAGGATTTTTTCAAAATATATAACCCCTGTATAGAAGAAATGGGGAGAGAAAAAGAGAAGAGAAGGAAAGATACAGAGAAAGGAAGATAGAAAGGAAGGAAGAGAGAAATAGCAGAGGAAGGGAGAGAGAGGGAAATTTGAAGGAAAGATACAGAGAAAGAAAGATAGAATGGGAGGGAGAGAGACAAAGAGATATAGAATAAAAGATACAGAGAAAGGAAAATAGAAAGGGAGGGATAGAAAGAGAGAGCGAGGAATTACTCATAATATACATGTAAATCCGCAGGGAAACAGATATGAAGAGAGAGAAAGAGATATTGAAAAAAAAAAGATATAATGGGAGGGAGTGAGAAAGGGAGTGATAGAAAGAGAGTAGGAGAGAGAGAGAGGAATTGAAAAAAAGAAAGATAGAATGGGAGGGAGAGGGAAAGGGAGGGATAGAAAGAGAGTAAGAGAGAGAGAGGAATTGCTCATAATACATCAATCCGCAGCGAGATATATCCCGAAGCGGATGCTGATATTCTGCATCATTAAATTCGAGAGAAAAAGTTTCAATGAGAGGATTTAAAAAAAAAAAGATGGGCCACGTTTCCAAAAATTATTATGACCGGAAATGAAACAAACTGCCGTGACGATATGATAAAGTTATAAATAAAATAAATAAAAACATTTACTATGTGTTTTTTTTGTGTTATTTTTTCACAATTATTCACAATAAGCGCAGAATTATATGACTTTTCCGTATCTTTAATATCCCAATATCTTATTTTTGCATATAATTCCGCCACTGGTCGCTGCTAACTTTAAAGCAGCTATTCATTTTTCCTCACGAGGTATGAGTGGACCCCGAACAGCCAAGTACAAAGCAGAAAAATCCTGCCTTGCTAGGGATCGAACCCAGGTCACCGTGCGTGCAATGCCTAGCGCGCTAACTCACTCGGCCACGGTGACTACTGATATGATAAAGATAATAATATATGACGATAGTTCTTTGATAAATACAGAATACCGCTAGCGTCGATGGCGCGTTAAATGCACCGGTTCTCGATCCTATCTCCAAAGTTAAGCAACATTGAGCGAGGTGAAGACTTCGTGATGCCACTCCGGCCACACCCAGACTGGGTGGGGTCAATGTGGGTAGCAGGTTTGAGAGTTTCTTGCGAATGGAGGGTACAACCTCGTCTCGAGATGACCTAGCTGTTGAAAGAGACGTAAATCCCAAGAAAATAACTTAAAGATAATAACGAATAAGAAAAACGAAAAAGAAAGATGTAGAGAGGGCCTGGATAAAGGTCTTTAGTCTGTATGCAGTGTCCTTCAAACCTTAATTGCAGCATTTTTGTTGCGTGTAAACAGAGATTAAATAACGGCTATTTCCATAGATTTAGAAAGTTAGTGGATAACGAACTCTGGTCGAAAACTGAAGCACCTTTTCTGCATAGGAAACACGACTCCCACGACATCGACAGTTGAATGAACGACAGGCCTCACCAGTCACCACTCAATCACAAATACATGGATATTCTCAGCCTCGTTAAACAGCGCCCTAAAAAGTTCAAACATCTAATATACATCTCACGATGTTTTAAAACCTGTAGACATATCCTTCCTCTTCAATTTCATGTACTTATGTTACATTTTTTTTTTCTTTTTCGAAAAAGATGATATTTTTTTCAATAAAACGTTATTATCCTTTTTTTAATAAATAAAAAATTCTCATAAACTCTCGTACTTGGTTCTCGTGAATGTTTAAATGTGACGCAACTCCGTATTATTTTTCCGTCTCTCTCTCTCTCTTCCTTATCTCTCTCTCTCTCCTCTCCTTCTCTCTCCCTACCTCTCACTCTCTTCTTTCTCTCTCTCACTCTCTTCTCTCTCTCTCTCTTCCTTCTCTCTCTCTCTCTTCCTTTCTCTCTCTCTCTCTCCTTCTCTCTCTCTCTCTCTTCCTTCTCTCTGTCTACCTCTCTCTCTCTTTCTTCTCTCTCTCTCACTCTCTTCCTTCTCTCTGTCTTCCTCTCTCTCTCTCTTTCTTCTCTCTCTCTCACTCTCTTCCTTCTCTCTGTCTTCCTCTCCCTCTCTCTCTCTCTCTCTCTCTCTCTCTCTTCTCATTCTCTCACTGTCTGTCTCTCTTCTGTCTTTTCTTCTCATTTTCACTCTTTCTCTTCTCTACTTCTCTTCTTTTTTCTTCACTCCCTCTTTTCACTTAAAGAGATAGTGAGAGAGAGAAAATGACTGTCTGTTTTTCTCTCTCTCTCTCTCAATACTCCTCTCTTTTTTCCTCTCACAAACCACAAAAATCCTCATAAGTTATTTTATATTAGCTTAGGAGATGTTATATATTTTGTAAATTTAAAATTGTTATAAATAAAAATAAATCAAATCTCACTGGTCACAACCTCAGATCATAACTTGTCACGTCCCGTTAGTGTTTCGAACCCACGACTCTCTGGTTTACCAGACCCCTTGACCAATGAGTAACCGGAATATCAGATACTGACAAGGATTATACTCGTATCTACTTTCTTCCTCTCTCTTTACTTCCCTCCCATTATTGCTTCTCCATATTAATTTTCAATTTTCCTCCAGGCTTTAGGCTACCATGATAGCTAGGTAATAGTCAAACCATGTTATTATTATATGTAGATACAAATTTATTATTATAACCACTGCGGTCCTGTTTCCAACATCTTTTTGGTTATTATATTAATAGACGAAAATCCTAGTGTATAAGTTGTATTCTTATGTAGATATTGTATTATAATAATAATAATGTGTTCCTAAAATATAATTTGTATTCTTATGTAGATATTGTATTATAATAATAATGTGTTTTTTTTATCACAATTTTTTAGTGGGTAGCGCAGAATTATAGGACTTTTCCGTATCTTTAATATCCCAATAGCTTATTTTTGCATATAATTTCACCACTGGTCAGTGCTAACATTAAAGCAGCTACTCAGTTTTCCTCACGAGGTATGAGTGGTAGACCCCGAACATCAAGTAGGGAGCAGAAAAAATTCTGCCCCGCTGGGGATCAACCCAGGTCATCGTGACTACCATAGGTAGGTAATGCTCATAATTATGAGAGAGACTATACAGAGTGGTTTTTTTTTGTGGTGAAGCACAAGGCCTCTTCACAATTTTTTGTGGGTAGCGCAGAATTACTAAGAGCCTCCTTTACTTTTCGAATTATTCTATTACATTAATTTCTTTTTCCTCTAGTAATGCGCCACTGCTCGTTACTCATACAAGTAATCTAATCATTTTTCCTCACGAGGTATGAGTGGTAGACCCCGAACACTCAAGTAGAGAGCAGAAAAAATCCTGCCCCGCTGGGGATCAAACCCAGGTCACCGTGCGTGCAATGCTTAGCGCGCTAACTCACTCGGCCACAGTGACTACCATAGGTAGGTAATTCTCATAATTATGATTATTTCATATAAATTAATTTAAGAAACATTGCGCATTGCATACACAAGTAATACTAGGCGTTCATACAATTCAACAGCAACGGTTGTTTTATTCGCAAAATCAAAAGTATGCCGGTAAGTCACATCGAATATATACCAGTTCTCATTCGAGTAATGAAGATTAGAAACGTATATCGTGGTGAGAACATGAATTAATGACTGTTCTGGTTTCGAATCAATCCATGGCCATTTGGTCAATCAGGGTCCATTGCCATTTGGTCAAAACATTCATGTTCTAAAACCTACATTTTGAATGCAATTTTTTGTTGGCGCGGAGGTTTGAACCCGGGACCTTCCGCATGGCAATCGAGTGCTTAACAACTGAGCTAATCGCGCGCTCGTCTCTTTAATTATAATAATAATAATAATAATAACACTCTTAGTGGAAGGTAACCACCAGGCGAATGCTCAAAGCATTTTCTACCACCTAACCCTCAGAGTCTAATTATAATGTGGTCACAAACTCAAATTAATAAGGTAAATTTATGCCTGGGTGGGATTCGAACCAATAGATGACTACGCTACCGAGATTACCAAGATAACGTGTTTAAAAGACCTTGGAACTTCTGGACCGACTGTCCACTTCCTAAACTCGGAGTGTAGGAGGGTAGGGTTAGAGGGATTGTAGGGGGTAGGAGGAGCGAGCAGTTGGAGGAAGGAGGGGAGTGTGGGTGGGAGGATGTGGAGGGGGTAGGGTAGGAGTGAGGGAAGAGAAGAGGTTGAGGGAAGGAAAGCGGAGAGGATGTGAGGGGAAGGAGGAGGAGGTGGGAGGAGAGAGGAGGAGGGAGTGTGAGGAGGAGAAGGGAGGTGTGGAGGAAGGAGGAGGGAGGGTGAAGGTGAGGTGTGAGGGGGTAGGAGTGGAGGGAAGGAGGGGGAGGTGAGGAAGGGGGATGGGAGGGAGTGTGAGGGGAAGAGAGGATGGAGAAGGATTAGGAGAGGAGGTGTGAGGGAAGGAGAGGGAGTATAATTCCTGACCCCTCGCATTATTGTTTTGATCACGTCTCAATACACCCCATTAGAACATGTAGTGGTTGGCTCTAGTACTCAATACACCCCATTAGAACATGTAGTGGTGGAGCTCCAGTACTCAATACACCCCATTAGAACATTATGGTGTGGCTCTAGTCTCAATACACCCCATTAGAATGTAGTGGTGGAGGAGCTCCAGTACTCAATACACCCATTAGAACATGTAGTGGTTGGTGGCTCCAGTCTCAATCACCCCATTAGAAATGTAGTGTGAGAGCTCAGTCTCAATACCCCATTAGAACATGTAGTGGTGAGGAGCTCAGTACTCAATACACCCCATTAGAACATGTAGTGGTGGAGGCTCAGTACTCAATACACCCCATAGAACATGTAGGGTGTGGCTCAGTCCTCAATACACCCATTAGAACATGTAGTGGTGGTGGCTCCAGTCCTCAATACACCCCATTAGAACATGTAGTGGTGTTGCTCAGTCTCATACACCCCATTAGAACATGTAGTGGTGTAGTACTCCAGTACTCAATACACCCATTGAACATGAGTGTGTAGTAGCTCAGTACTCAATACACCCCATAGACATGTAGTGGTGTAGCTCCAGTACTCAATACACCCATTAGAACATGTATGGTGTGCCCTCAGTACTCAATACACCCCATTAGAACATGTAGTGGTGTGGCTCCAGTACTCAATACACCCCATTAGAACATGTAGTGGTGTGGGCTAGTACCAATAACCCCATTAGACATGAGTGGTGTAGACTCCAGTACTCAATACACCCCATTAGAACATGTAGTGGTGTAGTAGCTCCAGTACTCAATACACCCCATTAGAACATGTAGTGGTGTAGTAGCTCCAGTACTCAATACACCCCATTAGAACATGTAGTGGTGTAGTAGCTCCAGTACTCAATACACCCCATTAGAACATGTAGTGGTGTAGTAGCTCCAGTACTCAATACACCCATTAGACGTATGTGAGAGCTCAGTCTCAAACACCCATTAAACTGTAGTGGTGTAGGCTACATATGTCTCAATAACCCATTAGAACATGTAGTGTCGATGAGGGAGCTCAGTACTCAATACACCCCATTAGAACATGTAGTGGTGTGGCTCAGTCTCAATACACCCCATTAGAACATGTAGTGGGAGAGCTCCAGTCTCAATACACCCATTAAACATGTAGTGGTGTGGCTTACTCAATACACCCATTTAAGAACCCATGAGTAGTGTGTAGTAGCTCAGTACTCAATACACCCCATTAGAACATGTAGTGGTGTAGTAGCTCCAGTACTCAATACACCCATTGGAACATGTAGTGTGTAGTAGCTCCAGTACTCAATACACCCCATTAAACATGTATGGTGTAGTCTCCAGTACTCATACACCCCATTAGAACATGTAGTGGTGTAGTAGCTCCAGTACTCAATCCCCTTAGACAGTATGGTGTAGCCCAACTCAATAAACCCATAAAAATTGCGCTAGGGATCAAACCCAGTACTGTATGTGGGCTATACCCAATACACCCATAGAACGTATTATATAATATCAATAAATTAGAACATATGGTGGGCCAGTACCAATAACACCCATTAACAGTAGTGGTTATATTCCAAACAAAGCTATCTCAATACACCCATTAGAAATGTATGGTGAACGTAAGTCTGATTTCGTAATCAATCACCCCATTGAGCAATAGGGTAGATTTGTCTCACAGTCTCAAAACCCATTGAACATTGTGGAGTGCCCATCCTCAATCAGCTTACAACTGAGTATGGGCTCTCTCTATATAATAAATTAAACATTAGTGGGTAGCATCTAACTCAATAACCCCATAACTATGTATGTGTGGTCCAACTCAAAAATTAGAACATGATGGTGTGCATACTCAAACCCCATAGAACATATTAGCTACCAGTACCAATAACCATTAAAACTGAATTGTGACGCTCATAAACTCATAACCCATTAAACATGTAGTGGGTAGAGCTACAGAGCATTAGCAAGAAAGGTAGGGTGTAGCAGACAATAACCATTAGAAAGAGTGGTAGAGTAGTATGAGTAGTAGTAGCAGTAGAAAAGAAAATGTAGGGGGTGAGAGCTAGTTCATAAAGATGGGGAGGTAGTACATACCATAGAAATGAGTGGTGTAGGTAGTATCAATACACCCATTAGAAATGTAGTGGTGTGTGGCAGTACATACACCCCATTAGAAAGTAGTGGGGAGGAGTCAGTAAATACCATGAATGTAGGGGTAAGAGGATAAAAAGAAATGTGTGGTGAGGAGCTCAGTACGAATACACCCATTAGAAAGAGTGGTGTAGTGTAGTACTAATACACCATTAGATGTAGTGGGTGGAGAGGAGTACTAATACACCCATTGACATGTGTGTATTGTACCTCCCATTAGAAGAGTAGCTCCGTCTCAATAACCATTAGAACATGTAGTGGATGCTCAGTACTCAATACACCCCATTAGAACATGTAGTGGTGTGGCTCTAGTACTCAATACACCCCATTAGAACATGTAGTGGTGTGGCTCAGTACTCAATACACCCCATTAGAACATGTAGTGGTGAGAGCTCAGTACTCATACACCCCATTAGACATGTAGTGGTGTGCTCAGTACTCAATCACCCCATTAGAACAGTAGTGTGAGACTCAGTACTCAATACACCCATAGAACATGTAGTGTGGCTCAGTACTCAATAACCCCATTAGAACATGTATGGTGTGTAGCTCAGTACTCAATACACCCATTAGAACATGTAGTGGTGGGGCTCAGTACTCAATACACCCATTAGAACATGTAGTGGTGTAGTAGCTCAGTACTCAATACACCCCATTAGAACATGTAGTGGTGTCTGTACTCAATACCCATTGAACATGTAGTGTGGATCAGTATAATACCCCATTAGAACATGTAGTGTGTGGCTCAGTACTCAATACACCCCATTAGAACATGTATGGTGTAGTAGCTCATACTCAATACACCCCATTAGAACATGTATGGTGTAGTGCTCAGTACTAATACACCCCATTAGAACATGTAGTGGTTGGCTCAGTACTCAATACACCCATTAGAACATGTAGTGGTGTAGCTCAGTACTCAATACACCCCATTAGAACATGTATGGTGTGGCTCTAGTACTCAATACACCCCATTAGAACATGTAGTGGTGTAGTAGCTCCAGTACTCAATACACCCCATTAGAACATGTAGTGGTGTGGCTCTAGTACTCAATACACCCCATTAGAACATGTAGTGGTGTGGCTCTAGTACTCAATACACCCCATTAGAACATGTAGTGGTGTAGTAGCTCCAGTACTCAATACACCCCATTAGAACATGTAGTGGTGTGGCTCTAGTACTCAATACACCCCATTAGAACATGTAGTGGTGTAGTAGCTCCAGTACTCAATACACCCCATTAGAACATGTAGTGGTGTGGCTCTAGTACTCAATACACCCCATTAGAACATGTAGTGGTGTAGTAGCTCCAGTACTCAATACACCCCATTAGAACATGTAGTGGTGTGGCTCTAGTACTCAATACACCCCATTAGAACATGTAGTGGTGTAGTAGCTCCAGTACTCAATACACCCCATTAGAACATGTAGTGGTGTAGTAGCTCTAGTACTCAATACACCCCATTAGAACATGTAGTGGTGTAGTAGCTCCAGTACTCAATACACCCCATTAGAACATGTAGTGGTGTAGTAGCTCTAGTACTCAATACACCCCATTAGAACATGTAGTGCTGTAGCTCCTGGGTTTGAGTAGAAGAGATTGCCAAAGGCAATAACCCCGCCCTTTAATTAGTGCATATATTACGTATATAGAAAAATGTTTTGACCATTAACCTCTTCTGGTGGTTACTTTCCACTAAAGAGGGTTGTTTTTATTATTATTAATGAATCTTTGATATAAGAGAACAATTTCCAGGTCCATTTGACCTCCTCTATGATGATAATAACCTCTTTATAGGAAAAACCTGGATTTAAGAGAACAATTTCCAGGTCCAATTCACCTCTTCATAATGAAAAATAACCTCTTTATAAGATAATTATGGATATAAGAAAAAAAAATATCTCAAAATATTTAAGTCTATAATTTTCCAATAATCCTGCCCACATCCACCACTGCTAGCCAAGGTTTCAGAACACTCAAAATTCCCAGCGGAAAGGAAAATGATATTGCAGGGAATAACAGTTAAATTTTAGCTGGGACATAAATGTTCCTGATGATTACTGTACAGAGTTCAGAGTATAGGATGGATGAAAAGATACGTTTGATCGTCTCTTTCTGTGCTAAAACCAAAATAATAATAAAAATAATATTTATATAAAATAATAAAAAAATTAGCTGGGACATAAATGTTCCTGATGATTACTGTACGGAGTTCAGAGTATAAAATAGATAAAAAGATACGTTTGATCGTCTCTTTCTGTACCAAAACCAAAATAGAGGCGAACATAATAATATCGTCTTATTTATACTGCCCGATTAGGACTATTAAGTCCCATTATTCCAGCAGTAAGCCCAAGACGTATTATTATGTGGTAAAAATCCCAAATGGGAGGATAACTTGTCTTGTCCCGGCTGGGTTTCGAACCCACGACCTCTGGAATCTTTGGGATTCAGAGAGTGCCACCTTGACCACTGAGCTACCGGGACAGACAACATACCTGTAGATAATATATAAGAAAACTCAATGGACCGGAATTTACTCGTATTTCTCTTATAGGTTTCTCTCATCTTCTTTTACTCTGTCTTATCCCGCTCAAGCAGGGTCGACGTTGTTCAACCTCATGGTTGAGGTTGGTTGGTTTTGGCACATTTTTTTACGGCTATTTGGTTTTGGCACATTTACTAACGCCAACGATTCTATTTGATTTAACATCGTGGATTAGGACGGAAGTTTTACCCTCCATTCGTTGTGGGAATCGTACCAGCTACCCACATTAACATCACCCAGCCTGGGTAGGACCGGAAATGCTAGCCTCACGTGTACGGAGGGAACAGAATTTTCTGTGTGAAAAGTCTGCTCCGACCGGGCATCGAACTCGGGATCTCTGGACTACGGGCAGTAGTCACAACCGTTACGCCACGGAGGCTGGCTTATATAGGTTTCTCTTATACAGAGATGCTGTGCTACACACTAAATCTTTGATTTATAATATCACTAAAACATGATAATAATAATAATAATATCGTCTTATTTATACTGTCCGATTAGTCTGCATTTTCCAGCAGCAAGCCTAAGAAGTTTTTGTGTGGTCAGAATCCCATGCGGGAGGATGAAGTGCCATGTTCCGGCTGGGTTACGAAAGATAGTGAGTCTACCTGTACCTAATATTTTTAAGGTTTTCAGAAGGTGCACTGGTAGTCCAGATGGTTAACGCACTAGTCTGGTAATCCAGGTAGCGTAGGGATCCGTTGGTTCGAAAATCACCCATTGCACCAATTTTCCTCATTAATTTGAGTTTGTGACCACTTAATAATAAGACTCTGAAGGGTAGGTGGTAGAAAATGCTCTGAACAATAACCCCGCCTGATGGTTACCTTCCACTAAAGAGTATTATTATTATTAAGTAAAATTTGCAAAAATTGCCGGCTGGGTTTCGAACCCGCGACCTCTGGATTAACAGTACCTGGACGAAAAAAACATTGTTCAGGTTTAGGTTATTCTTGTTGAAAGAATGAGCTTCCTATTCGACCGAAAACTGTACGTATAATTATACGTTTTGAAAAATTGGAAGAGAAGGATTTCGACCTGGTTCCGAAGGAGATAAAACCCCGAGGCCAGGTAGAGTATCAGGAGATCAAAGCAGACCCCCCCCCCTCCATTTAGGACAGGGGGGGGGGCGGGGGGGTTGAGATGAAGAAAAAAGATATATCACCCTCTTATTTCATCCTCAATAAACATTTTTTTCTCTGTCTCGCTCTGTATAAGTAAACCCTTAAAATTATTTTAAAATAAAATATAATTTTATTATTTACCTTAAATTAAATAAATACAAATATTTATGGCTCTAAAAATTAAGGGGATACAAACGTGATCTGGTAAGTCTTATAAGGTACCACACTAGGCAGTCTTCCTCTACACAACTAAAGTTCGAAATAAATTACCAACAACTCTCAACGAACTAAATTTTAAAACAGTTTACAATTTATTCAAATGAAAAGGAAGAAGAAAAAAAAATCCTACCATCCGCCATTTCTACAAGTTAAAAAAAAAATTAGTTTTCCATTTTTTTCACTTTCCATAATTTTATTCAAAGGAGAAATTATAATTATTAAAATTTTGAAATAATTAGTTTCGAGATTGCTACTATTAGACTGAGATTGCGAGCGAAAGTTTGTGAAACAAAACTTTTATTAATTCTATTCTCAGAATAAAATGATACAGCTTTGTCTATTCATAGTTCCACTCGTAGGTAGGTATTAATAATAATAATAACACTCTTTAGTGGAAGGTAATCACCAGGCGAGGTTAATGCTTAGATCATTTTCTACCACCTAACCCTCAGAGTCTTGTTATTATGTGGTCACAAACTCAAATTAATGAGTTTTAATTCATGCACTGGGTGGGATTCAACAAACCATCGGATCCCTACGCTACCTGGATTACCAGACTAGCGCGTTAACCACTTGACTACCAGTGCACTGAATTGTTCCGACCTCAGTAGCTTGATCTATAAGGTGACAAGAAGTAAGTAAAGTAGAAAGAAAAGTAGTAAGAAAGGCAGAGAAAGAGAGAGAGAGAGAGAGAGAGAGAGAGAGAGAGAGAGAGAGAGCAATAGAAAATTCCATGCGAAAGACAGAGAGATAAATAACTAAGGGAGAGGGTGGAAGGGAAAGAAAGATACATAGATCTAGAGAGAGAGAGAGAGAGAGAGCGAGAGAGAAAGAGAGGGAGGGAGGGAAAGAAAGATAGATAGATCTAGAGAGAGAGAGATAGAGAGAGAGAAGGAGAAAGGGAGGGAGGGAAATAAAGGTAAATAGATGTGGAAAAGAGAAGAGAAAAAGAGAGAGAGAAAGAAAAGAGAGAGAGAAGAAAGAGAGAGAGAGAGAGAAGAGAGAGAGAGAGAAAAGAAAGAGAGAGAAAGAAAGAGAGAGAGAGAAGAAAAGAGAAAGAAAAAGGAGAGGAGAGAGAGAGGAGAGAAAGAAAGGTAGAACAGGAGAGGACAGAGAGAGAGAGAATAAAAAATAAGAAGAGGAAAGAGAGTAGAAGAGGAGAGTGAGAGAAAGAAAGTAGACAGGAGAGGGACAGGAGAGAAAGAGAGAGACAGTATTAAATGTGGACGTTAGCTATACACTATTTATAATGTATATGAGAGAAAATTATATCAAAACACCTTGTATTGAAAGAAGTAAAACCAAATTGTCCTCTCACTTCTTTTTACTCTTTTTCTTTCTTCCTCTTTTTTATTTTCTCCTCCTACTTTCTTCATCCTCTCCCTTTCTCTCTCTCTCTCTTCTCTCTGTCTTTTTTTACTATGATTTTATTTCCTTTACTTATTTTATTTTTTATTTTATATTGTCCTATTTTTATTTTTATTATAACTTGTCATATTTTATTATTATATTGTTATTTATATCTTTGTCATTAATGAGTAGACTAAAAGAGGCAAATAATTTTGTAGTTTTCTAAAGATGGGAGCCACCTTCAAATAGTAAATTAGGCTATAGAGTGTTTAAAAGTAATTGTTAATTTAATTATATTCAATAAATAAAGTTTTATTTTCAAAAAATTCAAAAAAAAAAAAAAATTCTCTTTCTTTCTCTTTCACTTTCTTGCTTTTTCTTTCTTTCTTTCTCTCTCTCTCTCCCTTCCTCTCTCTCACACACTTTTTTAATTTCAATCACAAAAATATTCGACACACACGCCCAAAACTCACAGAAATCTCTCTCTCTTTCTATCTCACTCTCTCTCTTTCTCTTCCTCTCTCCTTCTCTCCCTCTTTCTTTCTTCTTCCTCTCCCTTTCTCCCTCTCTCTCTCTCTTTCCCTCTCTCTCTTCCTGTCTCTCACACACTTTGTTCCTTTCAATCACAAAAATATTCGACTCACACGCCCAAAACTCACAGAAATCTCTCTCTCTTTCTATCTCACTCTCTCTCTTTCTCTTCCTCTCTCCTTCTCTCCCTCTTTCTTTCTTCTTCCTCTCCCTTTCTCCCTCTCTCTCTCTCTTTCCCTCTCTCTCTTCCTGTCTCTCACACACTTTGTTCCTTTCAATCACAAAAATATTCGACTCACACGCCCACAACTCACAGAAATGTACAGTTAACACATAAAAAGAAACTGTCTCCCTCTGGAAAGTACTCAAATTTTCTCACTCAAATATAAGAGTCACGTAAAAACCTGGAAACACTGTGTTACTTTCTCTCTAGTATTTCCAATCATGATGACAAAAAGGTATAAAAGGTACTTAATAATAATATCGCTGTATTTATTCTGCAAGATAAAGACTACTGAGCCCTATTATTCCAGCAGTAAGCCAACGACGTGAGTGGGCTTACCACATATTATAGTAAGCCCATAATATGTGATCGAAATACTAAATGGAAGGGTAACTTGTCATGCCCGGCTTGGTTTCGAACCCCCGACCTCTAGAATGAAAGAAGTAGAAGGATAGAACGATGTAGAGGTAGAGATAAAGAAATACAGGAGAACAGAAAGAGAGAGAGAAGGAGTGGCGATAGAAAGTGAGCGGGACAACGAAATAAAGAGTTGAGAGAAGAGGGAGAGAAAAATTAATAGAAAGTGATAAAAAGAAAGAAAGAGATATAGAGAGAAGAAGAAGGAGAGAAAAGGAAATAGAAAGTGAGAAAAAGAAAGAAAGAGAGAGAAAGAAAGAGATATATAGAGAAGAAAGAGAGAAAAATAAATATAAAGTGAGATAAAGAAACAAAAAGAGAGAACGAAACAGGTATAGAGATAAGAAGGAGGAGAGAAAAAGAGAGAACGAAAGAGATATAGAGAGACTCCTAGAGAAAAAGAAATAGAAAGTGAGATAAATAAAGAAAGAGAGGGATACAGAAAAAGAAGGAGAGAGAGAGAGTAGATAGTGCACAAGTAGCAGCTATATGTTCTGTATGAGAAGTTTTGTGTAAGTACCAGTTATAGAGGCGGCTGTAGAATATCGGCCCCAAAACTCGGGGGCCCCCGAATGGGCCACCCGATTATATTTTAGATTTTTCTTTTGATCTGGGTTTTTCATCAACAGAAAAATAGAGAAAGGAAGAAAAAAGGAAGAGAGATAGAGAGAGAGAGAGAGAAATAGGAGGAGAGAGAAGAAAATGAGGGAGTTTTACCTAGTATCAAAAGTAAGTATAGGTACTTACTTACTACCCCGGCCATTTTTTTTTAATTATAGGGACTTCATGTCCATTTATACAAAACGCGATTTTATAATATATGTTAAAAAAAAACTTATGAATAGCTTTAAATTTGCCTTAAACTCTAAATTTCAGCATATTAGACCTACCTAGAATTTAGCAAATGAATGCTTGAAATATGAAACAAATCAAGCCCATCATCACCGGCTCTGTTCCCCATGGATTGAATCCTTTGCATTGGGGAGATTTCACCCACGTTAGAATGGCTTCTCTTGAGTTTAAACCTGTGTATGTCGTTATTTCTATGTATGCAGTCTGTCCCGGTAGCTCAGTGGTAAAGACGGCCCTCTGTGAATCCAGAGATTCCAGAGGTCGTGGAGTTATCCTCCATTTGGGATTTTTGAATTCTAATTTCAGAAATCTATTGGGACGGCCAGATTGGAGACTGAAAAAGCTCAACTTTTAAAAAATGGACATTTTGAAAATCACAATAGCTCTTATCTTACACAATGTCATTTGGAACCATACTAAATTACAACTCAATCGGAGTTGTACTTTGCGAGATATACTTAGATATGCTAGTACATTGTATTTGAAAAAGCTCAAATTTTGGAAAATTGACGGTTTTTTACATTATAACGCTAATGAGCGTGTCATTGGTAACCATTCAAAATTTCAGCTCCATCCGACTTGTAGTTCTCGAGTTTTACGCGACTAAACACACACAAAAACGAATTATTTTATTATTTTTGGGGAACGACTTGGCGGGACTTTTTTTATGTCACAAAGTGATGTTTTTTGGGGAAATTTTATAATATGAGGAGAGAGCAAGAATGGCAGCAAAAGAAAATGAGCGTCCATTGTCTCTTTAGTTAGCCTAGCCTCAATATTGTATGCTGAAATGAAATGTGCAATGTACCTATGTATGTATACATTTTGTGATTCTGTATACGAGATAGTAATATGCCATATATGTATACAATACATACATAGTTACATATATTACATGAGAGAGTAGTGTAAACAGTAGTGTATTATGAGATAGACAATGTAACACAAGCAGGAAATGTACACAACACGTAAAGTTGATAGTTAGGTAGTTTGGGGTGGATGTGGATCATGGGGTAAGTTGGGTAGTAGCAGAAAGTGTACACAACACGTAAAGTTGATAGTTAGGTAGTTTGGGGTGAATGGGGACCATCGGGTAAGTTGGGTAGTAGCAGAGAGTGTACACAACACGTGCAGTTGATAGTTCAAATTATTGTATTTCAATTTTAATAAAAGAAACAATTTTTTTGTAGAAGTTTTAATACATAGACAATTAGACAACTACCTACAGAATTATAATTTCATCATCATCATAGGGTGGCGTCATTGTGATAGATGGTAGCCACACAGTGGAGGAATGACTCAGCACTTCTACCACTGTCTTTACAAGGAGGCTAATAATTGACAAGGGCCCCCAGAACCAAGCCAATGCTGGTCTACTCCCTGCGTATGGTCTCCCAGCCAGAATTAAAAATTACATAAACAAATTACTTCCGAGAAATTTCTAAGATTAGAAATCGGAAGTATTGTGTTCGTTTTTGTAAAAAAAAATATTTTTTTGCTCCGATTTCAATTTTTTTCATATTTCTGGACGTTTCATAACCTACTGAGTAAATTTGGTTTTGTGTCCGTCTGTCGGTCTGTCTGTTAAAACAATTCCTTGTAACGCGCAAATCTCAAAAACTACTCGACCGATTTTGATGAAATTTTGCACACATCTAGGAGACATTCTGCAGATGGTCCCATTTTAAATTTATCGAATTCATACTAGCGGTTCTGGGTGAAAGAGACCATGCGCCTGACCACTAACTTTTTACTTAAACGCTTATATCTCGTGAACGGTACACCCGATTTCGATGAAATTTTGTATGTATATGCATGTTATTGTTTTACATAGACTATTTATATTTATTTTTTAATTAATTATAATTTGACTCTGATATTTCAGAAAATCCGAAATTTCGGACAAAAAAGTAAAAAAATAAGGACCACGACTTGCCGATACAGAATTTTTTGTGGAATTTAGAATGTAGAAAAAACGATATTCTACCATATAAAACAAATTTGAAGAAAATCGGTTGAGCCGTTTTGGAGATACAAGTAATTTTCTATAAAATCTCAAAATTGGCACGTGTTTACAATGTGAAGCAATCACGAGGAAGTATTGTGTCTATAATTGGCAGTGTTTTTTTTATTGTTCTCTCCTTGCTGTTATTGTTGTAAAAAAGAATAAAAATATACCCATCAAGCAATCAACCAAAATTAGAATAGAATAGAAATTACCTTGTTTTTACTGCCGAGGTAATACTAAAAAGTCCCTTTATTTCAGCAGTCTAAACAAGGTCTTATTATTTTCAAATTTAAACAGACATTTTGTACATACATTTAATATACAATTGCCACAAAAACAATTTTTCGAAGTCGACTTAGCGACTAGCATTTCATTAATCATTGGATTGAAAATCAAAGTCTGATTAAGGAAAGCACGCGAAGATAGCAAAGTGAAGGATTGCATGATCTCCTAATGAAAAAATAGAGGGTATCGCGTTTAGTTAAAGTACTTTACCAAGAGTGATAGCAAGAGTTAGAGAGATCTATTTGTTAAAGTACTCTATTAAGATAATAGAGCACTTTATTCGAATCAATGACGTGAATTCATTTCATTGTCTGAGGGTCGATTTTTTTTAAAGATGAGTGTTTCACAGCCGTTTTTATTTCGTAGCCATGAAACAGGAGCTACTGTAGACGCTTGTGGTCTGTGTTGTAGCCTAACCATCCCGCAGTATGCCTTCCCTCTGATGGGTGTGAAGTGACACAATACTTCCCAATTAGAAGCTGGGTCAATACGAGCGCACCGGTAGGTATCCCTTACAAACAATTGTAACCAAATTAAGAATACAAATTTAACAGCCGTAAGCCAATTCCAGAGTTATTCCAGTAAGAGTTATTCCAGCAGTAAGCCAAAGACACATTATTATGTGGTAAAAATTCCAATGGGAGGATAACTTGTCATGTCCTGGCTGGGTTTCGAATCCACGACCTCTGGAATCTCTGGATTCACAGAGTGCCGCCTTTACCACTGAGATACCGGGACAAACTATTCTTTTAAATCGAAATATTCTTTTAAATCTAATACAACGAGCCGCCGCAAAATATTTCAAGTTGAAGTCTCATTGTTAAACCTACACAAAAATCAAGTAGGTCTTTTGACAAGCCATTCAAAAAGTTGTAAACTGGATAATACTACTCAGTTTCAGCGTACATTTAGGCCCGAATTAATAGACAAATTTACAACTTCACAAGTGTCCTGTGTTTCACAAATTTTGAATTTTCGTATTAATAGACGCACTTTTCGTTAACTTCACAAGTGACTGCTAAGAATCTTTGAACAGTTATCAAAATACCTCTGTGCAGCTTAAAATGGTATTAATAGACGTTTTTTGGTCGCCAAAACTTTTCATTTTCACAAGTGCTTTCATAAATTTTTAAGTGCCCGAAATCCTGCGCTAAGATAGGATTTGTGAAACTTTTGTTTTGTTTTTCATGTGTCGATTTGATTTTGCATTATTTATTTCAGTTTGACTTGTGAATATTTTTATGTAATATCTGTGATACGTTATCAAATTTTATTTTGATGGTTTTGAAATTGCAATTATTATAATATCTTATCTTCTTCAGTTATTTATTAACTTTTTGTTCTTTATTTTTTTCCATGGAAGATTTTCATGAGTTGGCTGATTTTTTGGAACATCTTTTGATAATGAAGTGCAGGATCCTGTAGCAATAGAAAGAGAGTTTTGAAGGAAGAAGGAGACCCTGCAGCACAAACCCTGAGACCCAGCAACACAGACCCTAAGACCCTGCAGCACAGACCCTGAGACCCAGCAGCACAGACCCTAAGACCCTGCAGCACAGACCCTGAGACACAGCAGCACAGACCCTGAGACCCAGCAGCACAGACCCTAAGTCCCTGCAGCACAGACCCTGAGACCCAGCAGCACAGACCCTAAGACCCTGCAGCACAGACCCTGAGACACAGCAGCACAGACCCAAAGACCCAGCAGCACAGACCCTCTCTGGAAGTTCTCTCTTATTTGGACTTCATGCTTCATGATGCAGTAGCACCTTTTAAAGAACTTTGAGAAATGCTTGGATTGACCTATGTATAATAGCACATATCCTAAAGCAGCTGAGTTTAGATACCTTGATATGCATTTTCAGGTCAGGATGTTTTCAGACAAGACAAGTAAATTTCAGACAAGGCTGGAGTGAATGTGCTATGTTTATATTACAAGTATTGAAATTTTTTCTTGTACCTTTTTGTTAATGTAGGTACCACATAGATAATCTCTAGAAACAAATGGTTTCACTCATACCTATTAATACATTAATTATTTTTGA
This sequence comes from Bactericera cockerelli, assembly GCA_024516035.1. Taxonomy (NCBI): domain Eukaryota; kingdom Metazoa; phylum Arthropoda; class Insecta; order Hemiptera; family Triozidae; genus Bactericera; species Bactericera cockerelli. The sequence continues at coordinate 22,227,385 of CM044965.1, forward strand.
GGACAAGACTGAATCAATCTAAAAACTGTCTCAATTCATACATATGTACATCATATTAAAGAAAGTCTTTTATTTTGTATATTATTCTGATCTAATACAGGTTAGTGTGACAGTTGGGGCTTCTCTGGTGGGACTTCAACCAGTTTATAACAAATACTCTAGAGAACAATAATTTTAACCAATAGAAATGAATAACAAAAGCAACATATTATTTTAAAAGCAGCTTTTTATTTGTATGCAATATGTTGTTGTTGTAACAAGCTTGGCCAGCATTAATAGCACATTGAATGCAACATTTCTCATAATCACCAGAGTTAAGGATTGTCCATTGAGGTGACTTTGTGATGCTGGTATTTCAGACCAACCCAGGCTGGGTGAGGTTAATGTGGGTAGCAGGTTTGTGAGTTTCCTGTGAATCAAGTGTAATACCCCCATGGTGATGTGACCATGCAGTTGAAAGTGATGTTAGTCCTATTAAAAAAAAACCAACAGCATAGGGGGTTGATGGTCTCCAGCCAACTTAATTGGAAAATTTGGCTTGCTCTGAACCATATAGTTCAATGTGCAATCAACCAGCATGGACCTTGGGCCTTTAAAAAACTCTTCCGGAAACTACAAGTCTGTTTTCTGTTTATAGTACCCTAGTGAGAGACTGGTCTTCTCCCTGTTTATTGTCCTCCAGTCAGACAATACTGTATGTATGAGATATACTGAAGACTACATGCATGTTCACCATTTCTTGTGTTTCATATTTTTTTCTTCCAAAATAATAATAAATAAATGCATAGTGTGAGTTTAATTTCCAAAAGTTTATTTATTTTATTTCCAAAAAAATAATAATAATAAATTTAAAATACACAGGTTTCTTATGTGTCTATTGACCACTGAAAATAAAGAATATTAAGACAGATAAGAACTATTGAATGTGTCAGTACACATTAATTAGTTTAATGACACACTGGTTCCGGTTAATGTGAGTACTTCTACCTGAGAATGAAATGACTATCTGAAAAAGATTAAATATAATCATTTTCTGAATGATTTTGTAAGACCTTGGCATGAAGAAGGTCCCGGGTTCAAATCCCAGAGAAAGCAAGAAAATTATTCACAGTTGCTTATAACGGATACCTTCTAGTGCACTTGTGCTGACCTAGCACCTAAATGAGGAGTATTTTACCACTCCTTTCACATCAGTGGGTAGGCATACTTTGGGATGGGCAAGCTACAAAGCAGACCACAAGTGTCCACAGTAGCTTCTACAAATAAGAAAAGCTGTGAACCACTCATAAAAATACAATCAATTAGGTGAATTATATGGTTTCACCCAGTGATCAGTGAATTTGGTAACTAGTTCGTTAGACCTCTGATTTACAAAATCTTTTTCACAAGTATAATCACCTTTCCCATATAAGTCATTAAGGCTGGCCTGTACAAAGTGGCCCAAACACATGCAATGCCCTGGCACCAAGTGGTACCAGGGCATCTTCTTAAAATAATGTCCACTTAAAATAAATCCTAAGAAACAAACAAATCAAAAAATACAAAATAGTGAGAACTTTATTTTTTTACAATGTTTAATGTAATTTTATCACTATTAATGCTTCAAATTTCATAATATGGTTTGTAAGTTATAGCTTATACAAGCATTGCACCATAGAATTACTAAAGTACACGTCCGTCTTTTCCATCTTTGTACCAGCAGCATTGTTGTCGTATGTTTTGAGCAAAATTGGTAAGCAGTTGGATACAAAAGCTTTTTTCCTCAGATGCTTTTCCACACTCAGTATGATCCCACTTCTTGTTGCCTTCACACCTGTCCAATATTTCTCTGGGATACTCCTTTCTGAAAGTTTCAACAGTAAAAATTAATAAGATTGTTACCTACCTGAGTTTATTCTCTTCTATACTAATACATTTTTATTGAGAATGAATCTTGAGTTTAGAAAATTGGAATTACATAATTTCATTATTATGATTATTTTCATCATACAAATTTATTTATTTATTGTTTAAAAAAAGTTTTTAGCTAGGAATCCAATTGAATTTGTAAGAAAAGGATTTTTCTGCTCTGTGTATTGTATAATAAATAAATAAAATAATAAGATATTAAATTTCTATTTTCATGAGTAGATTTAGATTTAGCTTGAAAAACTAGGTACTGCAAATTTACTAATTTTAAGGACAAACCCAGATCTCCTGCATAGTTATCAAAGATTCTACCATTGAGCTACTCAGTACTCATGCACATAAACAGAACTGGTCTTTGAAATTTAATATTTCTGTCATATTAACAAATGGACACAAAAGAAAACCTTCATGTAATATTTAAGTTTCCTGTCAGACATTATTTGAGATTAACCTCACCCAACCTAAGTGACGTGGATTGAGCTGGACCTTGCTTAACTTCAGAGACAGAATAAGAACTGGTGCATTCAATGTGCCATCAACACTGGCTTTGGATACATGAACCAAATGTGTAAATAAAATGGTCAAGTAGTCTGTAATCAAGTGATTAGGGTACTAAACTGGTAATACAGGTAGAGAGAGTATCTGTTGGTTCAAATCCCACCCACTGCAGGAATGTATGCTGCTGATTTTAGTGTGGCAAATGTTATTTGGTTTTTTTATATAAGCCATTAACCCCTTGGAAATCTGCAGGCTGTCCTGGCTTGTTAGGGTAGGCTAGTCTGTTCCCTGTTTATAGTCCTCTACTCAAACAATGGTCTCTACCCATATAATGTCCCCAACCAGATAGCCAACAAAGAAAGAATGATGGTAACCATACAAATATGAATAGACAGGTCTGCAAGTTCGAACTTACTTTCATATTCAGGGACTGAGCATTGAATTCCTCTGTCAAATCATTCCAGGCTCATTTCTTGAGAAAAAATATTTTATTATTGGTTGCTGGAGTACATTTTACTAGGTACAAATTATATTTCCTCAGTAACTCTCGTTCTTTTTCTGCCACTAGGCATGTCTAATATGCCTATAGAATATATTAAAGTTGTAATTTCTATTGATTGAGAAACAAAATTTCATTTAAAAAAAATATGAGAAAAAAATGACGTGCTTCCCTGCAGACTGACGTGAAGAAACTAAAAAGAATTGGAAAATAATTTTCTAAACACCAACAAAAATTTGAAATTGACCAATAGGAATCGTTTACAAATAGTAAAGAGATTTCATTGGCCAAATCATTACCTCTGTGCACTAGGAAAGACAAAAAACTTAAGTGAGGGTAATCGGTGAATTTGTTTTGTTTAATAATACGAACTTTTCTGAAGTCATGACTTGTGAAGCCTGTGGCACTAGTTCTCAAGTCATTTTTTCGGTATGTCTATTAATTCCGCCCTTAGTTTCAGTATTGTAGGTGTGATTTCACAAATGTGATGATTAACACAAATATGATAACTTAACTTAATATACGTATAACTTCTGATAAATTTCCAATATTATAGAATTCGGTAGTATTGTGTTCGTTTTTGTAAAAAAAAATCTATTTACATATGCATTTCTTGTCAAACCATTGTAACTTCTTCTTCTTCTTCTTTTACTCTGTCTTATCCCGCTCAAGCAGGGTCGACGTTGTTCAACCTCATGGTTGAGGTTGATTGGTTTTGGCACATTTTTTACGGCTGGATGCCCTTCCTAACGCCAACGATTCTATTTGATTTAACGTCCTGGATTAGGACGGGGGTTTTACCCTCCATTCGCTGGGAATCGTACCAGCTACCCACATTAACCTCACCCAGCCTGGGTAGGGCCGGAAATGCCAGCCTCACGTGTTTGGATGGAACAGAATTTTCTTCGAAAAGTCTGCCCCAGCCGGGAGTTGAACTCGGGAACTCTGGACTACGGGCAGTAGTCACATCCATTACGCCACGGAGGTTGTCAAACCATTGTAACATTTTTCCTAAATTAATACAAAAGTATAATTTTGAAAAATATGTAATGTAAATTTTCAATTAATTTTTGGATATTGTATTCATTTCTATTTTGCCAGTATATTGTAATTTCTATTTACATTTTCATTTCTTGTCAAAATCATTGTAACAATTTTCTTACATAATACAAAAATATACTTGATCGGAACGAACGACCATTTATTGTATATAAATGGTTAAAGTGCCTAAAAATAGAAGAAAAAAAAAAAAAAATACTCCTTTGAAAAACAAGTAATGTAAATTTTTGTTCTCTTTAAGATACATCTAACTTTAGGAAACACCCTGTACTTGAGACAGAGAGAGACGTTAAGTGTCCACTTGACTAACTTCTCTCCCACCCTGTCTTTCACTCCTATTCCCCTCCCACTGCCTCTCGTTCTCCCCCCTCCCATTTCTCCCTCATTCTCCCCCTCTCATTTCTCCCTCATTCTCCCCCCTTTCATTTCTCCCTCATTCTACCCCCTCTCATTTCTCCCTCATTACGTTCTGTGCACGTTTAACTAGTGGCAAGCAGTGCTACCAGTGTAGTGAGTAGTGGCCGACCTCAGTAGCTGGATGAATAAGGCGGGAGACTCGTAACCTGGAGGTCGCTGGTTCGAGTCTCAAGCACGGTGAATTTCAGTAAGGCTGGTTTGAGTAATTATGACGGTTGGAGAGTTTCAGCAATTTTTCATAGAGCGTGATATCACAACTACTTTCGTGATATCACAACTACTCAACCTCGCTTTACTATTATTATTATTATTATTAAACATGTTGGATCAAGTTTTATTTACAATAAAGTAGGTACATAGAATTGAAATAAAACAAAACTTGATCAAGGGCGGTGCTAATGCCAACGGCATTCTCTTCCACACCACCCTTGATTAAAACAAATAACATAAAGATAAATTAAAAAGATAATAAATAATTAAAAAAAAAAAAACAAACGAACCAACAAACCAAAAAAAAAAAAAAAAAAATATGTACAATGTAAAAAATAGGATTACAGGGGGGGGTATATACAAAATCAATGGGAGGGGGACTTGCACAACTTTAAGCAGGAGAAAAAGAAAAAAAAAAAAAAAAAAAAAAAAAAAAAAAAAAACTACTGATCCAAAGCTAACATGTATTCTTTTGTTTTCATCTTAAATGACAAACGACTTTCCAAGACTCTGAGTTCCTCTGGAAGCTGATTCCACAATCTAGCAGCATTAACAGTGAAACTTTTACTCATGAAGTCTGTGCGATGAAGTGGAATGTTGAGGAGGTGTTGTGAACGTGTATTGTGTGAGTGAAAACTTTGTAAAGGTCGAAATGTAGAGTGTAGGTATAATGGTGATGTTTCTTCGTTCATTGTCCTCCACAAAAGACATAAAGTCTGATCTACGGCGAAACCGGGACTTGAACCACCGACCTCCAGGTTACAAGTCCGTCGCCTTATCGATCAAGATACTGAGGTCGGTCATATTTTCTTCTGTGGTGGATTTATAAAGAGTTTAGATAAAACATAAAGAGCTAGTTAGTATGCCACAAATTATATTCGGTAGCATTCATATTACGAGAACTAATATTAATGCATCATAAATATCATAATCTAATAACATATCATAATCTCGTATTATTATTATTATTATATTATGCTTTATTAGGTAAGACAAAGTAAAATAAACATAGTACAATACAATGAAATTATAAAGAAAAAATAAATAGATTGAACAAAGAAACAACAACAAAAAAGATAATAAAGCTAATGTCTACATAAAGGGCAGGGTTATTGCCTGTGGCAATCTCTTCCACCCAACCCTTCTCTTCCGCCCAATCGTAATGTCGCCACTGGTCGTTGCTCTCTACCCCAATAGTCCTCACGAGGCCAGGGTAGGCCCCAAAGTTCAGAGCCGAAAAAAATTCCGACCCCGCCGGGATTCGAACTCGCCTGGAGTGCAAGCCGAGCTTGCTACCACTAGGCCAAGGTGAATACTTCGCCAGAATTGTTGACCCGCCACTGGAAGCAGAGTGAAGTGGGCAGAGTCAAGGGTCCTGAGGTTCTTCATGGTAAAATGTGACACTCTACATCAGAGCCTTTATGTGAAGATGTCAAGATGCAGAGGAGAAAGAGAGAGCGGAGAGAGAGAGAGCGAGAGAGAGAAAGAAAAGAGAGAGATAAAGAGCTAGAGAGAGAAATAAGGGGAGAGGAAAGAGAGAGAGATAAGAAATGGAAGAAGAGAGGGATAGAGAAATGGGGGAGAGGAAATAAAGAGAGAACAGAGAGAACAGAGAGAGAGAGAGAGAGAAATAGGGGAAGAGAAGTGAAATAATGAGAAAAAGGCAGTACAGAAAGAGAGAGAGAGAGAGAAGAGAAAAAGAAAAAAGAGAGAGAGAGAGAGTAATAAAAGGAGAGAAAAGACAGAGATAAGCAATGGAAGAAGAGAAGGAGAGAGAAATGGGGGAAAGGAAGGAAAGAGAGAGAGAGAAACAAGACAGGTAGAGAGACAGAGAAGGAGAAAAATAGGGGAAGATAAAAAAATAATGAGACATAGGGAGTACGGAAAGAGAGAAATAACGGGAGAGGAAAGAGAAAGAGAAGGAGAGAGATAGAAATAGAAGAAGTGAGGGAGAGTGAAATGGGGAAGAGGAAGGAAAGAGAGAGAGTGAGAGCTAGAGAGAAATATGGGAAGATAAAAGAAATAATGAGAAATAGCAAGTAAAGAAAGAGTGAAATAAGGGGAAAGGAAAGAGATAGAGAAGGAGAGAGAGAGAGAGAAATGGGGGAGAGGAAGGAGAAAGAGAGAAACAAAAGAGCTCTCTCTTTTTTTTTAATAAATAGGGGAAGATAAAAGAATTAATGAGAAAAAGGAAGTAAAGAAAGAGAGAAATAAGGGGAGAGGAAAGAGTCTCCCCTCTGATGGGCGAGAAGTGACACAATACCTCCCGTTTAGGTGCTGGGACAACACGAGCGCACCGGAAGGGATACCTTACAAACAATTGTAACCAAGTTAAGAATACAAGGTTTTTGTCGGATCGGGGGATCGACCCTGGGACCTTCCGCATGGCAATCGAGTTCTTAAGCACTGAGCTATTACCTTGTAGCTTTGTTTGATTAGCAGGTTTCCATGGTGCTGTGTTTAAAAAGCCTTAAAAAAAAAAAAATGAATTAGCATTTTTTATTGAAAAACACAAGAAACATCATTTTAGTAGCGACCGCAGCGAAGCACGGGTTAAACAGCTCGTCCTGTATAAAAAATAAAAAAATATGAAAATTTACAAGAAAATAATGGACTGTGTAGCCTTAAAACATAACTTAAGCAAATCAGAAAAAATGTGACGTCTTAAATAAAAAAGTTTCTCGAAAAAAAAAATGTAATTTTAACTTGCGTAATAATTATTGTTGTAATAAAAGAGAGAGAGACATTTCATAAAAGGCCGCAAGAAAGAAGAAGAAGAAGTCTGCCAAATTTCCCCAGGGTCCGATTCAAAGCCTTCTGTTTTGTTCCCTCCTCTCGTCTTACCCCCGTTCTGTTTTTACCCCGCTCCTCCTTTCACCCCGCTCCTCCTTTCACCCACAGGAGACTGTTACCCCGTTTCTCCCTGTTCCCTCATTTAGGTTAATTTTAATGGTCTTTTCTTTTTTCCAGACTCGTTTTTCATATTTTCTCCGAACACCAAGACCGGGAAATGAGTTTTATTTACATGCAAACCAAAGCGGTAGGAGCTGTTTCAAATCCCCGAACAGGAAATAAATTGAGAGGTTTGGTTCGGTGCTTTAAGTAAGAAAAAGAAAGTGTCTGGTTTTTGTTCCCAGGTGGATGATCTGGAATTTGTAAGAAAATAGAAAGTAAAAACAAGTAAAGTATGAATTTATCTGTGGTAAAATAAGGAAAAAGTGTTTGGTGAAATATGAGCGCACGAATAGCTCAGTGGTTAAGCACTCGTTTGCCAGAACGGAAGATCCCGGGTTTGAACCCCCACGCCGACGAAAACTTTGTATTAAATATTTGGTCAGTTTTTTGTAAGGGATACCTTCCGGTGCGCTCGTCTTGATCCAGCACCTGAATGGGAAGAAGTATTGTGTCACTTCTCGTCCATCAGAGGGGAGGCATACTACGGGATGGGTATTGGGTAGACTACAACACAGACCACAAGCGTATACAGTAGCTCCTGTTTCATGGCTGCGAAGTAAAAAAGGCTGTGAAACAAGGGCCTCTTCACATTTTTTGTGATTAGCACAGTAATATTTTTTTACAATTTTCTTTTCTAAATACATAGGTACATATTTTTGCATTTTCCCTGAGGACCTAAATTCTTATTTTCGCAGTACCTCCATTACTTTCCAAGTATAATTTTCATGCCAAAGGGATACAACATTTCATTTTCATGTATTTGTATATTTCATATTCCTTTCTTTTTTTTATAGTTGTTGCAGTTAATTTGTCTTCTGGTGCTATATTGTTGTTCAGTTGTTATAATATTATTTTCCATTCTGAAATCTGAAATCTGCTCTAGGAAACAATTGACGGCAGACAAACAATACAATCTGAAATCCATACTTCAACGATTAGGCATAATGAGAAAATATATGAAATGCCCAGAACTGATTTTTCATTAGAGTTGACGAGGCAGAAGACGAAAGAGAGAGAGAGAGAGAGAGAGAGAGAGAGAGAGAGATTAAGAGAGAGAAATAGGAGGATAGCAAAGCGAAAAAAAGAGAGAAAAAAATAAGAGGCACATGAGAAAAAGAGAGAAGAAGGACATACAAAAAGAAAATAATACCCAAAAGAGTGGGGAAGAAAAGTACAGAGGGAAGAGACAAATGGAAAAAGGTAGATAATTTTGCTTGCACATAAATGATTTTGCAGAAATGAAACTCAAATGCTCACATTACTTTATGAAGGGATTTATCAAATGCTTTTCAGACGTCTGGAATTAAGGGTGCCGCAGGGTTCTACCCTTGTCCCTACCGAATTTCAAGGAGGTTGAGAAATGAGAACCCTGCTTGCTCTTCCCAAGGAGTAATGAGATGTGGAGGAAGGGTCCCCGCTCCAAGGAGTATGAGGTAAGTGGAAAGTGTCCCTGTTCCCAAGGAGTGTGAAGCGTAAGAGGAGGGTGCCCCTCTACTCCCATGGAGTATGAATTAGGAGGAGGAAGTGTTCTCCCTTGTTTGAGAAGAGCTGAAGGAAAGGATATGTACTAAATCCTCGCAAGGAGGTAAGATAGTGGAGGAAGGTAGAGGAGAATATAAAGTGCGGTACTCAGACGAGTGACGTTTGCTGATTTGTGGCGTTTGTGGTGTACGTAGGGAAAAAGGTTGATGATAAGCTTATTAAAATTTCTAAAAATATACGATGTTGTATTTATTTTTAGGTTTCTATATTTGTTTTACTCGTACATGATGAGATTTTCGTCGAAAATTTGACCTTTTTTGAAAAAAAGAGAAAAGAAAAAGATGAGTGCTTCACAGCCGTTTTTATTTCCTAGCCATGAAACAGGAGCTACTGTAGACGCTTGTGGTCTGTGTTGTAGCCTATACCCATCCCGTAGTATGCCTCCCCTCTGATGGCCGAGCAGTGATACAATACTTCCCAATTAGGTGCTGGGTCAACAAGAGCGCACCGGAAGGTATCCCTTACAAACAATTGTAACCAAATTAAGAATACAATTTTTCGTCGACACGGGGGATCGAACCCGGGACCTTCCGCATGGCAAGCGAGTGCTTAACCACGGAGCTAATCGTGCGCTCTTTTTAGCCTACCCGATTTTTTTAGTTTCATTTTAAAGAATATTGTAGTCCTGGGGAGTTTTTTAATTTAATGTATTTTGGTTCAAGAAGTGGACAGGTGCTGATTGGTCGAAACACTAGTTTAGAATATAACATCGTTTGTGGATCTAAATTTATGAATATTATTTACTTTGAACTTTCTAATAAATAAATGTGTTTTTTGTGTTATTATATCACAATTTTAGTGGGTAGTACAGAATTATAGGACTTTTCCATATCTTTTAATATCCTAATATCTTATTTTCGCCTATAATTCCGCCACTGGTCGCTGCTCACATTAATTAAAGCAGCTTGAACAGAGCAGAAAAAATCCTGCCCCGTTGGGTATTCAACCCAGGTCACCGTGCGTGCATGTGCAATGCCTAGTGCGCTAACTCACTCGGCCACGGTGACTTCTTGTACTTTCTAATGTCGGGTATAGTTCATACACACTAGTTTTCTTTTTACGACAAAATAATACATAGCCTATTTGCGGCTGGATTACAAAACTATCCCTGAACTCGGGCTATAGTGCGCTGTGATTGGTTGAAACTCTGACTTGAAGGCGTGCTGGCTTAGGTTAACTTTAATCTAGTCTTATAATGTGACCCTTTATTTAAGGTTAAAGAAAAAGGCTCTAAGCATAACATTTGCTTAATGTCAACATAAAAAAATAGCTGTGCCCCGAAACCATTTTCTCATTACTTCAGGACACTTCACCTGTACACTCATGCCATAGCGAAAACGGAAAAACTCTGTCAGAATTTTCCGCTTCGTCCAGGATTGGAACCCGCAACCTCCGGGTCAGCAACCAACCTAACTTTAAATCATAGGTAAGTATCCCATAGCCTAATTTACTTATTAAGTATAAATTAGTAAATTAAGCATAAATTTAAAATAATATGTTATTGATTCATATTATTTTAACCGCGCAGTGCGTAGTTTTATAATTATGAAAAAAAGCGTTATAGAAATGGGTCAAATCATAAACGAGGCAGTTAAGGGTTAACGTTTGAAATCAAAAGCGCTTAGCACATTTTCCGTCGCCAATGCAAACAAAGGGACGGTAGGGTTAATTAGAAAGCTGGGGGTAGATTAAATTACGCTCATATTACACTCGTAACTTATGTAGCCAGGGACACATACAGGGTGTTGCGGAAAATCCCTGCGCAATAATGAGATTTTTAGTGTAGAATTATTAGCTCACTAGTGGTTCTGTGCACTGCAAACCTCACAAAGATTCAACTATCGCATTATAACAGTTCAATCAAACATGAGGACGCCGAGACCTTTCATTCAATACCTCACTCGATGGGTTCTAATCAAAAAATATCAACCGGCTCTTTTTTTTGGCCCTTTTTCGATATTTTACCACAGTGCGGCCCCCCAGCTTTCACGATCACCAAATTTCACTTCTGAACTCAAATATTTTCTCAACGACTCTACAAAATTTCAAGAGCCTTGCTCTATTTAAAATGAAAATAGAAAAATCGTTTTCAATTTTCACCAAAGCGGCCCCCATTTCGCCCCGAGTAGCCTAACTTCGCCCGAAAACAATAGGTAAAATTCTAGGACACCCAATAAACATCTACACAAAATTTCAACAATTTTGCAGAATCCGTCGAGAGTTATCGCGGAACAGACAGACAGACAAACGAAAGCCAAATCGTCCAGTATGCAAGTTAAAACAGCGTCACTTAGTGAGGTCGCTTCGCTCCCTCACTGTGTTCGGTTAATAAACAGATAAGTCAACGCTTGTCTGTAGATAGAAATAGTCGTACTACCTTCCTTAGAGCAAGAACTTGATATATCTCGCGCCTCGTTTATCCGAAGCTCAAAGTATAAGGAAAGTATTGTTTTTACCTCTCCTTGTCCTTATTCCCCATAATATACAAATGGTTGGGTGGAAGAGATTGCCATAGGCAATAGCCCCGCCTTTTAGTTAGGACATATGTAAATGTATATATTTGTTTATATTTTTCCTGTTTCTATTAATTTTGTCAATTTTGTATTTTAATTTTTAAAATTATTTGTGTTGTATATATTATGTTCTTATAATAAAGAGTTTTACAATAATAATAAAAATGGTTACACCCCAGAGAACAACATTTTGGACCACCCAGTATGCAGGAATGGACACACTCTGCAGAGACAAAGGTCCACTAAGGAAAATTGCGTTACGAGGCTGCTTTGAAATTAATGAATGACCTAGGTACATAAAATTAAGTATTAATTTACATAACACACACACGAGCACCATGCAATGAATGGATATACGTAAAATATTATATAATAATATTATATAATATTTTGTATATAACTGTACATAACAACAATACAAAATGTAGTGTATGAAACTATATAAAGTTGAAAAACACCCCTTTTATATAATAGAATATACAGGGTGATCGAAACCACCCAGCCACTATCTTTTTCTCGAGAACGGTTTGAGATAGGATCTTGAAACAAAAAATTGGTCCCCAATATGAAGTCTGAAGTTTAATGGGAAAATATTTTGAACCTCCGCCCACCGCCCCTAAGGGCGTTTTCAGGGGGCACATGTCCGTTTCTCCCGAATTTTAAATGGAATGCATATTTTTTTATTTTACATTCGAAACATGCAAAGCAAGTTAGTAACACTAGTAAAAAGAAAAAAAATATTCCTTGGTTCGAGTCCCGAAAAAACACGGTTTTTAGAAGAAAATAGACCCAGGTTGCGGAAGTCATTACGGGCACCCGGTAAACGTTGTGAATAAACTAAAAATGACAAAAAATAGGTAAAGTTCTCTTCTTTAATTTAATGTACTTGCTTTTATTCTTTAAGAAAGTCATAGGTCCTTAAATTGGTCATAAACTTTTTTCAGGTTCAAAAGACCAAAAGTCCAGAAATTTAAATTCGACCCCCTATTTTTTTTTCTTTCACATAAAAGAAGAAAATAATTAGCATACAATGCAAAAAAAATTAACTCTCTGCGATTTTTTCCCTTAAAACGGCAGACGAATAACGTCTGCCGTTTAAAAAATGCGTTCATTTCCGTGCGCGTGAGTCACGACACAAGTCCGTGCCTGAAGTTTGTATGTACGATGTAGGTAACTCACCTCTACAGATGTTCAAAAACACTACCCTCGGCTGCAATACATTTCCTCAGTATGCCAGGATAGGTGGCATGAACTCTCTCTCTAGCTCCTCAGGTGTAATGTTGCAGCAGATCCCAATGATGCGCACCTTCATATTTTCCACATCTGTTGGACTGGTTTGGTATGTTAGATCTTTCACCTTTCCCCACAGGTAAAAATCCATGACGGTGAGGTCCAGGGTGCGGGCAGACGAAAAAAATTAACTTTCTGCGATGACCTCTGAAATGCGTTCTTTTTCATACGCGTGAGTCATGGCACGAGTCCGTGCCTGAAGCTTGTATGTACGATGTAGGTTACTCAGCTCTACAAAATTAGAAAAAGAACGACAACTGATGATAATAATTATTAATTTTCGTTCTGGCGCTACTGTAAACCCTGAAGTCAGCATCCGAGATATAGCAAGAGATTCGGCCATTATTTACACGTGTGTTGAGCAAATTCTAAAGGAGAGTAATTTCCATCCTTTTCATATCTCTCTGCATTAAGAGCTATCTGCCCAGGATCAAGTGAATAGTTTAAATTAAGTATACCTCATTTTTATCTGAGGGTGCGAGAACAACTTAATTGCTTGTTCCCTCAGAGATGGATCGGCAGAGGAGGACCAAACCCCCAGCACCCTGGACCTCACTTGATTTTTACCTGTGAGGAAAGGTGAAAGATCTAGAATACCAAACCAGTAGTCCAACAGATGTGGAAAATATGAAGGTGCGCATCATTGGGATCTGCCGCAACATCACACCTGAGGAGCTAGAGAGAGAGTTCATGCCACCTATCCTGGCAGACTCAGGAAATGTATTGCAGCCGAGGGTAGTGTTTTTGAACATCTGTAGAGGTGAGTTACCTACATCGTACATACAAACTTCAGGCACGGATTCGTGTCGTGACTCACGCGCACGGAAATGAACGCATTTTAGACGTTATTCGTCTGCCGTTTTAAGGGAAAAAATCGCAGAGAGTTAATTTTTTTTGCATTGTATGCTAATTATTATCTTCTTTTATGTGAAAGAAAAAAAAATAGGGGGTCGAATTTAAATTTCTGGACTTTTGGTATTTTGAACCTGAAAAAAGTTTATGACCAATTTAAGGACCTATGACTTTCTTAAAGAATAAAAGCAAGTACATTAAATTAAAGAAGAGAACTTTACCTATTTTTTGTCATTTTTAGTTTATTCACAACGTTTACCGGGTGCCCGTAATGACTTCCGCAACCTGGGTCTATTTTCTTCTAAAAACCGTGTTTTTTCGGGACTCGAACCAAGGAATATTTTTTTTCTTTTTACTAGTGTTACTAACTTGCTTTGCATGTTTCGAATGTAAAATAAAAAAATATGCATTCCATTTAAAATTCGGGAGAAACGGACATGTGCCCCCCTGAAAACGCCCTTAGGGGCGGTGGGCGGAGGTTCAAAATATTTTCCCATTAAACTTCAGACTTCATATTGGGGACCAATTTTTTGTTTCAAGATCCTATCTCAAACCGTTCTCGAGAAAAAGATAGTGGCTGGGTGGTTTCGATCACCCTGTAGATAGATTTAATATAATAAGGGTTGGGTGGAAGAGATTGCCATAGGCAATGACCCTGCCCTTTAGTTTGGACATATGTTTTTATATATTTTCTATTCTTTTTTTATTTTTATTGTATATACCTATTGTTTCAATTTTTTTTTTGTTTTCATTGTTAAAATAATTATTTTATATCCAATAAAGCGTTGTATAATAATAATAGATTGATAGTTATAATAATAACACTCTTTAGTGGAAGGTAACCACTAGGTGAGGTTAATGCTACCACCTAACCAAACCCTCAGAGCCTTATTTTTATGTGGTCACAAACTCAATTTAACGAGGAAAAATTCATGCACTGGGTGGGATTCGAACCAAGGGATCCCTACGCTACCTAGATTAACAGACTAGCGCGTTAACCACTTGACTACCAGGATACAAGCCCGCCGCCTTATCGATCAAGCTACGGAGGTCTATCCTACGACTATTAACAACTGTGAAAGAAATACAAGCTTTTTAAAAGATGATTTAGCCAAATAGCTAGGGATATGTTTCCGTCTTTTTACAAATGCAAAAAACCGACTCCTCACAAACATGCAAAAATTTGCTTATTCAGAAATAGCTCACGTTGAGAGCTATTTAATTCCAGAGAAGCATTAAAGGTATCCAACTATTCACAATTTTTTTTGTGAAAAGCATCCTTTTTACATCCTTTTGACGGCCTTTCTAAGTATTTACAATAATTTCACAAAATAAATACCGTATAAAAAACGAACGACAACCAACATAATTTTTTGCACAAGAGAGCAAAGCATCCTCTCTTTCACAAACATCATTCCAGAATCCCCAGGTAGGCTGTTCAAAGTATCGCCTAATTAGTTCCCAAATGTACCGAACAGAGGGGGGGATGAGGATTTTTCTTTTCATTCCTACGTTTCCTTCACGATGAAGAGGGAGAGAGGGAAGGAGAGATGGAAGGAGAGAGGAAAGAGAAGGGAGGGAGAGTATGAGGAGAGAAAGAAAAAGAAGACAGGAGAAGGAGGGAAAAAGAGACAGAGGGAGAGAGGAAAAAGAGGAGAGGGAAAGGATGAGGAGAGAAAGAAAAAGAAGACAGGAGAAGGAGGGAAGAAGAGAAAGAGGGAGAGAGGAAAAAGAGGAGAGGGAAAGGATGAGGAGAGAAAGAAAAAGAAGACAGGAGAAGGAGGGAAGAAGAGAAAGAGGGAGAGAGGAAAAAGAGGAGAGGGAAAGGATGAGGAGAGAAAGAAAAAGAAGACAGGAGAAGGAGGGAAGAAGAGAAAGAGGGAGAGAGGAAAAAGAGGAGAGGGAAAGGATGAGGAGAGAAAGAAAAGGTAGACAGGAGAAGGAGGGAAAAAGAGACAGAGGGAGAGAGGAAAGAGAGGGGAAGGAGAGGATAAGGAGAGAAAGAAAAGGTAGACAGGAGAAGGAGAGGAAAGAGAGAGAGAGATAGGAGGGGAGAGGTAAAAGGGAGGGGAGGAAGAGGATGAGGAGATAGAGAAAAGGTAGAAAGGAAACGGAGGGGAGAACGAGAGAGGAGATGTAGGAGACAGTGGGAGAGGAGAGAGGAATAGGAGGAGAGAGTTAGAGAGCGAAAGATAGAGGTAGAGGAGAGGAGAGAAGAAAGAGAGAGAGAGAGAAAGAAGATAGGAGAGCGATGGAAGAGGGGAAATGGAGAAGAAGAAGGAGAGAGAGAGAGAAACAAAGAGAAAAGAAGAGGGAGGTAGGAGGAGAAAGGGAGAAGAAGGGAGAGAGGGAGGAGTAGAAGGAGAGAGAGAGACAAAGAGGATAAGAGAGGCAGGTAGGAGGGGAAAGGAAAAAGAAGGAGAGAGAGAGAGGGAAAAGAGATAAAATAAGAGAGCGTTTCTTTCGCGTTTTCTGCGTCGATTCCGCTGTGTTGCGTTTCACAGCTAATTACCTGTCAAAAGATGCGGCGGCCTCCTGCTATCTTGCGTCCTATTTCAAACGAAAGAGGGAAAAAATATGATAGAAGGGGACAGAGAGAGAGATATATAGAAAAAAATGTATACAAACAGAGTGCACTGGTAGTCAAGTGGTTAACGCAAAAGTCTGGTAATCCAGGTAGCGTAGGGATCGGTTGGTTCGATTCCCACCCAGTGCATGAATTTTTCCTCATTTGAGTTTGTGACCACATAATAATAAGACTCTGAAGGTAAGGTGGTAGAAAATGCTTTAAGCATTAACCTCGCCTGTTGGTTACCTTCCACTAAAGAGTGTTATTATTATTAGTGCGGGAAGAGTAAGGGAGAGGGCAGAGCGAGATGGAGAAAGTTGAGGGGAGACTAGAGGGAGGTGGGAGGGAAAGGGAGAGATAGAGAAAAAAAGAGACGGAATAACATAGAATAAGAAAATGAAGTTGATAAAATTCAAGACAAGGGAAGGTCAAGGAGAAAACTGGGAGAGGGGGAGAAATATGATATGAGGAGAGCAGGAGATAGAAAATCTAGGTTTGTAGAGGAAATAAATGAAGAAAGAGAACAAGGCACTTAAAAACACAGTTGAGGATAAAGGCGCAGAGAAAAGACAGGGAGTAATAGAGACAAACGGAGCGAGATAATGAGAGAGAGAATAGAGAGAGAGGGAGAGAATGAGAATATAGGTCGGGAGAGGAATAAAATTAAATGAAGATGGAGAAAAAGGAACTAAAAAACACAATTTAAGATAAAGGCATAGAGAAAAGATAGGGAGAAATAGTGACAAACGGAGCGAGAGAATGAGAGAGAGAGATAGAAAAGAGTAAAAAGGAGACACAAAGAACATAGATCGATGGAGAGGAGAGACTAAGAAAGAAGAGAGGGAGAAAGAAAGAGAGGAAGGAAGAGGGAGAAAGAAAAAGAGAATAGAGAGAGAGAGAGATAAAGAGACAGAAAAAGAAGAGAGAGAGAAAGGAGAGAGGAAGGAAATGGGAGAGAGAAAGAGAGAATGGAGAGA
Source organism: Bactericera cockerelli (assembly GCA_024516035.1). Classification (NCBI taxonomy): domain Eukaryota; kingdom Metazoa; phylum Arthropoda; class Insecta; order Hemiptera; family Triozidae; genus Bactericera; species Bactericera cockerelli. The sequence continues at coordinate 22,244,674 of CM044965.1, forward strand.
GAGAGGGAGAGAAAAAGAGGGAGAGAAAAAGAGGGAGAGAAAAAGAGGGAGAGAAAGGGAGAGAGGGAAAGTCCTTTGTCATGTCGAGTCGAGATGTGCTCATTTTCCTGTGAATTCAAAAAACAAATTGTGCCGACAATGGTCCTGACTGCTTTCTATTTCTCATTATAATATATATATTTATATATCATGTATATATAATTGCTGAGTACGACTGTACGAGATAGATAGAGAGAAAGCAAGAGAGGAAAAACATCGCTAAAAAAGAAGAAGAAAGGAAGGGAGATAGATGGTCCTCAGAATAGTGGAGATTTTTTAAGTGGAGACTTATCATGAATATTTTTTTTTAAACAATATGAAACAAAAAGTGAAAAAGATTGGTCCTCAAATGTTCTCAAAATTTAGAAACAGGATTTTTTTTTTTTTTTTTTAAAAAGTTAATAAAAGAAGAAAAGCAAATTTCTGAACAGTTGAATTACTCATGTATTGGAACTGAAGATAAATTCATTATTGTTAGTCTTCCCTGAAATTTAGCTTTTTCCATTTTTTTCTAACAAATCGACAAGGTCCAGTGACATTTACATATTCACAATGAGGAAAACTTTTCTAAAAGGGTAAAGGCAAGGGAAAAAACAGACAAGCAATGGGTAAAAAGGTAAATTGAAACTGTACCAGATTCTGTATACATAATATATTTTACATACATAATTTACATACTCGTACCTATACAATAACATATTATATACTATGCTATGTACTCTGTATGCATAATGCCGTACATAATATACAGGGTGAGTATAAAGTCTGTCCTTACAAACGACGAATACAGCCAGCCCAAAAACAACAAAACTATCAGAAAATCTGGTTGAGAAGTTTTCACATGAAAAAGTCTCATTTTCCTACCCATTATCCTGGTACACACTATACTGCTAATCACGATAGATGAGTGGTTCGGTCGAAATATTGTTACCTGTGTTTTATTATTATTATTATATTATGCTTTATTAGGTAAGGAAAAGTAAGCTATATACAGTAAAATGCAATTAAATTATAAAGAGAAAATAAATAGATTGAACAAATGAACAAAGAAACAAGAACAAAAAAAAAGAATAAAGCTGATGTCCTACCTAAAGGACGGGGTTATTGCCTGTGGCAAACTCTTCCACCCAACCCTTTAATGCGAGTGTTCACACTGAACCTCTAGATCAGAGTACAGGAACGTTTGTACCACGGTCAAAAATTGGAACATTCAATTTCAACGAAATGTTATCAGTCCAGAAATGTTATCAGCTCAATTTGTAAAAAAGTGACCGATTACATATTATTATAGTAAGCTTTACCTATTAGGTAGAACAAGAAATATATACAGTAAAATACAAGAAAATATAAAGAAAAACAAACAGATTAAGCAAAGATACAAGAAAAAAAAAAAAAAAAAAAAAAATGAAGTTAATGTCCTTCCTAAAGAGCAGGGTTATTGCCAGTGACAATAGGAGATGACTGTATTGTTTATAATATCATTATTGTACAAATAAATAAAACTATTCAATTCAATTCAATCTCTTCCACACAATTCATAGTGGCCCGACATGGCTCGTACTGTCTCTGTTTAGCCGACCCCCGTAGCTCAGTGGTTAAGAGCACTGGTTGCTGAACCGGAGGTTCCGGGTTCGAATCCCGGCCGGAGCGGAAAATTTTAAGCGAGTTTTTCCGTTTCCGGAATGGCATGGATGTAAAGGTAAAGTGCCCTGAAGTAATGCGAAAGCGGTTCCGGGGCACAAAAAAAGGTATTGTCTCTGTCTAACGTCCACGGCGAGACCCTGTATAATTCTATTTATACATTATGTACATATACATACAAATACAATCCTGTACATACCTCCTCGTTTCGAATCAGCTCAACAAACTCAGCAGTAACTCAGTTCTGTCTGACTTGCTACAGCATTCAGAGAAAGCTCTCTCGGAGGAGCAGAATTGGAGGTAAAAAAAAGACGGAGGGGAAAATTTCCCTCTCCAAGGCGAGGTGCGGGATTTTTATATTTATTACCCACACGAACATAATTTATACATAGGGACGCACACATCAGAGCTTACCGAGAGGGAAAAGGTAAACCACTGGAAATCCCTCTTTTTTTTTACCTCCATCCCTTTATTTTATTTTACCCCCCTCTGCAGTGCATTTGAAAGTCAAAAAGCTACTGGTCACTATTCTCAGATTTAGTCCGTTCGTTTTTTTTTCTCCTCTCCTATCCTTTCTTCTTGCTCATTTTTTATCTCTTCTTCTTCTTCTTCTTTAAAGCGTTTATTTTTTATATTATTTTTTTAATAACACATACTAATGAGATAATAAAATGGGATTAAGAGGAGGAATCAAACTTCTCAGAAGTTATCCTTTAGCTTAGGATATTTTATTAATAACTAGCTAAATCTCGTTCAAGAGGAGAAAGTTATTAATAACTTCCTCCTCTTGAAGGTCAGTGGTTCAAGTCCCGGTTTAAGCGTAGAATTAGTAAAGCTAGTTTGAGTGGTTGTGATATCACGAAAGATATTCACACAAATAAGATAACTTGTCTTTAACATTACTCGAACACAGATCTCCAGATCATAAGTGCGCCGCTAGATCGATCAAGCTACTGCGGTCGGTTAGGTGGGTGAACTATTGGAAGTACAAAGTATAACAGAAAGAAGAAGACCCTGTATGTACAGTAAGTAGGTACTATCTTGAATATCTACGTCTCTTCCTTAATGGCCGAATTATGAAACAGAATTAGTTAATGTTAGTGGACACTATCCCTTAACCGGCCAAATTATAATGCTTTTTCTTTGTGTTATAATGACACAATTTTAGTGGGTAGCGCATAATCATAGGATTTTACCACTTTAATTTACAATATTTTGTATTATTTTTTGTCTATATAATTCTGCCACTGATCGCTGCTTCACATCAAAGCAGCTACTCATTTTTCCTCACGAGGTATGAGTGCACCCAGAACATCCAATAACAGAGTAGAAAAAATTCTACCCCGCTAGGAATCGAACCCAGGTCACCTTACGTGCAATGTCTAGCGCGCTAACTCACTCGTGACTTCTGACCGAATTATGAAACAGGATTAGTTAATGTTTTTTAGTGGGATAGTAGTTAAGGGATAGTGGACACTATCCCTTAACTTTTACCTCGACAACAACTGTAGAAGTCATATCTAAGCTGGTCTTTGTAGCTGTATAACGGCTTTGTGGCGTAACGGAGCTGTAGCCAGACTTCGTGGTTGAAAATCTTGTTTTAAAATACCTATCTGTCAGCTGATAAACTCTAAGGGTCGGCTTGGATTTACTAATCCTGTTTCATAAATACGACCTCAAAAAATGTTTTGTGCGATCCTAAAAAATGTTTTCCCTAAATCTAAAGTTTATCCTTAAAAAAAAAAATTCTGTACCCACTCTTCGGATGATGCATTTTCCTTCTGGTTGAATGTTCTTGAATATTATACATCTAAGAGGATTACACGCTTTTTTTTTATCTCTCTCTCTCTCTCTCTCTCTTTCTCTTCAAAAAGACAACGGACGAAATCCTAATACTCTATTCTTTTTTGACTTTTGAGCCACAAAACCACACTGAATTTTTTTTTTGGGGGGGGGGGGGTGGTTCATAAAATTCTTCAGACTTTATAGTTCGTAATGTATTAGTCGGTGTGCTCCATCTCTTACAAGGTATGTTCTTTGGGGTTGAACAAATAGCCATGATAGAATTTTTAATGATTGCGGGTTTGGGAGGAACCGAGTTCCTTCCCATCGACCTTTTTTTTACCGACTTCCTTCCTGGTCATGGTTTTGACCTTACCGACTTGCTTCCCGTTGAGTTCCTCCCCGATAACGACTTGCTTCCCGTTTACCTGGTCTAAAAGAAGGTCTGAACAAGAAGATTTAGTCCTTATATAGTAGGGTTAGGTAAAATACATCGAAGGCCATGCCTCGGTTATATAGTAGGGTTAGGTACAATATATTGAAGGCCATGCCTTGGGTTATAGTAGGGTTAGGTAAAATACAATGTAGACCATGCCTCGGTTTTATAGTAGGGTTAGGTAAAATACATTGAAGGCCATGCCTCGGTTTTATAGTAAGGTTAGGTAAAATACATTGATGGACATGCCTCGGTTATATAGTAGGGTTAGGTACAATATATTGAAGGCCATGCCTCGGTTTTATAGTAGGGTTAGGTAAAATTCATTGGGTAAAATACAATGGTCTCAGGTACTCGGTGATTGCATCGGGAAGCAACACGTGTATTTACCTTTCGTGTACGGGAAGTAACTCGGTATCACTACCTGAGTTAAGAAAAGGTTCGGAAGGAACTCGTTAGCGTCCTGCGGGTTTACCAACGGAACAGACTTTTGTAATCATAAGGTAAACACAAGGGGTAACTCGATGAATAAATTTATTTATAGTATAAAAATATTTTCTTATATCTATATTTTTTATTTCTACAATATTGTATTTGAAGAAAAAAAAAATAAAATAAATAACAGTATCTACAGGACTATCACTGATCTCGTTACAAACTATAAATATTATTTTTGGGATAAATTAACCTCACCCAGCCTGAGTGGGGCCGGAGAATAGCCATCAGCATCACGAGAGTTCAAATTTGTATTCACTCATCCAAGTCTTAGCCTCGATGGACGTTGCTTACCTTAACTAAATGAACGAGATCTTGTGTATTCAACGTGCCATCGACGCTGGCTAGATGTCTCTATATTTAATAATAATAATAATAATACTCTTTAGTGAAAGGTAACCACCAGGCGAGGTTAATGCTCAAAGCATTTTCTACCACCTAACCCTCAGAGTCTTATTATTATTTGGTCACAAACTCAAATTCATGAGGAAAATTTGTGCACTGGGTGGGATTCGAACCAACGGATCCCTACGCTACCGGGATTACCAGACTAGCGCGTTAACCACTTGACTACCAGTGCAAGTGGTTTCCTGATTTCAACAATTCCCAAGGAAGGGAAGTCTGGATAAAACCTCCACTGCACCCTGCAAATCCCGAGGGATTAAATCTCCACAACACCGCCACTGATCTCGTTACAGACAAGTCTTTATTTGATTTCGCTCTCCTGTGTAAAATAAATTTTTAAATTGGATTTTTTCTCTTCTTCTAAATGAAAATATTGCGATTACTTTTTACCTTATTTCAATAATTTTACCATCCCTCATCTCTCTTTCTCCCTTTCTTCTCTTCTTTAATCCCTTTCCTCTATCTCTTTCTACCTTTCTCTCTCTCTTTTCTACCTTTTCTCTCTGTCTTTCTCCCTTTCCTCTCTGTCTTTCTCCCTTTTTTTGTCTCTTTTTCTCCTCCTTTTCCTTCCATTCCTTATCTCTCCATTTTTTACCCTCTTTCCCCACTTATCCTCCTCTTTCCTTTCTCTCCTCTTTTCTCCCTCTATCTGATTCTCATTTTGAACATCTTCTTCGTCCTCTCTGCTATTTGTCATTTAATTTCTCAACGATATTCCATAGAAATCTTTTTCTCAGTAGAAATGGAAGCTTTGCAATGTCTTAGAATATCTGTCTTGGTTTTTTATCTCGTCCCAAACATCTTGTGCTATTTTTTTTTTTTTTTTTTTTTTTTTTTTGTGGTTTTGCAATGAAGACAAATTGGGAAATGCTTTTATTAAAATTCAAATTGATTGCTTGGGTGTATTTTTAGAGGTTGGGTTTATAAAATGCATTCGACACAAATAGATTCTAATCCATCTAGCTGCAACCCCGCACTTTGTTATCGTAACCGTTTTGTTCCCGTAGTTCTAGTTTTTTTTTTATATATAATTTAGAGTTAGAATTTACTATCTAATTTCAAATCTAGATCATAAGGATGAGGATACATTTAAACAATAAAATGTATCTTACCCGTCCGTCACGGTAGCTCAGTGGTAAAGGCGGCACTCTGTGAATCCAGAGATTCCAGAGGTCACGGGTTCGAAACCCAGCCGGGACAAGATTTTTTTCCTCCCATTTGGGATTTTTACCTCATAATAATAGGTCTTGGGCTTACTGCTGGAATAATGGGACTTAATTGTCCTAATCGGGCAGTATAAATAAGGGGATATTATTGTTATTATTATGTATGTTTTAGAGACTTTTTAGTGCCACAAACCTGTTTGAAAGTGAAGAGTGAGCTGAATGGGATGCAATAGTTTTAAATAATGGACACAGCATATAGGATTTTTTTTTAGTAAAGACCCCCAGAGATTTTTTTTTAGTAAAGACCCCTCGTATAATGTAATGTAATGATTTAGAGAAATACAGGAACCAATCAGGTTTATTGGTTTAATGCCAGCCCCAGTGGAGTAACGGTTATGACTACTGCCCGTACTCCAGAGATACTTAGTTCGATTTCCGGTTGGAGCAGACTTTTCACACAGATGACAAAAAATTCTGTTCACTTCGAACACTTGAGTCTGGCATTTCCGGTCCAACCTAGGCTCGGTGCAATTAATGTAGGTTAGCTGGTACGATTCCCAGTGAATGGAGGGTTTTTGTATTTTATTGTAAAAATGGGTATAACTCGTGAACTTGTAAAAAAAAAAAAAAAAAAAAACCCCTTCGCAAATGACCCGAATTGTTGAAGAACGTTCAACAAAAAAATAAAAAGCTTTGTGATATTTCCCTGCAGGATTTTCTGCCTAGCCATGGCGGGTATCTGTAAGCAGCATTTGAAAGGAAAATAATTCCGGTACACTTTTTTTTTTCAAATTCTCTCAGGCGACAAATTCGGAGGAAATGAAATTAATAAAGTCGTCAATGGTGTTCGCGGCACTTTAGTATGGTGCGATAGAATAGCTTAGGTATGATGAGATAAAATAGCTTTAGTATTGTGAGATAGAATAGCTTTAGTATGGTGAGATAGAATAGCTTTAGTATGGTGGGATAGAATAGCTTTGATGAAATTCTGTATGTTCGGTATATTATTTTGATGAAATTCTGTATGTATAATTGTATATATTATGTGTATCAGTGTATTACATAGTGTGTTTGTAAATATGTTTAAATAAAATATGATTTATCTCTGATATTTAAAGAAATCCAAAAATTTAACAAAAAAAGTGAAAAATAAGGTCTGAGACTAGCAGATACAGAATTTTTTTGTCGAATCTTAAATGTAGAAAAAGGGGTATTCTACCATAATATAAAACAATTTGAATAAAAAGCGGTTTAGCTGTTTTGGAGATACAAGTGATTGAGTATAAAATCTCAAAATTGCCAAGTGTATAGAATGTGAACCCATCAAGAGGAAGTATTCTGTCCGTAATTGGCAGTGTATTTTATTTCGTTGTAACCTTGAAACCACAGACGTTTGTACTGTAATTTGTGGTCTAGCTTGCCCATCCCGTAGTATGGTTCCCTCTGACGGGCGGGAAGTGACTCAAGGCCGGGTCGAGACTCGACTGCTGGGTCCCAGCTCATGTAGATTTAGCGATTTTAGCGTCACGTGAAAGAGAAAGAGAAGAAAGAGGTATAGGAAGAGTTTCCATTTCAGTAGAAAGTTAAATTATCTTTAAATTATTATGTAGGCATATCAAAAAAGTGACCTCAATATTGCTTGAATATAATTTAAGTTACATTACTGAAGAGAAAGAGAAAGAAAAAGAGAAAGAGAGAGAGAGAGATAGAGAAAGAGAAAAAAAGAGATAGAAAGAGTGAGAGCTATAAATAAAATGAGAGAGCATGTGTGTGACGAGGCAGTTGACTTATATATACGTATGTAAAAATAATAATATATTCTCCAATAAAAAACTCGTAAGACATTATGAAAAATAATAACACTAATATAGAGAAAAAAAAAACTCAAATAAAAAACATGTATGGGGAAAAATTACATGTAGGTCTAAGGAAAACAATAACTTTAATGTAGGAACATGAGGCATTGATAAGAAGAAGATAGAAAGAGAAGAGTCCATGCTTAGAGAAGGAAAGAGAAAAAATTTAAAAAGAAAGAGAGGAAGAGTCAATTTGAGGGAGATTGAGAAAGGTTGGTGAAGTAAGCGGGAAGAGGAGAGGGGATAGAAGGGAAAGAGGAAGAGAGAGAGAGAGAGAGACAGGGAGAGAGGGAGAGAAGAAACACACAGAGAGACGGAGATGATAGAAGGAGGACAAAGAGAGAGAGAGAGAAAAAAGAGAGAGAGAGAGACATAGAGAAAAAATAGAGATTGAGAGAAGAGAAAGAGAGAGAGAGAGAGAGAGAGAGAGGGAAGGAGTAAGAGAAGGAAAGACAAAGAGAGAGAAAAAAAGGACAGATGTGGTATTATAACTTGAAAAAGAACATGATAAAAAAACAAACAAAATGCATTAAGAAAATTACAAAAAATTGTTTCTTTCCAAGAAGACATAAAGAAAAAAATGAGAGAGAGAGAGAGAAAGAAAGAGAGAGAGAAAGAGAGAGAGAAAGAGAGAGGGAGAAAGGAAGAGAGAAAAAGAAGGAGAGATAATGAAATCTTGTATCATTTATTTTATGTTTTATTTTGACCTTCGTTTGACGTTTACTAGCTTAAAGTTCTCAAATGTTTATAGCGAAAGAAGAATAACGAAGTGAGTCTACCTTTAACTCGAGCGACACTTGTCCATTTCTATGTATCTATTTGCAGATCTATGTATCTATTTGGAGATCTATGTATGTATTTGGAGATCTATGTATATCTATTTGGAGATCTATGTATCTATCTGGAGATCTATGAATCTATTTGCAGATCTATGTATCTATTTGGAGATCTATGAATCTATTTGGAGATCTATGAATCTATTTGGAGATCTATGAATCTATTTGGAGATCTATGAATCTATTTGGAGATCTATGTATCTATTTGGAGATCTATGTATCTATTTGGAGATCTATGTATCTATTTGGAGATCTATGTATCTATTTGGAGATCTATGTATCTATTTGGAGATCTATGAATCTATTTGGAGATCTATGAATCTATTTGGAGATCTATGAATCTATTTGGAGATCTATGTATCTATTTGGAGATCTATGTATCTATTTGGAGATCTATGTATCTATTTGGAGATCTATGTATCTATTTGGAGATCTATGTATCTATTTGGAGATCTATGAATCTATTTGGAGATCTATGAATCTATTTGGAGATCTATGAATCTATTTGGAGATCTATGAATCTATTTGGAGATCTATGTATCTATTTGGAGATCTATGTATCTATTTGGAGATCTATGTATCTATTTGGAGATCTATGTATGTATTTGGAGATCTATGTATATCTATTTGGAGATCTATGAATCTATTTGGAGATCTATGAATCTATTTGGAGATCTATGAATCTATTTGGAGATCTATGTATCTATTTGGAGATCTATGAATCTATTTGGAAATCTATGAATCCATTTGGAGATCTATGAATCTATTTGCAGATCTATGTATCTATTTGGAGATCTATGAATCTATTTGGAGATCTATGAATCTATTTGGAGATCTATGAATCTATTTGGAGATCTATGTATCTATTTGGAGATCTATGTATCTATTTGGAGATCTATGTATCTATTTGGAGATCTATGTATGTATTTGGAGATCTATGTATATCTATTTGGAGATCTATGAATCTATTTGGAGATCTATGAATCTATTTGGAGATCTATGAATCTATTTGGAGATCTATGAATCTATTTGGAGATCTATGTATCTATTTGGAGATCTATGAATCTATTTGGAAATCTATGTATGTATTTGGAGATCTATGTATATCTATTTGGAGATCTATGAATCTATTTGGAGATCTATGAATCTATTTGGAGATCTATGAATCTATTTGGAGATCTATGTATCTATTTGGAGATCTATGTATCTATTTGGAAATCTATGTATCTATTTGGAGATCTATGAATCTATTTGGAGATCTATGTATCTATTTGGAGATCTATGAATCTATTTGGAGATCTATGAATCTATTTGGAGATCTATGTATCTATTGCCTTTAACTCGAGCGGCATTTGTCCATTTCTATGTAACTACATATTTGGAGATCTATCTATGTATGTTTGTAACCGAATAAAAGTCGTAATTTTTGTCTAATTGATCTTAAATTTTCAGGGTATTTTCCGATCCGCTCCAGAGGAAGGTAACCAACCACCAGGCGAGGTTCGCGTTCAAAGCGATGTCCATAACAAAATTGGATGAAAAAGATTAACATGACATACCTTCAAGAGTTTTTGCTAAATAAACCAACCGAAAGCAGACGGCATATCGTCAAGCAACCCTGTCAAAACCTAATATAATAATAACGTCTTATTCAAATGCCCGATGAGGACTAATGAGTCCCATTATACCAACAATAGTCCCTAGACCTGTTTTATAATGTTGTCAAAATCCCAGTGTGAGGAAATCATGTCCCGGGTGGGTTTCGAACTCACGATCTCTGAAAGAACTGACAAACTCCGTGCGACCTCTTCACTTGCCCAATTATTCGAATCATTATTTTCCGCTTTTATTGCTGTCAGCCGAAATACGTGAAAACGTATCCATATTTTTTTCGATTTTCAAAAGCCAAGAAAATATTTCATTTTATTTCTTTTTTTTTGGAAAAATGTCAAAAATAAATAAAAACGACTACATGAGAAAATGTTAGAAAAGGAAACAGGGGAGGGATGGAGAGAAGTAAGTTGTGGTAAGTATGTGCAAAACTCTGAATAACTAGGATTTTTAGTACCCCCCCCCCTCCCTCAATACGACCTTTGCAAACCCTTTTTTATGCATTTTACTTCCGAGAAATTTCTAATATTTTTTTTTCTTCTTATCGGTATAAAAAAAGAGATGGTTCTCAAATAACTGCCATGATGTTCATAAAATGTTACGAGATTGTCTTCGTAAGACTAAACAGTCTTCTTATTCCGATAATCTCTCCGCTCATGTAGAAAAAATGTAAAAGTTGTAAAACATGTAAAAGTTGGCTAAGTTATAAAATGGGCCGAATTTATACAGTACTAGCGGGTTACACCCGCCGCTTCGCCAGCCCATCAAACACACACAACGCACACACACACAAACACACCCACCCACCCACACACACACATCCACACACACCCACACCCACACACACGCACACACACACCACACACACGCACACACACACCACACAAACACACAACACATACACACAACACACACACCACAGACACACACACACCACACACACACACCACCCACACACACACCACACACACACACACACACACCCACACACACACACACACACCACCCACACACACCACCACACCACACACACACACACACACACGCACACACCACACACACACACCACACACACACACCACACACACACACACACACACACACCACACACACCACACACACACACACACACCACCCCACACACACGCACACCCACACGCACACCACACCACACCACACCACACACACACCACACACACACACACACACAATGTCATTTAGGTTTGAAAAAAAACCTGAATATTTTTTGTCGCCCATCTATTTGCTGGTCTTCCCCGGCGTAGCTCAAGAATGGCTCATCAGAATTTCGCGATCAATATGTCAAATGAAAGCCTAAACCCTTGCCTAAAACTTTCTCGCTCTGAATTGATAGGTCGTCACTTCAAATTTCAAGAAAAAAATGTCATTTAGGTCAAAAAACGTGAATATTTTACATGTTACCCATCCATTTTTTTATCTTACCCGGCGTAGCTCAAGAACGGCTCATCAGAAATTCGCGATCGATATGTCAATTGAAAGCTCAAACCCTTGCCTAAAACTTTCTCGCTTTGAGTTGATAGGTCGTCGCGACAAATTTCGAGAAAAAATGTCATTTATGTCAAAAAATGTGATTTTTTTTTGCGTCACCCATCCATTTTCATCCTTACTCATTGTAGCTTAACCTCAGGGAGATATAATCTAGCCTAGAAGAATTTCCTGATCCAAGCGGACCTATGTGCAAAATTTCAGGTTTCTCGGTCAAACGGTGTGGATTTGTATAAAGAACATACATACACACATACATACAGACAGCTTTCTTTTATAGATATAGATAGGATGTTATTTGAGTGTGTATTTGCTAATGATTTTTTAAAGGAAAATAATAAAATGGAAAAAGCGTGAAATCATCGTTTACAACGGTTCAAGTAAAAAAAAAACTCAATCCACAGAAGAGGGGAGAATACTGTGGCTTATAGAGGGGAGAACATTGTGGATTAGAAAAAATGCGTGAAATCATCGTTTACAACGGTTCAAATAAAAAAAACTCAATCCACAGAAGAGGGGAGAATGCTGTGGTTTATAAAGCGGATTAGTGTAAAATTTCCCGCTTCTCATAAGAAGTAAAATCCTTTTTCCAACGCGGCTGGTGCCGCAGTTAGAATATAATAAAATCCTTTCTTATTGCACATATGCACATCTACAATATAAAATCAACTTACACATAAATTTTTAGCCACCAGAAATTTACCGGTACACAGAGAAACAGTGATAAAAAGATGAAAAGAGAAACAAACACACACACACTAAACAATTAGAGAGAGAGAGAGAATGTGTCGAAAACCTTGAAAATTTTGTCCTCAGACCCTTGACTACAACTTTCTCACTCTGAGTTGATAGGTCTCACTTCAAATTTCGAGAAAAAATGTCATTTAGGTTAAAAAACGTGAATATTTTACGTGTTACCCATCCATTCTTTTACCTTACCCGGCGTAGCTCAAGAACGGCTCATCAGAAATTCGCGATCGATATGTCAATTGAAAGCTCAAACCCTTGCCTAAAACTTTCTCGCTTTGAGTTGACAGGTCGTCGCGACAAATTTCGAGAAAAAATGTCATTTTTGTCAAAAAACGTTAATATATTTTGCGTCACCCATCTATTTTTTATCCTTACTCATTGTAGCTTAACCTCAGGGAGATATAATCTAGCCTAGAAGAATTTCCTGATCCAAGCGGACCTATATGCAAAATTTCAGGTTTCTCGGTCAAACGGTGTGGATTTGTATAAAGAACATACATACATACATACATACACACATACATACACACATACACACATACAGACAGCTTTCTTTTATAGATATAGATAAGGATATTAATTATACAGTGCAAGAGGTGAATTATATTATATTTATTATTAAACACTTTATTACATATAAATACACATAATAATATGTTCAGTACAAATAAATATTATAACAATTAAAAAATGCAAACAATAATAAGGAAAAAGAATAGAAAAAACTAGAGTCGGGGTTATTGCCTATTGTAATCTCTTCCACCCAACCCTGATATGTATGAGTATGAGAGCATAACTTATACTCTCATATTTTTTTTCTCACTAATTTCTTTTTATATACGTGATATACCTATATCTTATAAATTTGATAACTATGTTAAATTTTGTTTATACTTATATTTTATATATAAAACAGAAAAAAGGACTACCTACCTACCTACCTACCTATGTTTGTTTGTTTGTTTGTCCGGAGTTGTTTAGCCAAAACGGTAAGAGATAGCGAAAAATGTCTCAGAATTGACCCCCCCAAAACCATTATCGCTTTGTCCAGAAAAATTATAAAAAGTTCAAAAAGGCATTGCTGTCCAGCAGTACGGCCATGCCTTAGTAAATTTGAAATTTAGTCCCGTTGCAAAGCACGGGCAAACGGCTAGTATTTTATATTTGTAAGCTTGTTATATGTTTATAGGGATTGGCCCGTAAATATACACCTGTTCAACATGTATTATTATTATTATATTAAGACTTCTCCCACACCTATCCACGTCCGACTGTATAGAAATTATACATACGAGTATCTAGATACAGGTAAACATTTATAACTCATACCTAATTATAGATTAAATCCGACTAAACTCAACAAGCAAAGCTCTTGCATACGCCAGGAAGCGGAGGATACATTGACACTAGAGTAATGAATTATCATAGATTAGTCCTGTCCCGTACTGCCCCTCTCCGTTCATGCCACTTCACTCCCCAATTCATCCTAACCCACTCCGTAATGTCCCTCTTTATATACCCCCTCACTCCCCAATTCATCCTACCCCACTCCGTAATGTCCCTCTTCATACCGCCTCACTCCTCAATTCATCTTACCGCACTTCCCAATTCATCCTACCGCACTGCGTAATGACCCTTTTTATAACACCTCACTTCCCAACTCATACCACATCACTCCCCAACACATCCTACCCCACTCCGTAATGACCCTTTTTATTACACCTCACTTCCCAATTCATCCTACCTCACTCCCCAATTCATCCTACCTCACTCCCCAATTCATACCACCTCACTCCCCAATTCATCCTACCCCACTCCGTAATGTCCCTCTTCATACCACCTCACTCTCCAATTCATACCACATCACTCCCCAATTCATCCTACCTCATCTCCCCATTCATCCTACCCTACTCCGTAATGCTCTTCTTCATACCACCTCACTCCCCAATTCATCCTACCTCACTCCCCAATTCATCCTACCCCACTCCGTAATGTCCCTCTTCATACCACCTCACTCCCCAATTCATCCTACCCCACTCCGTAATGTCCCTCTTCACACCACCACACTCCCCAATTCATCCTACCCCACTCCGTAATGTCCCTCTTCACACCACCACACTCCCCAATTCATCCTACCCCACTCCGTAATGTCCCTCTTCATACCACCTCACTTCCCAATTCATCCTACCCCACTCCGTAATGCTCTTCCTCATACCACCTCAATCCCCAATTCATCCTACCCCACTCCGTAATTTCCCTTTTTATACCACCTCACTCCCCAATTCATCCTACCCCACTCCGTAATGTCCCTTTTTATACCACCTCATCCCCAATTCATCCTATCCCACTCCGTAATGACCCTCTTCATACCACCTCAATCCCCAATTCATCCTACCCCACTCCGTAATTTCCCTTTTTATACCACCTCACTCCCCAATTCATCCTACCCCACTCCGTAATGTCCCTTTTTATACCACCTCACTCCCCAATTCATCCTACCCCACTCCGTAATGCTCCTCTTCATACCACCTCACTCCCCAATTCATCCTACCCCACTCCGTAATGCTCCTCTTCATACCACCTCACTCCCCAATTCATCCTACCCCACTCCGTAATGTCCCTTTTTATACCACCTCACTCCCCAATTCATCCTACCCCACTCCGTAATGCTCCTCTTCATACCACCTCACTCCCCAATTCATCCTACCCCACTCGATAATGCTCCTCTTCACACCACCTCACTCCCCAATTCATCCTACCTCCCCTTCACTTCATCCATCTTCATATAACCCCCTTCATTCCACCAAACTTCATACCACCCCCCTTCATACCACCACACTTCCCAATTCACCCTACCCCCTTTACATCACCTAACTTCATTTCACCCAACTTCATAACACCCCCCCTTCATATCTCCCAACTTCGTTATCCCCACTACGTCGATCAAATATAATTTATCAAAATATTCACTTCCCCATCCCCTATGTGAATTTAAGCTTACTCAATCCCTTGCGCTCTGTTAGCTCTATAAACACATAATAAATACAGAATGGCCTAATACGCGGTCTGCAGTGGCTCCATCGATACGGCCGGACTTGTAATCTGGAGGTCCCAAGTTCGGCATAAATTTAGTAATAATAATAATATCGCCTTATTTATACTTCCTGATTAAGACTATTAAGTCCCATTGTTCCAGTTCAACTTCCTCTCTTCGTTTTTATCTAATTCCCTTCCTCTCTCTTCCCTTTCACTCCCTCTCTTCGTTTCTCATAACAAGGTACCTATCCTGTTCAATTCTGATAGAAACATGGAGGGAATTTTCACCGGACTCTCCTTGGAGAATTTATAAAAATTGGACGCCATATTGGACGAGTGAGAGCATAAATTATCCGTCGAATGACGTCATTAACGTTTAATGTGACTGCCCTTGTGGAGAGTTCATCTGTTAATCCGTAAAAAAGAAAAGTGAGAAGTTATATTAGATGTACAATATACAATTGTACATGAATATCAGAACATTAACATACCTGGATAGCTGGTTCGAGCTCATTTGCTTTCATCAGCAGGTAATAGTTCTGAATATCCATGCCATCAACTGAAAAGAATCTGATAATACCACTTACCCTTGACTAGGAAGATCATTGGAAAAGTAATCTCAGGGATTCTCATATGTGAGGTTTAAACATCAACTGAGGTTAAAACTTATCTTACCTGAAAAAGAGAAAAAAATTAAATGAGCACACGAATAGCTTAGTGGTTAAGTACACGCTTGCCATGCGGAAGGTCCCGGGTTCGAACCCTGCGCCGACAAAAATCTGTATTCAAAATTTGGTTACAGTTTTTGTAAGGGATACCTTCCGGTGGGCTCGTGTTGACCCAGCACCTAAATGGAAAGTATTGTGTCACTTCTCGTCCCATCAGAGGGGATACTATGGGATGGGTAGGCTACGACACAGACCACAAGCGTCGAAAAAAAGTATCTCTGGATTCACAGAGTGCCGCCTTTACTATTGAGCTACCTGAACAGAATGAATTGTTCCAAAAAAGTTAACTTTTAAAAGTACCCTCAAAACACTACACCCACAGCCACACAGTTAAAAGCATCGTGATCCAGTAACTTTAGAGTTGAATTGGAATTTCATTGTTTTCTGGGGGTTTAACTTTAATGTAGTGGGATTTAAATTGATACAAAAAAATTCCACTCTTTTTGATTTTCAAAAATAATCCCTGTGTTTTTCCCCCTTGCAATATTTGCTCGACCTAGTTTCCCTCTATCTCTTTCTTTCTCTTCTCTCTCTCTCTCTTTTTCTTCCCCCCCTCTCTCTCTCTCTTTCCACTCTCACTCTCTACTCTTTTGCTTTATCCTCTTTTTCCCTCTATTTCTCTCTCTATCTTTCATTGCTCCTCTCTTTCTTTCTCCCCTCTCTCTCTCATTCCACTCTCACCCTCTATTCTCTTTTTTTTTCCTCTCTCTCTCTCTCCCCTTTTTATTTTTCTCTCTCTCCTCTCCTCTCTTTCTTTTTTTTATTATCTCTCTCTCTCTCTCTATTTCCTTCTCATTAAACTTTTCTGTGACTCATAATTTCTCGTTCACATTTTCATTAGCTCTCTAAAACTATCTTTCTTCTTTCTCTCCATCCCTCTTTCTCTCTCTCTCTCTCCTCCTCCTCTCTCTCTCTCCTCCTCCTCTCTCTCTCTCTCTCTCTAAAATACATAATAAACACTTTATAGCTTTGGTAGGGATATTTATACGTCTACGGATCCATTCTATCCCTTAATTCATGTACACTTTTCACCAGTGTAAATTTTATGAGCTTAGCAAAAACCAATTTATGTGTTTTGCAAATTTCTGCGATATTAATATTGCACCTTTTCTCCCATCTCTCTCGCCCCCTTCCTAGTAATCTCTCTCTCTTTTTTCCTTCCTATATACATATCTCTCTCTTTATTTCTTCCTACTTCTATCGTTGGCGTGACAAAGAGCATCCAGCAGTAAAAAAATGTGTCGAAACCAACCAAAAACGTCGACCATGCTCAAGCGGGATAAGACAGAATAAACGAAGAATAATATAATTAATAATAATTATTATGACACTCTTTAGTGAAAGCTAACCACCAGGCGAGGTTAATGCTCAAATCATTTTTTACCACCTAACCCTCAGAGTCTTATTCTTATGTGGTCACAAACTCAAATTAATGAGGAAAAATTATTGCACTGGGTGGGATTCGAACCAACGGACCCCCACGCTACCTGGATCACTAGACTAGCGCGTTAACCACTTGACTATCAGTGCACTTTTGCTCTACTTTTATAATCCATTTCTTGGAAATCGAAGCAAGGCCAGATTCCAGGAAGCTCTTTCACTCGTAAAATCATCCTTTTAACCGTCTTTCGTAGAGTGTTGAGTTATTTGAACGAAAATTTTGACAGTTGAAATCGAGCTTTAGTGATTTTCAGAGTGCGAAAGCTTTCTGAAGTGAAGACCTAGGTCATCTGAATTCTGAATGCGGGAATAGGGAAGAGAAAAAGAGGGTGAGAGAGAGTGAGCGAGAGAGGGAGAGAGGGAGTAAGAGAGTGAGCGAGGGAAGGAGAGAAAGAAAGAGAGAGAGAGAGAGAGGAAAGGAGAGAAAGAGAAAGAAAGAAAGAGAGAGAAAGAAAAAGAGAGAGAGAAAGGGAGACAGAGAGAAAGGGAGAGAGAGAAAGGGAGAGAGAGAGAGAGAGAGAGGGCACGTGTAAAGTGAAGTTTGTGAAATAATTCTCCATTCTTTTGTGCAAAGAAATACTTGTGCAAGAAATAAGTTAAGGAAACTAGCGGTTGAAAAGCTACGAGTGGAATAATAGAATGTCTAGGTGGGAGAGATAGGGGGGAGAGGGTGGGGATGTCTAGGTGGGAGAGGGTGGGGTAGTCTAGGTGGGTAGGTGGGAGAGAGAGGGAGGAAGGTTTAGGAACAGAAGTAGGGGTTTAGGAGGAAGGAGAGATAAGGAAAGAGAGAGGTGAAGGAAAAGGAGGGAGTATGTAGGCGAAAAAAAAAAAAGGGAGAAACACAAGAAAGAGAGAAAAAGAGAGAGAGTAAGAAAGTGATAAGATAGAGAAGAGGAGTGTGAGAGACTTAGAAAGAAAATAAAAACGAGAAAATAGAGGAAAAAGGAGAGAGAGAAAATAAGCTAAGAAGGTATAAAATGAAAATGAACGAAATAAAACGTGAGAGAAAGATAGAGGGAGAGAGTCATAGAAGATTAAAAGAGAAAAATAGAAGATAAAGGAGCGGAAGAGAGAATATAAGCTAAGAATGTATAAAATGAAAGAGACTAAATAAAATCAGAGAGAAAGAAAGAGGGAGAGAGACTAAGAAAAAAAACTGGGTAGGTCAAATTAGAAAAATAGAAGAGAAAGGAGAGAGAGAATATAAGCTAAGAAAGTATAAAATGAAAGAGACTAAATAAAACCCGAGAAAAGGAGAGAGATAGAGGGGGAGAGAGAGAAAAAAAAAAGGAAAAAGGAAAGAAGAGAGAAAATAAGCTAAGAAGGTATAAAATGAAAGAGACTAAATAAAACCAGAGAAAAGGAGAGAGAAGGAGAGAGAGAGGGTGAGTTAAGAACAAGAAGTTAGAAAATCGGGTAATATAAAATTATTATGTCTCGCGTGTTAGTTGTAGATTTTTTTATACTTTTTATATCGCTCCACTTTAGCTCCTGAAATACACGTATACCGTTTATTTTATTACACCATACAGGGTGGTATATGTCACATTTCAGTCAAATTTATAACACCAGGCCTTATTTAATGCCAATCCCCGTGGCGCAGTGGTTAAGAGCATTGGTTGCTGACCCAGACAATGCGGGTTCGAATCCCGACCGGAGGAGAAAATTCTAAACAAGTTATTTCGTTTCCGGAATGTCTTAGATGTAAAGTTGAAGTGCCCTCAGGTATTACCTGAGGGCACTTCAAGCGGTTCTGGGGTACAACTACCTTTAAAAAAGGCCTTATTCGGCTTTCAATTATAATTTGTTTATTGTATAAAAATTGTAAATAAAGAATTGCTTATAAATAAATAAAAATATAGTTAATAAGGGAGCAGGGTAGTGGACATGGCAAGTATGTAAGTATTCACTTTATACTAACTATAATACTCGTATATCATGTTATCTGAGCGCACGGCAGTGCGCCAGGCCAAGTTCCAGCAAGCACGGCAGTGTATCTTTACACGAAGCGATTCACCCGGTTTTTCACACCCTCATATCTTCGGTTCAATTGATCATAGAGATTTGAAATTTGGAACAGAGATTGTCCTTATATCATTAAAAAGACATTGAAAATTTCAAAACTCTATGTAAAAAACTTTCAGAGGAATGTAATTTTGAAATTTGCGATTTTGATACTGACTGACTGACTGATTGACTGACTGACTGACAGATCATCAAAATTATGAGGCACTTCCCGACTACCTAGAAAGCTGAAATTTTGCATGATGGTAGGGTTTATTGTAAAAGTACAGGGAAAAATCTGAAAACCGGAACTTTTTCACTTATTATGGTGTAAAACGGTGTCGTTTTAGGGAGGAAATATATAATCAATTATGGATCTAAATTATGAAGCACTTCCTGACTACCTAGAAAGCTGAAATTTTGCATGATGGTAGGGATTGTTGTAAAAGTACAGGGAAAAATCTGAAAAAGTTCTGAAAACTGTTAAACGGTGTCGTTTTAGGGAGGAAGTATACTATATTATGTATATAAATTATGAGGCACTTCCGTACTACCTAAAAAGCTGAAATTTTGCTTACTGGTAGGGTTTGTTGTGAAAGTACTGGGAAAAATCTGAAAACCGGAACTTTCGCACTTATCATGCTGTTAAACGGTGTCGTTTTCAGGAGGAAATATATAATCAATTATGGATATAAATTATGAGGCACTTCCCTACTACCTAGAAAGCTGAAATTTTGCATGATGGTAGGGTTTATTGTAAATGTACAGGGAAAAATCTGAAAACCGGAACTTTTTCACTTATTATGGTGTAAAACGGTGTCGTTTTAGGGAGGAAATATATAATCAATTATGGATCTAAATTATGAAGCACTTCCTGACTACCTAGAAAGCTGAAATTTTGCATGATGGTAGGGATTGTTGTAAAAGTACAGGGAAAAATCTGAAAAAGTTCTGAAAACTGTTAAACGGTGTCGTTTTAGGGAGGAAGTATACTATATTATGTATATAAATTATGAGGCACTTCCGTACTACCTAAAAAGCTGAAATTTTGCTTACTGGTAGGGTTTGTTGTGAAAGTACTGGGAAAAATCTGAAAACCGGAACTTTCGCACTTATCATGCTGTTAAACGGTGTCGTTTTCAGGAGGAAATATATAATCAATTATGGATATAAATTATGAGGCACTTCCCTACTACCTAGAAAGCTGAAATTTTGCATGATGGTAGGGTTTATTGTAAATGTACAGGGAAAAATCTGAAAACTGGAACTTTCGCACTTATCATGGTGTAAAACGGTGTCCTTTTAGGGAGGAAATATATAATCGATTATGGATCTAAATTATGACGCACTTCCTGAGTACCTAGAAAGCTGAAATTTTTCATGATGGTAGGGTTTGTTGTAAAAGTACAGGGAAAAATCTAAAAAGTTCTGAAAACTGTTAAACGGTGTCGTTTTAGGGAGGAAGTATACTATATTATGTATATAAATTATGAGATACTTCCGTACTACCTACAAAGCTGAAATTTTGCATGGTGCTAGGGTTTACTGTAAAATTACAGGGAAAAATCTGAAAACTGGAACTTTCGCACTTATCATGCTGTTAAACGGTGTTATTTTAGGGAGAAAATATACTCGATTATGTATATAAATTATGAGGTACTTCCCTACTACCTACAAAGCTGAAATTTTGCATGGTGCTAGGGTTTACTGTAAAAATACAGGGGAAAATCCGAAAACTGGCACTTTCGCACTATTTCTGCTGTTAAAAGGTGTCGTTTTAGGGAGCATATTAAAGTGAAGAATCCTGAAATTTTTAATAAAAAAGAATGAAACATGCTGTGAAACGAATCATTTACAAAAAGTAGTGATATCCCACAAAAAACTACCGTTAAAAAAAGGACCAAGTTCCAGAACTCCTATCCAAAAAGGATTCGCCAATGAATGCAGTGATATCTTGTTTGCGGCCAAGTTATCTTGGTACTAAACTATTTCTTTTATTAAACTCATTTTCTGAGTTCCTCATTTTGTATGTTTTTAACTGCAAACTATCCTCTAACTTGGCCAGTTTTATGCCATCGGTTGTATGGAATATTATGACTATATGTATAGGTACATAATAACAATATAACCATCACAAGGAGCGAAACTGGTCAAGTTAGAGGATAGTTTGCAGTTAAAAACATACAAAATGAGGAACTCAGAAAATGAGTTTAATAAAAGAAATAGTTTAGTACCAAGATAACTTGGCCGCAAACAAGATATCACTGCATTCATTGGCGAATCCTTTTTGGATAGGAGTTCTGGAACTTGGTCCTTTTTTTAACGGTAGTTTTTTGTGGGATACACCTCTTCTTCTTCTTCCTTTACTCTGTCTTATCCCGCTTAAGCAGGGTCGACGTTGTTCAAACTAATAGTTCAGGTTGGTTGGTTTTGGCACATTTTACGGCTGGATGCCCTTCCTAATGCCAACGCTTCTACTTAATTTAACGTCCTGGATTAGGATGGGGGTTTTACCCTCCATTCGCTGGGAATCGTACCAGGTACCCACATTAACCTCACCCAGCCTGGGTAGGGTCAGACTTGCCAGCGTCATATATGTTCGGAGGGAACAGAATTTTCTGTGCGAAAAGTCTGCTCCAACCGGGAATCGAGAACTCAGGATCTTTGGACTACGGGCAGTAGTCACAACCATTACGCCACGGAGGCTGGCAAAGAATTGCTTATAAATAAATAAATAAAAATAAAGTTAATAAGGGAGCAGGGAAGTGGACATGGCGAGTATGTAAGTATTCACTTTATACTAACTATAATATATCATGTTAATGTTATACATCTATACTGTTTATTTTATTACAATATACAGGGTGGTAGTATTTACATTTAAGTAACAGTTAATATTCTGCAGAAGGGAGCGAGTATGTAAGTAAACACTTTATACTTCAGTATAATCAGTATAAACAGAAAAGTGAGAAGTTGTACTAGTTGTACATGTACTTACTATAATATATAAAGTTATACACCTATACTCTTTATTTTATTACAATATACAGGGTGGTTGTATTTACATTTAAGTAACAGTTAATATTCTAGCCTAAATCCAAAGTTTCAGCCTTTAGTCCGTGTGTCTGTCTGTAAACAAAATATCTCAAGAACGGAATGAGCTAGAGGCTTGAAATTATGTACAGAGATCATTAAAATATATATACAGGGTGGGGCAAAAGTCTGGAAACCCCTGAATAACTTTCGAATGGCTTCTTTGGTAAAATTAAAATTTTGTATGGTAAACCGGGCTAATAAGACCTTCTTTTAAAGTTAAGTCGATTTTTGTTATCGGTCCCCATGCCGGGGCCAGGGGGGCCAACTTCATTTTTTTAAATACGAACCCCCACCTTGCGATATATTTTTGGAAAGGTCTTTAAATAAGAAATAGATTGGTGCAAATTTTATTTTTTTAATATTAACTGTTTGCAAATGGCGTCCAACTTGGTATATGCAGTAAAGTCTGGAAACCCCTAAATAAGGCTTTCTCAGTAAATTTAAAGTTGTGCACGGTAAGTCGGGGTAATTAGACCTTTCCAAAAATGTATCGCAAGGTGGGGTTTTTTATTTAAAAAAATGAAGTTGGCCTCCCTGGCCCCGACATGGGGGCCGGTAAAAAAAAATCGGTCCCATTCTAATATAAGGTCTAATTACCAAGGATTACCGTACACAATTTTAAGTTTACTGAGAAAGCCCTTTCGAAAGATATTCAGGGGTTTCCAGACTTTACTGCATACACAAAGTTGGACGCCATTTGTAAACAGTTAATATTAAAAAAATAAAATTTGCACCAATGTATTTGTTATTTTAAGACCTTTTCAAAAATGTATCGCAAGGTGGGGGTTCGTATTTAAAAAAATGAAGTTGGCCCCCCTGGCCTTGACATGAGGGCCGGTAACAAAAATCGACCCGACTCTAAAAGAAGGTCTTATTAGTCCGGTTTACCATACAAAATTTTAATTTTACCAAAGAAGCCATTCGAAAGTTATTCAGGGGTTTCCAGACTTTTGCCCCACCCTGTATAAACTTCGAAACTTCTGAAAAAAAATCAGTGCCGCCACCTGGTGGCGTTTGGCGTTTCCGGCTAAACGATAAGAGACACGAAAAAATTATAAGAAAAACTTTTTCTAACAATAAAAATAAAATAGGGGTCTATTTTGACCATTTTTTTGATATCTTGAACTTTTTGGACCTCGGCCTCAATTCATAAACATTTTAACTTCCGAGAAATTTCTGTTATTAGAAATCGGAAGTATTGTGTTCGTTTTGTAAAAAAAAAAAAAATTTTGCTCCGATTTCAATATTACCATATACCTACCTAAGTTTACGGACATCGTATCTATTTATACAAAACGCGATTTTATATATTAAAAGAAAAGGCTTCGGCTGGGTCTAAGTCAATAATGTCAGTATAATTATCAATATCATCCTCCCCAAGATAAAGACAATAGGTACTATCATTATCAACATGATTTTGTTATTTATGAAGTAAAAGTTTTCGGAGTAGTCCCTGTCCTGAGGGACTTGGCTGGGAAATGATAAAAAACTGAAGGAAGCAGAAATCCTGAAAACTCAAAACTAAGTCACCAGAACCGTCCCGGGGATACAATATCTCCCTCCCTCTATCTCTCTCTCCCTCGTTCTCTTTCTCTCTCTCTTTTTCTACTTCTCTTTCTCTCTCTCTCTCTCTCTTTCTACTTCTCTTTTTTTCTCTCTCTCTCTTTCTACTTCTCTTTCTCTCTCTCTCTCTTTTTCTCTCTCTCTCTCTCTCTCTCTCTCTCTCTCTGTCCTCTCTCTTCCTCCCTCTTCCTCCTTCTTCCTACTTCTCTCTTTTTCTCTCTCTTCCATAGTCTCTCTCTCTGTTTTTAACTCTCTCTCCCCCTTCTCTTTTTTTCTAAATCTCCCTCTCTCTCTCCCTCTCTTCCTCCCTATTTTTCTCCCTCTTCCTACTTCTCTCTCTCTCTCTCTTTCTCTCTCTTTCTCTGTCATTCTCATCCTCCTTTTTACTAAGTCTCCTTCTCTTTCTTTTGTCTTTAACACTCTTTCTCTTTCCTCTCTTTTCTCTCTCTCTCTCTCTCTTCCTCTTTCTCACTCTCTGTCCATATTCCTCTCTCTTTTTCACTCTCCCTTATGATGTACCCCAATTTTTTCTCTCTCACTGTGTTGATTTTTCACACTCCTCTCTTTCACTCTCTCTTCTTCCACAGTCCACATCCTTTCCTCCCTCTCAATTCTATTCTCTCAAACTCTCCCTTAGAATCTATCTATCCAAGTAGATACTATATGTACAATGTACATATATGAATATAACTATTCGTCTATCTTATTTTTTCCGAAGTGACTGACTTTTTTTAGTGTGTCCCAACATGTCTGTTTCAGTGTCTCTTAATCTTTTTATTTTTTGTCACCTCTCTCTCTCTCTCTCTCTCCCCCCCTCCATCCACCGTCTATGTCCCCTTCATGTACCCCTCCTTCTTGATCCTCACTAGTATTTCTCTCCCTCCTCTCATTTTCTCCTTCTCCATTTTCCCCCATTGTCCCCTCTATGTACCCCTCCTTAATCTTCCTCAACCATATACGTCACTCATTCTCTCTCAATTTCTGTTCCCCTTATTTATATATATATATATATCTCTCTCTCTCTCTCTCTCTCTCTCTCTCTCTCTCTATCTCTCTCTCTTTTGTTCTCTCATTTTACCTTAATCTTTTTGGCGTTTTTGTTATTATTATTATTATTATATAAATCTTTATTAGATACAAAAGGACATTATGTACATATAAATAATAATTTTAACAGTGAAAAATCAAAAAAACAATATATACAATAAAAATGAAAAAGAATAGAAAATATTTGAAAACATAAATGTCCTAACTAAAGGGCGGGGTTATTGCCTATGGCAATCTCTTCCACCCAACCCTTGGAGTTCCCTATCTAGATATTTCAATAATAATATAAAAAAGAAGCTAAATAAATAATAATAAATAAATAAAATATATACAAACATGTTAAAAAAAAAGATTAAAATTAATTTATATTTTCCAAGAAATGTTTCTTCGTCAAAACCTTGAATGCCAAGCGATTCCCCAAAGTTCTAAGTTCATCAGGCAATTGGTTCCATGATCTTATAGCATTAACTGTAAAACTATTACCCATATGGTTAGTATTGTGAGGTGGAATAGAGAGATGAGTGGAGCGAGTATTGTGACTGTGAAATGAAGAGAGTGTATGAAATGATGAGTGAAGATATGGAGGTGAAGCCTCATTCAAAATTCTCCACAGTAAGCCCAATCTCTGATGTTCTAATCTCTTATCAATTGGAAGCCATTGAAGATTTTTTCGATTAGCTGAAACATGATCGAATTTCTTCAACCCAAAAATGTATCGAACACAAGCATTCTGAAACGTTTGAAGTTTGTTAATTAAATTCCCATTGATGTTTGACATAGCAGCTCCAGCATATTCAATCAAAGGAAATATGAGAGAAGTGCATAGGAGCTGTTTTGTCTTGCGGGGCAAAAACCTTTGCAAACGTTTCAGAGAATGAAACTTTCGATACACTTTTTTACCAATTTGAACAACCTGAGAGTTCCATTGAAGATCTGGATCTAAAAGTATTCCGAGATTTTTTACACAAGCAGAAAAAGGAATAGGCTCAGAATTGAAAATGATAGAAGATATATGGGACTGAGAAACCCGATGTAAAAGTGGTGGAGACCCTATAATGATGGACTGAAACTTTTTGGGATTTGGGATGATGCCATGGTTGCAAGTCCAGGTCTTCAAAGCTTCAAGATCTACGTTCATCTTGCAAATAGCTTCATTAATATTATCCACGTAAGTTTCTATGTAGAGTTGTAAGTCATCAGCATATAGATGATATTTACAGTATTTGAAAATAGAGGATATATCATTAATGAATATTGAAAATAGTAATGGACCTAGAATACTGCCTTGAGGTACACCCGCATTGATAGAAAGTAAGTCAGAGATTGAATCCTGGTTAAAAACATATTGCTGACGACCCCGTAAATAGGTATCAAACCAATGAAGTACAATAGGAGAAAAATTGAAATGTTTTGATAGTTTTGTAAGAAGTATATCAAAATCAACCGAATCAAAAGCTTTACTAAAGTCTGATAGTAGTAGGATAGTAACTTTAGTATTATCCATACTTTTACGTATATCATCAGTAACTTTAATCAGAGCAGTAGTTGTGCTATGACCCGGTCGAAACCCAGATTGATAAGGATTAAACAGTTTATTGACATTTGAAAAGTTGATTATCTGGTGATGAACTACTTTCTCAAGGACTTTCGATAATACAGGGAGAAGAGATATAGGCCTAAAAATTGTTTAATCCTGTAGGTTTAGATATTTTGGGTAAAGGAAGAACACGACCAATTTTCCATTGTGTAGGAAATTTACCCGAAGAAAGAGAATAATTAATAATATGGGTCAAAGGGATTACAATGAAATCCAAAATCATTTTCAGAAACTTTATCGAAAGACCATCATTGCCAGATGCGTTGGACTTAATAGAACTGATAGCCTGTCTAACATCTTGACAAGAAATATCATCAAAACTAAACTCTGGATGTGTTGGGTTGGGTTGTCTAAGTATAGAATCTATCACATTTAGCTTGTGTGTTGGATT
The DNA here is from genome assembly GCA_024516035.1 of Bactericera cockerelli. Lineage (NCBI taxonomy): Eukaryota > Metazoa > Arthropoda > Insecta > Hemiptera > Triozidae > Bactericera > Bactericera cockerelli. The sequence continues at coordinate 22,272,117 of CM044965.1, forward strand.
GATACTGACAGGGGGTGTGACAAAAAATATATTGAGATCATTCAAACTAAACCGAGGATCAAGATGTTTGGTCGAAGAATCCACATTAATACCCAGACTTCTTAAAAACTGCCAAAGTGATTTCTCATCACGACAAGAAGCAATCCCCTCAGATATTTGAACAAGAGATTTGTTCCCAATCTCTTGTCCCCGTTCTCGATCTCTCTCTCATTCTTTCTTTCTTACTTACTTTATTAATCTCTTTCTCCCTCTCTCTTTCTTTTTCTGTCTTTCTCAATCTTTCTCTCTATTTTTCTTTCTCTCATTCTTTAATTCGCCCTCTATTTTGTCTCTCCCTATCTCTTTCTCTCTGTTCCTCTCTCTCTCTGTCTAAGAAGTATACCATCCTTTTAGACAGTCTTACTAACTGTAGTATATTATAGACCAAAAGTTAGATCACTACAGGAGAAACCAAAGGAGAAAATAAAAACAAAAAGCCGAGGTATAGCAAACGGACAAAACAAGACATTCAAGGGAAAAATATAGACAAAAGAGAGAAGGGAGAGGAAAAATAGGAAGATGAAGTGAGAAAAATATACACTGAAAGATATTACAAAACAAAAGTGAAACCAAAGGAGAAAATAAAAAACAAAAAGCCGAGGTAGAGAAATCGGAACAAAACAAGATATATGGGAAAAATATAGAGAAAGGAGAGAGGGGAGGGAAAATGGGAAGATGAAGTGAGAAAAATAGACACTGAAAGGTATTTCAAACCAAAAGTGAAACCAAAGAGAGAAAATAAAAACAAAAAACCGAGCGAGGTAGAGAAATCGGAACAAAACAAGACATTTAAGGGAAAAATATAACAAAGAGAAGGAAAATAGGAAATGAGGTGGTGAAATTTTTTTTTTTTTTTTTTCAAAAATAATGATATGTTTTTATTTACAGTAAGTCATGAATTTTACAATACCAGGTTCCTATCTATATACAGATTTAATCCTAGATTAGAGATGATTTATACATAATGCTATTTTTCTGTCATGCGGGTTCATAGCTCAAAAAACTTGCAAATATTGAGCGTGAAAATTTTATACAACAAATTATATTTACATAGATATATAAGGGTTTTCCCTATACAGGGTGGTCCAGAAAGTTTGCACCAAAATGATAGGGGCAAAAAAAGAGACCATTTCCAACAAAAATATTCCCGGACATTTTCCTTTACTTTTTTGTCGTTTTCAAAATGGCGGCCAAAACGTGTGTTTTTCAAATATGTGCGTTCAGAACGTTGACAGCCTAAATGAGCTTGATCATTAAAACATTGAACGGGTTAATTTAACTTATTTTAATTAAAATTTTATTTTCAATTCAAAAATGCAATCCGTTTTTTTCTAGGTGGTACAGAAAAAAATAAAAAAATCAAAAGCCAACCAAAGTCGGAATATTTGAAAAACACACGTTCCGGCCGCCATTTTGAAAACGACAAAAAATAAAGGAAAATGTCCGGGAATATTTTTGTTGGAAACGGTCTCCTCCATCACCCCTATCATTCTGGTGCAAACTTTCTGGACCACCCTGTATATTCCCCAACCATCATATTTTCTTCTAGAAAAATAGCGCATCACACACTCAACCGCTGTAAGATATTTTCTTGAGGATGATACGCTGATTGAAGTTTACATTGGTGCCCTTGGGATATATTATGTAGACCAAATTTGTTTATTACCCCCCCCCCCCTATTTTGGAGTTTGTTGTCATTAGATTTAGATACTATACATCTTATGGCTAGTTTTTATATACATAATATGATTTATACGATAATATCCTGTATTTAATGGGATTCGAACCCTTTAAAAATAGTTTATATACAGTTTTATTGTCTTGTGAGGTGGTGAAAATAATGACCCGGGAGTTTTAGGTGACCGTGCCGTCAAAGAGGTTGATACTTTGGGGCCGAAATGGAGGCAATTATGAAATGGCGCGGGAGGGGAAAAATCAAGTGACAGTTGGAAAGATCGAGAAAATGTTTGAAGGAAGACAAAAGGAGAAGGAGTGTTATAAATGATATAATGGAGAGTTGGAGTGAGTGAGAGAGAGTGAAAGAGAGAGAGTGAGAGAAAAAGAGAGAGAGAGAAAAAAAGAGAAAGTGAAAGAAAAAGAGGAAGAGAGTAAAAGAGAAAGAGAGAGAAAAAGAAAAAGAGGAAGAGAGTAAAAGAGAAAGAAAAAGAGGAAGAGAGAGAGACACACACAGAGCGAAATAGAATTAGAAAGAGAAGAAAGGAAAGAAATAGTTAAGGAACGTATAGGAGGAAAATGTATACAGGAGAAAAATCTGGCGAATGAGAGAAAAAGAGGTATTTGTGAGAAGAGAAAGAGGGGAGAGAAAGAAAGAGAGAGAGATGAAAGAAGGCATAGATACATTTACAAGGGTGAGAGTTGAAAAGAAATAACACTTGAGTTTCAGATTGACCCTTCAGCGAAGAGAGGAAAAGAGTGTATTAGGGTCATAGAAATGAGAAGAAAGTGGAAAGAAATAGGGAGAAAGTTAAAGAAAAGGAGGAAGAGAGTGTATTAGGGTGATAGAAGTGAGGAGAAGGTGGAGAGAAATAGAGAGGGGGAGAAAGAAAAGGAAAAAGAGAGAATGTGTGTTAGTGTCATTTTTTTTTTTTTTTTTTTAAAGATGAGTGTTTCACAGACTTTTTTATTTCGTAGCCATGAAACAGGAGCTACTGTAGACGCTTGTGGTCTGTGTTGTAGCCTGCCCATCCCGTAGTATGCCTCCCCTTTGATGGGCGAGAAGTGACACAATGCTTCCCATTTAGGTGCTGGGTCAACACGAGCGCACCGGAATTTATCCCTTACAAACAATTGTAGCCAAATCAAGAATACAAATTTTTGTCGGCACGGGGGATCGAACCCGGGACCTTCCGCATGGCAAGCGATTGGAGGTAAAAATGAGGAGGAGAAATAAAGGGGAAAGGAGGGAGAGAGTGTATTAGGGTCATAGGAGTGTCGAGAAGGTGGAGGTAGAAAAAAAGAAAGAGAGAGGAAAGGGGAAGAAATGAGGGGGGAACGAGGGAAGGAGGGAGGGAGGGGGAAGGAGGCCTTTTCAAAAACCTGGAAATCTGTGGACAGCAGTTAATCTTTCTGTCTTCTATTTTACTGGCTTTTCTTCCATTCCCCTCTCTCTCTCTCTCTTTCCTTTTCTCTTTCACACACTCTCTCTCTCTTGTTCTGCCTCTTGATTTCTCCCACATCTTTGTGGCTACTTAATGACGGAAGCATTTATTTTGTTTCCCGTCCTTGTTCAACTCAAGTGTCTCCTGTTTCTTTCTCTCTCTCTCTTTGTTTCCGAGTTCAAAGTACCGTCCTTTGTCAAGTCCCGAGTTCCTGATGAAAGCCACGAACCTATTTTTCTTCCTGTATACTAGCTGTTTGCTACCGATCTCAGTAGCTTCATCGATGGGGTCCATTTTGCCAGCACCACCACTTTTAAAATATAATGTTTTTTTACATGGGTATTTTGTGCTAATTTTGTGCAGCAAACCCCGAATTTTGTGGTCAAACACCAAGGGCGCCACGCCCATTTCGATGAGACGGCGGACTTGTAACCTGGTCGGTATTTCATGTTTCGTTTTCAGTGTAATGCATAATTAATGAATTATGATTATTGAGTATATTTACCAAGAAAAAACCCAATACTTAACATTTCCAAACCCAAGTTATTATATTATTCATATCTCCGTTCGACGGCATTTTTGGAAAAACTATCGGGGACTATTTTAGTTTTCAAGTGTCCCCTATAATTGATTCTGAAATTTTCTTTAAAAAAAAATTGGACACCTTGTAGGTATATATTATGTAAAAAAAAAGTAAAATCTTTTCATCTCTTTATTTCGTTCCATCTACACTATCTACAGCCTCCGTGGCGCAGCGGTTGTGACTACTGCCCGTAGTCCAGAGATCCTCAGTTCGATCCCCGTTCGGAGCAGATTTTTTACACAGAAAATTATGTTCCCTCCGTACATGTGAGGCTGGAATTTTCGGCCCCACCCATGCTGGGTGAGGTTAATGTAGGCAGGTGATATACGATTCCCAGCGAATGGAGGATAACACCCCCGTCCTGATCAGTACGTTGAAACCAAATAGACTCGTTGGCGTTATTAAAGGCATCTAGCCGTAAAAATGTGCCAAAACCAACCAACCTCAACCATGAGGTTGAACAACGTCGACCCTCATAATGGGACTACCTGTCTTGCGCTGACAGTCTAAATAAAGAGTAAAAGAAGAAGATTTCGTTTCATCTACCCTCTCTGTCTGACCTTTTCTCTCTCCCTCTTTCTTACTATCACTTTATCTCTCACATTTATTAAAACAAGTACCAGGAATATTTTATGATTTCCTGGAACAAAATTTTCTAAAGGGTCGTAAAAAATAACAAATATGACAGGACCAGGCCCGAGACATACATTACAGTAATTCCTGTTAAATGATCTTCCCTCTTAACTTATATAACCTGGAATAAAAAAAATACACAGCCAAGTATGGACACAATACTTCCTCTTGATTGGTTCACATTGTAAACACGTGGCAATTCTAAGATCTTATCAAAAAAAAATTGTATCTCCAAAACCGCTTGACCGTTTTTCAATTTTTTTAAGATGGTAGATTACCGTTTTTCCTACATTTTAGATTCTACAAAAAAAATCAATATCGGCAAGTCGTGGACCTTATTTTTTACTTTTTTTTAAAGAAATTTTGGATTATATCAAAATTTATTAAAAAAAAAAAATAATAATGCACCATGTAAAACGCTATTACGCATATACATACAAAATTTCATCAAAATCGGGTGTACCGTTCCCGAGATATAATCGTTTTAGTAACAAGTTAGTGGTCAGGCGCATGGTCTCTATCAGCAATAACCCCTAGTGATGAATTTAAAATGGGACCATCAGAGCGTCTCCTATATGTTTACAAAATCCGTTCAGTAGTTTCTGAGATTTGCGCGTGACAAGGAATATTTTTAACCGACAGACAGACACATAACCAAAGTTGCTGAGGAGGTTATGAAAAGTCCAGAAATATGAATTTGAAATCGGAGCAAACAAGAAATTTCTTTTACAAAAACGACAATACTTCCAATTTCTAATGTAAGAAATTTCTCGGAAGTAATAAAAAATAGGAGGTATAAAAAGTAGGTAGGTATAAATTTATCCTGGTAAAAAATATCATAAAGAAAACTTTTACTATTTTTTTTTTTTCGGGATAAAATATGTTGTTAGGCCTTTGATTTATACTGCCACTCCAGAGAGAGAGAGAGAGAGAGAGA